>VSDK01003309.1:109597-145781 GCA_009767595.1 Symbiodinium kawagutii | reverse complement strand
TTTGCTTTGGTCCCCTTTGGTTTGGTAGCCGTTGGCTTGGTAGCCATTGGCTTGGTACCCATTTGCTTGTTGCCCATTGGTTTGGTACCCGTTTGCTGGGTACCCATTTGCTTGGTAGCTGTTTGCTTGGTAGCCCTGGTTGCCCTGGTTGGCCTGATATTGTTGGTACCCTTGGTAGCCTTGGGTGGCTTGGTTGTCTGGGTAAGTCTGGCCCTGGCTCCCTTGATATGCTTGATATTGACTCTGCCCATTGTAAGCCTGGTAAGTGGCAGGATATCCTGCACTTCCATAAGCGCCAGGGGCACCCTGATATCCTCCACCGTTGCCTTGCAAGTCCTGGCTCCCTGCATATGCCTGGTTGGAAGATGCTGGCATAGATTGGTGGGCTGGATGGACTTGCGCAACTTGTGCCACTTGTGCAACCTGTGCCTGCTGTCCCGTCTGATCAACTTGGTTGGCGAAATCGTTCCAGTCATTTTGACCGGTCTTTCTCGCTTTCAATCTTTCAGCCCTTGGCTTGAAATCCCCCTCATCATCTGAGTCTGTCCCGCAGCATGTGTTCACATTCATCCACGAGGTGAGAGAACCCAGGAAGTTCCATTCAAATGGATTGAACCAACTGCTTTGCTGTGGAGGGGTCCAAATCTGTTGGAGATCTTGAGTCCACTCCACCACCTCTGCGACTACGCACGAAGTGTCATCCTTCTTTCCACCTCTTCCAATTGGCGCTTCAGCTAACATGCCGTTGGGGAGTGGCCGCGTCTTTGCATGGCACCGCTCAACCTCAGCTTTCACCCAACGATTTGTATCCTCATTGCAAGGATGCGTTCAGTGTTGAAAACAAATCTAGCGCAGTGTTCTAAATAAAAAGAAAGGGCTCAAAAGGTCTTTTGCCTGTTCTGATTGCAAAAATCTAAGAACTGAATCAGGAAAGCCAGGTCAAAGCAGCTTATCTCGAGATTGCCACCCCACCCGGTCCCAGCTCAAGCAAGAGATGCATCAGATTGAAGAGACAGCCATCACAGCAAACGAGCAGGATGAAAACAGCGCAGACGCAGTTCAAAATGATGCATCCAAGCAAGATTATGAACCACTTGAACTACATAGAAAGCCCGGTTGTGCGTTTGCCTGTACTGGATCCTCCCTACATCATCATCTAATCTAGTACGACCCTCAAATTGTGCCGGGCAGTTTTCCAGCCTCTCCCGTCCTCCCCCCTTTGTTCACCAATCCACAAGTTCAACCTTGCGCGTCCAGCTGTCGCAAAATGAGTCTGGCTCTTTTTCATCTTTATAGAGGTCGTATTGACTATAGCGACGGAATGAAACTTAGAATGCTGGTTTTTTCCAAAATTATTTAAGAGGTAACTTAGAATGCTGGCTTTTTTCGACATTTTTGGGGTAACTTAGAATGTCACAAGAAAATATGCTCATCCTCAAAATGCTGGATGCATTCTAAGTATAATACATATTTGCAAGAATTGATAACCCTTCCCTGCAAATAGCACAAAAAATATGTAGAACTCGTAACAATAGAAATATATGTATATTTGTTTGATATATATATAAATATATGCTGTATATGGTAGAAAATAGGCTATATATACATCTATATATATATATATATACAAATATACATAAGACAATAAATGCCTCTGCCCTTATGAGCGTACATGCATTGATGAGCATATGTGAATGTATACATAAATAAACACACATATACACATTATGCGCTATAAACCAAAAAACACACACATGTAGCCATCAGACGCTCGACCCTTGCTTTTTTCCCAATGCTGCTGATGTCTCTGATGTCTGTCACGTCAGTCTTTGACTTCTAAATGGTTCCCTAATGTTACGCCGTCTGGCATCCTGACACAAGAGGTAGTTAGATCGATAGATGTTGATTTATTTGCACTTACACATATAGAAGGAAGTGGTTAGATACTTACTTAGATACAGAATATTTGTACATTTTCACATATCTCTATATATATTTAAATAAATATATATATATATATATATAAGTATATATACATATAAATGTTCACTAAAACCCCAAATATATATGGAAGGAATCCAACACCTCTCATGCCGGAGCCTGATCCCATGCAAAATGGAATTCTGCGCATATGTGTTGGCATTTGCCCGAGGAACAGTTGCCAACATTTCACCATCTCCAGCGATGTGCATTGAAACTCTTGAGGCTGTAGAGATGTATATGAATTCAGTGTTCAAACAGCAGGCACCAATAGCTGCAGTCGTAAAAGCTCATCCAATTGCAACGAAAAGGTAATGTATGAAACCAGTGAAAACACTTTTCTTGGTCACAACTTAGAATGCTCTGCTGGACAGCTCCTAATAACATAAATTTCGTATGTGCATATATCTTGAAAATCTCTACAATATTTGCAAAACATAAATGTATATATGTGCCAAGCCAATTGAAACCTGACCGGGTCGGGCGCCCTGGGTGCAGGTAACTCGCAAACTCATGCATTCAAGCAGAGTGACGAACCATGCCAAGGTTTTACAAACCATTGGGAAGATGGCTACAGGTCGGTCACAGTAGCTTCTACGTGGTACAACTTGTCAAGTTGTTTCTTCCAGATGCCGTCATGGGGATGAGCTGCAACGTACGATTTCAGGATGCCTTTCACTGCAGCGAGACATGCTTCAGCCGATGTTCCTGCCGCACACAAACAAATGAAAGTGGGGTACATACAAATGTAAATATATATATATATATAAATACATTAATATATATACACATGTAAAAGCAAAACCTTCTACAATCACAATGGCCTCACCACAGTACTGTGTATGTTCTGTGTATGTTCACATTCTAAGTTTGTGCATACAAAGGACCATACCTGTGAAACCACCATATATATATACATAAGTCAAGTCACTGTTTGTTGTTCCTCCGAAGGAAAAGTTCATACCCGTGGTCACTCCAGGGTATCCGCCCTGCCATGTCCGATTGGCGGCATGGTAGGACAAGAAAATGCCTCCCATGCACGGAAGACGTGTCAGTCCACGATCTGAAAGCCTCTTGTACTCTGGTCGGTGCATGAAGCTCTTGACCTTTGCGCAAGTGCTTGTCGATGTCATTTCCTGTGGCAAGTCATCCTCCTCGTTGACCCACACCTCAATGTCTTCTTCACCTGCTTTCTCAATGGCATCACTCTCCTCAAGGAGAGCTTGGGCTTCATCCACATTCTGGAAACCTTCTGCTTCCTCATCTTGTTCACCATGGTCTTCTTCAGGTTTATCCAGCAAACCAGCACTCCTGATATGCAGGAGTCTACGAACGATTCTAATTATATGCATAAACACATATATATAAATATCCATAAATGTATATGTACATAATACTGTATGTGCATATCAAAGAACATATATTCATCATAATCAATTTTGAAAAAAAAACGCATTCTAAGTTTCATTCCGTCGCTATATATATAAATCATATGTTGTTCATGATTGATTGTGTATGCATCAATTGAAAAAGCAACACGGGGTATATCTTAGAATGCCTGCAAGAATGGTTGTCCACAGCCCTGGGATGTGCTTTTCAGCGGATCGTCGAGAATCAAAACAACATTTGCATGCATCATTTTACAAATATGATTGAAATACACCCTTTGTAAATATAATATATATATATAGTTACATACATATAAATATGACTACAAATACATATATATATATATATATATATTTATTTATTTATATTTATATATATGTCAATCTATCGACATAAACACGGGGAACATCAGGTATATGTATATACATATATGATTTGCACGGTTGTGCAAATCAATGATACTGAACTCACAACTTAGAATGCCTATGTATAGGCCCGCTATGAGCCGTAGCTATATGTAGATATTGATGTGTTTAAATATATTTTTATATTTACATATATTAAAAAACAAAACTTGCACACTACAATCCAAGAGTCAGCAATTCTGTAACTTCATCAGCAACTCCTTGATCACAGCATTCTGGGAGTTCCGGTAGTTTCCCTGATGCTTCCCCCTTGAGCAATACCAATCGTTTTGGTTCCCCCTGGCCAGCTTTCAGACGGAGTTGTTCTGGGTCATCGCTCAAAAACATCTCCAAACTGAACATCTCCTTCTCAACGCGTCGCAAGTCAGCATTTGAACGCAAGTGCTTGATCTGGCACTTCTGATGCTTGGAGAAGAGAAACTTGCGGGAAGGGTTCTTCAAAAACGTCTGGTACCTTTCGTTCTGCAGGAAAGTCAAACCCTTGCCCTGGTCAGCACGCTGTTGCTTCACCAGCTCCCATTTGGACAAATCATTCAGCCATGTGCACAAACTAAATTCCAGAGGCTTGGAAACCCAGCTTGGCAAAGCTTGGCGTGAAGATTCGTTGTCACCTTCTTGAATTGCCCAAATGAAGACTGCCTCACCCTCAAATAGTTCAGATCTTGCATTCTCCAATGTTTCTCGCTCGGCTGGAACAACCGTAGTTTCAGGCACATCATGCAAATTCAAGAGGTATTGCATCGACCGCCGTGATCTAGCCAGAGCCTTTCTCATCAGTTGTGAATCGCCTTCGGGCATTCTAAGTTGAGTCTTATGTTTTTCAACACTGCATCAAAACATGTATATACTGTTGAAATTCTGTGTTGCCTGATACATACATGTGGATATGTTTGTATTTGCGTGTATGAGGGGAAAGGAAATCGTGCCTCCGAAATGCCATCGACTGATCTCTTCATTGGTGCACAATCCACGCGCTACCCAAGCAATCCAAACCAACTTTCCATTCCTCAGTTTGAAACAGTCCCTGCAAACATATTTTTTGTATATATATAGATCTGTGAATAAAAAAATCATATGTATATATATATATGTATATCTATATACAAATACAAATTTGTGGGTAATCAATTTACGTATGAAAGGGAAAATGGAGGATACTATATGCAGCTAAGGATCTCGAAGCTTGACAAGGCTTTCAAAGCCCAGGCGTCTCCTCGAATGGAATCCATCACGTGAAACCTTGGCGGCAAACGTGGCATTCTATGTTCCAACATGTGGTGTTTCACATTGCCTGCGTATGCATGTTTTTTTTGTATAAATATATACGGGTATATACAAGTAAATGTATGAGTACAATGACAATAAATTGGAATATTTCAATATCTATTTGTTTATCTAAATGTTTTTTATATTTATCTAGATATATACATATATATATATATATTTTTCAAATATTTGCACGCATATATGGAACATGTGATATGTATATATATATATATATATATATATTATACAAATAAATACATATATTTAAAAATGTAAATATACTATAAAATATAAATACGTGCAAATACGTACAAATACAAATATATTATATATACAAATGGCCACAACTTTGCAACTTAGAATGCCTAAACACATACATGTGTGTATTGACATGTGTATATATGAGTATATATATAAATAAAAATATATTGGTACCAAGGCACTTTGTCATCAGGCTGCCTTGCACTGACATGGATAACTGGTCCAAGCTATTCCGCAGGTCAACTTCACCGGACCAATTCATTCGAACTCTTGCATAGGAACCCGCCAAACAATGATATGCCTGATGGAAGCCATCGTTTGGGGAGCCGCAGGCTCCCCATCCACCCGGGATGGAGCACTCCGGGCTGTCGCCCGACAAAATCACCACGTTGTTCTTTTTGCTCCAAGTCTCCCGAAGTTTGGTGTACCGAACTGCTGAATGCTGCGTTGCAGCATCACAAATCACAAGGCAAGCGTGTTGATGTGAAAGTCCAAGGGAACGTCTTTTGGCTCTGATTTCACCCTCAAGGAATTCGAGGTATGTGATAAAGGTCTCAGCTGTCCAAATGTGACTTTTCTGCTGAAATGGGCCAATGTGTATCCAATCACTCAGCTCCTGCCAAGAGCAGAGCGGTCAGTGAAAGACATTCTAAGTTATGTACAATGTTCTTCATAAACACCATATTATGCATATATATATATATATTTAAATCAAGAGCATGTAAAAACAAACCAATTTCATCGCAAGTGTCTCCTCGTTGAGCTGCACTCTTTGGGCCGCAGTCAAGTCACCCTCTTTCATTGTAACAAATCCCCTTCCAAGGGTTCCATCCCGCCAGCTGAGAGTGCACAAAGTGTGCGGAACTCGAAACCGCTCAGGCGGTGCATGTGCTGAATCGCCTCCTTGCAAACGTGAAAGGCGATCATAAGCTGCGGGCTTTGGTGTGGTCAAGTCCTCTGTGAGTTGATGCCCCAAAACACGTTGAAATCTGTGCCTCAGTTCCCTCAACTTTTTGCTTCTGGACAATTTATCTCTGTCAGCAAATTTCGCCAGGGTTGTCTTGCGTGGCCTGTAGTTTAGGCACCAAACCTGATCGAAGTTGAGGACCAGTCTTGGGTCGAAGCGACCCTGTTGGATCTGGAATGCCACCCACTGCTGCACATGCAACAATGATGGGTGATCTCCTGGCAAATGTCGTCCTGCCTTCTGGTTCTCGGTGCAGAAAATAGAGAATCGTCGACAAATCCGCTCTGCAAATTTCCTGAACCGTGTATGCACAAATACTTATACTTACATGCATATGTATATATATATATGTACATGTATATGCGCGTTTGCTTTGCTATGGTGGGTGGGAAACTGGATAAACTTGGAATATATTAAATATGCAGGCTCTTAAAGATCAAAAACAATAAAACACAATTTAATACCATATAAAAATAGATGTACAAATGCAAACATCAGGCGAGCAACCGCAAGTTCTCAGATGTATTTGTAAGTTTGACCGGTTTGAGAGAATCAATGCGGGCTTCGAACTCCTTGACGATTGCGTCCAAGTTCCGGTCACCTTCTTCCGTACGTGAAGCATCATCCAAAACCTTCAGCAAGAGCTCTTTGTCAGATGCATTATGCTTCAGGCCCTCAATGCAATGATTCCATTCTTCAATACCAGCTTTGATAGCAGAGCTCACGAAGGTGTAGTCAAGTTCCTCCCCAAGATAAAGTCTCTCCTCCTTGGTCGAAACAATTTGTTTCACACCAATTTAGAATGCAGTGCATCTGTCATATGATGATTGCGTATACATTTACATATGTATATATATATATATATATTATATTATGTATTTATATTTATATTCATATCTGTTAAATAAGAATATATATAGAGAGAGAGAGAGAACGAACCTTTTCAAAATCTATATATGTATATATATATATAATTCCAAAATGCTCCAAGAATCAACGAATTCTCCAATAACATTCACCAATGCAGGAGGAATCATGGTGGTGTACTTGTCGGAATCCGCCAACTTCGGATTGCGCTTGTGGAATTTGGGTTTTCTTCCCAAGAAGGACCTCAAAATGTTCGGTAGCTCGCACCAACGACGAGCCAGGATTGGACATGCGGCACATACAATGCTCCAGGATTCCTCCTGTCTTTGCTTCTTCCACTTGTAAATGCAGCATCTGAAATACCCCTTCATGTGGCACACATCTTTGCTTGGAGTGCGGCTCCCTGATGCCACGGCAGCGTCATAAGCGGCACACCTTGAAAAGGCCAACTTGGAATGTCCAGTGTTTTGTGAAAACCAATCCTACGGAGGGAAAACCTATATATGTTTACATATATATTAATATAAATATCTATTTCTATACATAGGTATTATATATATATATATATAAATAAGATATATTTATATAGTGTTTGCCTTCAACCTTAGAATGATGACATTCTAAGTTGCAATGACGTTTGGTTGCTACTGGGGCCCGAACACAGCTTCCTTTTCCATCAGGCATGCCATCTTCTTTTTCCCCGTGTTCTTCTTCCTCAAATCTTCACCCTTCATCTTTCGCTGGTATACGCGGGTCTTTCTCTTCCTGCACGTCTTCTTCACCAGAGGCAACTCAATGCCATCATATGCCTCAACTCGACGCTTGCCTCTGATCCGTCTCAGAACAGCAGGATCTGAACCACCTTGGCCTTGTGAGACAATGAAGTTTGTCGTTGGGCACTTGCTTTGCCATGCTTGTTGGCTGCAAACCAACGAAGATATGAACACCGTCTGTGCAACAGTGGCGCTGAAGGAATTTCCAGCCAGCCCCTTGCTCAATTTGCTGTTTTTAAGCAAGGTTTTCCATCCCTTCTTTGTGAAAGCTGATTCCCAAATGCCTTGAGCATTGCGCAAATCTATGTGGTTGAGATATCTTTTCATCCGCAAGGAGTAGTACGGATGGGCCGGTGTGATACAGGGCACATTCCCGTGTGCAGAAGCCTTTCGAGACAGACTAGTGGAAATGTCAATGTAAATGTCATTGGACTCAAATGCCTCCTCCTCAAGAACAGCCGCGACCAAATCATGGTGGTGGTCGTTGTGGAGGGATTCCTCTGGCTTCGGCGCAAACATCCAATCGGATGGAAATCTAACATTGGATTTCATCGCTTCCATCATGGACTTGTAGTCGCTTGCCACTTGGTCAAGCTTTTCTTTCCCTGTGTTCAAGCTGCCGATTCCCCAGACTCTGTTCCGTCGCTGCGGAAGCAAATAATTCGCGGTGTCATGAAGTAGCCATACCTGTTGCTGCTGATTGAGACTTCAAGTACAAAAAACTATACAAATATAATTATATTTATACACAAATGCGGATTGTTTGGGGAAAACACACATTCTAAGTTCCTTATACATATGACTGATTATATATATATATATGTATATATATATATATATAGCTTGCAATGTTGAATCAATTTATATCCATACATATATGTATATACTTCCAACAATGTACAGCTGCGAAAGGACATTGCGTGCCAAGCTGCAAAGTGGTACCCCATATCCTGAAGGTCTTTGCGAATAACCTGACTGAATCACGAAGCAGAGTCGGAAATAAAAGCCAACCAATACAAGATGATGGAGAGGGAATTACAAGAAAAATCAATATATATACATAAAAAGCTTTCATATATATAAAGAAAAAGACGAGCCACTTCAACACATCGCTCCTGTTTGTTGCCCTTGTTGTCCTTCATCCGGTGTGAAGCTGCTCGAACATTTTCGTAAAAACAAACTCGTGGGGAAAGGCGTTTGATCACCTGCAGGGGTTTGAACAAACCGCAACACACAACATAGAATGCCTCACACGTTGAGACAAAACCATCTGCATGAATAGGTATGCGCTGTATATACAACCTTCTAATATTATATAATGTATATGTATATATATGTAAATATGTACCTACAAAACATTGCTATATATAGATAGATATGTATATATAAATATAAATACATATACATATATATATATATATCTATATTTGTACACTGAATCCCACCTCCTTGAATCCCATCAAATATGTAGGGCCTGAGCTGCCATTGCCATCAGTATCTTCACCGGCATAACATCCGGCAAAATCCTTTCTGCTATTGTTCAATGTGCTGATGTCGGTACAGGACGTTCCACTGGCAAGAAGGTCGATGGGGACAGTGGTGTGGTCAACAGCATGCTCTGCTTTACACACAAAACAGTAGCCTCTCCCCTCCTTGAAGCAGCGGACGTCGCTGAACAAATGCTCCATGGAATGTTCTTCAAGCAAAAAGTTTCTCTTGCCAGAGTCAAGTTCGCACGAGAAGATATGACGCAATCTGATTGCAGTGCCCTGGCGCATTCAGACGCGAGGAAAGCAAATTGCCCATGGGACCCCCTGTGTAAGCGCAAGTGTATATCTTTGTGTATGCATGAGCATATATTTATATATATATATATGTATATATATACATTTGAATAGAAAGTGTCTATTTTGTGGTGTATATCTATATATTTGTGTGTGTGTGTCTGTGTGTGTGTGCGTGTGTGTGCGTGCATTTCTGTGTATATACATATTCAAAAAATATATATATTTTTGTCACATGGTGCAAATTCTGTTTCAACATAGAATGTGTGTCCCGCTTGCCTCAACTTCGTTCAAATATTTGATCGTCTTGGAAAGAACAGGGATGACGATGTCACTTCCGCTGCATGTTGTTCCCACACGAATTTCTTGTTTATCCAGGCAATGCACCGTTTCAACCATCTTTTTTCGAAGATCGTCTGGCACCTGCCCCAAGAAGAACTCTGCAGTATTGAAAAAACACATGGAAGAAGGTGCAGAAAGCGATGCGTCTTGAAGCTGGGCTCTTGTACAGTAGAAAGGGCGGTTCCTGAACCTTGGAGCAATGTCCAAGAAGCGTACCAGGCTAGGAGAGTCAAAGACTTCAATTTTTTCGATGTTCCACAGATGAATTTTCTTGTTTTCCCTGAATCTCTCCCATTCCTTCGATGTATACATACTCTTCGTGAGCGCCTTTGCCTTCCCAATGGTCTTGTGCAAAATGGGACTGGAACCATTCACTGTCAAGCGCCCCACCGCAGAATGCCCCAGACTTGTCTTCATCAACACGACGATCTCGTCTTCCAAGACTTGGTGTGGGCGCACGATGCATAAACATTGGTCTTTTAGCAAAGAGTTCCACTCGGATGAAGTCAAAAGCATGCATGCAAAGTCCCCACATGAAGGGTCATGTCCTTTCACGTCTGTTGACTCCTCCATTTCATCATCCATTGGCTCATCATCACTGCCATCTTCACCTTCTTGCAGAGAAGAAAGTGTGGGTCGAGACCCTTCAGTTTCAGTACGAGACACGGTAGATTTTTTTCTCTGCAAAATTTCTCCAGGGCCATCATCAAGGTCTGTTGACCCAAAGGTGCGTTTGCGGCTCAAAGTGAGGCTCTGCTGGCTCTCATCGGTCAATGCTCCTGGCAGGGGCAGCAAAGGGGTTATCCAGGGTCAAAATGCAACACTCGATCACATATGAACACTAGCTTTATTTTAATATATATATATATACACTACTATTTTATATATATATAATGTATATAATATATATATAGCAATATATATATATATACATATACACAATTATATAATAGTATATATGGACATTTTTTTAACTTTGGTCGTTCCTGATCCCACACTGAAATAGATCCATGTTTGACCTGCTCGCTGCTGCAGAAGTGGGCGCGGATCAAACGTGTGAACCAAGCTGAATTGCCACCCATACAATGTCGACCCTTCCAAAGATGCACCAATGCTCTGCAAGTCTGACTCGGAAACTCGGTGTAAATCTTTGTAGGTTGAAAATGTTCTCTTCGAAAGAGGGACGCTAAACTCAAACTCCAGAATCCCGACAATTTCTCGAGGCTGTTTGCCCTCAAAGGTTGCAATCAGACAGATCCGATCACCTGGTTTCAGAAAGGAAATGGTTTTTTTTCGAACTTCCATGGTCTTGCGACGATCTTCCATGGATTCTGTAAACATGTGTGCCCAGTGTGCATGTAGAAGCAAGCCGCAGAAACGGTCGTCGCGTTGGAGTACTTGATGATACTGCAGTGTTCGAGCTAATGATTCCTACAGGGAAGCAGGAAACAAATACAATTCTTCAAATATATCGTATATATATAGATATATAAATATAAATATAACTATTTCTCTCTCTATATATATATATATATTTATCAACCAACAAGCTAGAACCTGGCACTTTGAATACAAATACACACGAAACCATATTATATATATAAAAAGACCGGCATGCAACAATCATCAATGAAACCAGCACACCTCAAAACCTCAACACTGGTATTAATGTGCAACCTTCACTGGATGTGTTGAATGCTACCACTCCTCAGCCCTCTCACGGGCCTCATCATTCTCATTTCCTTCTTTTGCTGGCTCCTGGAAGCAGTGATGTATCAATTCTTGGATACGAAGCATTCTAAGTTGGGGTATACACAAATCATTTCCACATACATGCAGTGAAATGTATGTTCATAGGTATATATATATATATATTAATGTATATCGAAATCTCTCTCTCTCTCCATTGCATGTATGTATGTATGCATGATTTTGAAAGATTCAAATATATTTTGAAAAAATATATATATCAAGAAAATATGTATGACAGTCCTCCTCAATGATCTCAGAATCCGCATCTTTCTCATCTGCTGCTTTTGCTGGCTCCTGGAAGCAGTGATGTATCAATTCTTGGATACGAAGCATTCTAAGTTGGAGTATACCAAAGTCATTTCCACATATATGTAGTGACATGTATGGATATATATATATATACATGTTTACATTTAAATAAAAACATGTATATATATATAAATATATATCTATATATATTGATATATAAATATATAAATATTATACATATATAAGTAAATGAATATATTTAAATACATACACAAAGCCGTACCGACAAGTCCGGAAGTCAACAATCATTCGCAAAACCAGCTTATTTCTTAGAACATAGACACCTTGAAGCTGATTTCAATATTATGAATGCACAACCTTCACTGGATGTGTTGAATGCTACCAGTCCTCAGCGCGCTCACGGGCCTCACCTTTCTCATTTGCTTCTTTTGCTGGCTCCTGGAAGCAGTGATGTATCAATTCTTGGATACGAAGCATTCTAAGTTGGGGTATACACAAATCATTTCCACACACATGTAGTGAAATGTATGCTCATAGGTATATATATATATATATGAATGTATATCGAAATAAAGGTATGTATGTCTCTCTCTCTCTCCATCGCATGTATGTATGTATGCATGATTTTGAAAGATTCAAATATATTTTGAAAATTTATATATATCAAGAAAATATGTATGACAGTCCTCCTCAATGATCTCAGAACCCTCACCTTTCTCATCTGCTGCTTTTGCTGGCTCCTGGAAGCAGTGATGTATCAAATTCTTGGATACAAAGCATTCTAAGTTGGAGTATACCGAAATCATTTCCACATACATGTAGTGAAATGTATGCTCATAGGTATATATATATATATTAATGTATATCGAAATAAAGGTATGTATGTCTCTCTCTCTCTCTCTCCATCGCATGTATGTATGTATGTATGCATGATTTTGAAAGATTCAAATATATTTAAAAAATATATATATCAAGAAAATATGTATCACCGTCCTCAGTGATCTCAGAACCCTCACCTTTTTCATTTGCTTCTTTTGCTCGCTCCTGGAAGCAGTGATGTATCAAATTCTTGGATACGAAGCATTCTAAGTTGGAGTATACCAAAATCATTTCCACATATATGTAGTGAAATGTATGTTCATAGGTACATAAATGTGTGTGTATATATATCTATATATTTCTCGAAAAAAAAGGTATGTATGTCTCTCTCTCTCTCTCCATCGCATGTATGTATGTATATACGCATTATTTATCAAGATTTAGATATATATATATATTATATTTATATATATATATACAAACAAATTAAATAGATATATAAATATGTATAACAGTCCTCAGTGATCTCAGGAACCTCACCTTTCTCATTTGCTTCTTTTGCTGGCTCCTGGAAGCAGTGATGTATCAAATCTTGGATACGAAGCATTCCGAGTTGGAGTATACCAAAATCATTTCCACATATATGTAGTGAAATGTATGAATACAGATGTGTTGAATGCTACCAGTCCTCAGCCCTCTCACGGGCCTCACCTTTCTCATTTCCTTCTTTTGCTGGCTCCTGGAAGCAGTGATGTATCAATTCTTGGATACGAAGCATTCTAAGTTGGGGTATACACAAATCATTTCCACATATATATGTAGTGAAATGTATGTTCATAGGTATATATATATATATATCTATTTATATATGTATATCGAAATAAAGGTATTTATGTCTCTCTCTCTCTCTCCATCGCATGTATGTATGTATGCATTATTTATCAAAATTTATATATATATATATAACAAATTATATATATAGATAAATATGTATAACAGTCCTCAGTGATCTCAGGAACCTCACCTTTCTCATCTGCTGCTTTTGCTGGCTCCTGGAAGCAGTGACGTATCAAATTCTTGGATACGAAGCATTCCGAGTTGGAGTATACCAAAATCATTTCCACATATATGTAGTGAAATGTATATACATACATCTATATATTTGTTTTTATATTTATATACATATATATATATATATAAACATTTCAATGATATGTATATATATATATATATTGATCAATGATATATAGATATATATATATATAGAGATATTTATACGTATATGTGACTTCGGGGATGCTGCTCCACTGTTTTGCGCCTTCACAATTGTGAGGCCATCTTTTGGTAGCCTGTTTTCCTGGCCAAAGCGATTCCAAAAGGAATTTGGAGCAAGTTTAAACCAAACATCTGTATGAATATCCCAACCGGACCGGCCTTGGTTGCGAGCTCGAATATGTTTGTCATCGTTAACTTGATGGGAATGCGACATCCCTTTGGAACGATCACCCGCTTTGTCACCGCCTGCACCAAGACGACACATCAAGAGCGAACCTGGATGTCTATGTTAAGCCCAACCTATGAAGGCAAACAAAACATATACATAAGTATATATAGAAGCATATACACACATATTTATCAACAGGCACCGTGAGAGACTACTGCTGTTGCTACTGTGATGCATGCTGTCAGTCCTTCTCCAACGTCTCCGTGCATTTAACTTCAGTCTTCTCTTCCTGCTTGTCATTGGCTTGAACCTCCGATTCAGCTTTCACATCAGCAGCCAAGTCCTGTGCGCCGATACAAATTATATATATAATAGAGAGAGAGAGATAGGGGCAAAACGGACAAAAAGGCACCTCGTTGTATACGACTCCATGTATATATATACATCTAAATATATAGTATATATCTATATATAAATTGAAACTTAGAATGCGTGTTTGAAAAATAATAATGCACTCAAACTCAGAATCGGTCGCTGTATCTATATATATATATATATGTGTGTGTGCGTGTGTGTGTGTGTGTTTTCCCACGTCTGAGTATGGCAAGTGAAATCTCCTCCTCAGGTGGTTCATCTGGTGGACCCAGCGGCGGTTCCTGCCATTGGAAATTGTTCAGAGAGGGTGCAAGCACAAATTCCTATATATATACCCATACATATGGTTAGTCAGGTGTATATATGTATATATATATATATTCCAAAGGGTAACGTGACATGAAAGCCCTTCTGATGCTCCTCCAAGGGTGGTTCTAGATCTTCTGGACACTCCTGGCAAGAGAAAAAAAGGTCCAACATGAAAGTATGTCTGCACCTGTGTTATAGTGAGGTTGCAGCTCTGAATGTTTGCAAGCAAAAAATATGAATGTCGCGGTCTATATATATATATATATATTTATAAATACATGGATGTATTTGGAACACATTCTATGTTTAGGAGTCATCAATCAATATCAGTGTTATATGCGCACAGCCTCCACACCATACAGACTTTTGCAGCGCGGTGTACTCAATTGCCACTCTCACACGCCATGTCCTTGGTCTTGTCTTTGGATCCTGATGCATTCTCCTTCCTCCACGGAGGTGGCGGCACTACCCGAGGTTTCTTTTTCAATGGTTGACGCTGTTCTGGGTAATCCTGTCTAGGTCGAGGCATTTTTTTCGGCTTTGGAGGATCTTTGTTGACACAAACTTCTTCCTCTTCGTCGTCCTCCTCCTCCAAATCCACCACATTCTCGGTGACCCGTTCATGGCCCCAATGCCCTGCACTGTCCCTCTTCTCGTCCCAATTCTGGTCATCCTTCCAACCCGAACTCTCCTGCGATTCATTCCACCATGATTGATCGTCCCATCCCTTCCACGACGATTCTGCGTCACCAGCACCACTCTGCCACGATGACTGTGGCGGTGGTTCTTGCGGTGCAGGCAAGGGTGGTTGAGGCTCTTCTGATTCTGGTTCTGCTGGTTCTCCTAGTGGAGATACGGGTGGTGGAGACTCGTTCGGTAAGGGTGGCGGAGGCTCTTTCGGTAAGGGTGGCAGAGGCTCTTCTGATCCTGGTCGTTCTTGTGGAGTCGAGACTGCTAGTGGTCCTTTTGGTGTAGGAAGTGGCTCAGCATCAGCACCCGCCTCTGTTGCATCAGCAGCCTCCACTATATTATCACCTGACTCATTTGCTTTGCAGAGGCTTCCAGCATCTGCATCTACATCCATAGCAACCGGGGGTGGATTGGGGACCGGCACTGGTACCCAAAGCGTATACCCTTGGTAGCGGGTCTCGCCCACCGCACCGGTAATCAGCGTCTGCAGAAAACATGGCTCCGCGCGTGGAGGGTCTTGTTCCATTGACATGTTCATAAATGTATTTCAACGTTTTAGTTTCACTTTGACTTGTTTGAAACAATTTGGCTATCATACAATATTCAAGTCACTCATGGTTCATGTGTGATCAACATGGCATGTTGTTTTTTCATCCTGACTGAAGCCTGGAAATGCTCAGCTGTGCACGGATTTTTTTTGACCAGAACGGCTGTGCCAAAGTGTGTTCATACTTCTAATTAGGATGGCATTCTATGTTCATGTTCCATAGATTCACACATACATAAGTCCCATGTAGATGCTGCTCCGCCACACAAGCTGTCCTCCTGGTGCATCGGCGTGATGTCATTATTTCCTTCCTGATCAGCAAGCAAGACGTGTTTGAATATATCTTAACACATACCTAAGCAATTATGTATGTGTATAAATAAATATAAATAAATGTTTTCAACAGGCATGATTGGACATGATCAAGAATGCATTCTATGTTAAGTACTGTGTTAGGTTATTTGCACATATATACACCCACTTGTACATGTACATATATATATATACATATACAGACTTATAATCATAATATTTTTATATATATATATAGATATAAACATGCGTTCGAAGATACAAACATACAGATATGTTAGCAACAACATGTATATATAAAAATACATATATATTTAAATATAAATATATATGTATATCTAGATATATATAGATATTTAAACATGGATACATATGATGCTGCATTCAGTATCCAAATATATCAAAATGCATCCTCAATATTAACTGCATGTGACACGCGCGGTCAGTCCTGCTGCACCTGCATGGTTTTCACTTCACCTTTCGCCTTTGGTTCCTGCATTTGACACAGAACAAGGGCCATGGGGAGTCCATACACTAAAATGTCTGTGTATTTTTTATTTCTTTGGGTATATATATATAAACATGGCATGCACTGTGAAATGGCTGTGATTTTTACATTTATCGATGCTATATATTCACATGAATTGCACACAAACCATGACTGCATACGCCATGCAAAATCTTTTCACACCTTCAATGCACAGGTGCTGTGCTCCTAATACTGTACGGGCTCTTTGTACAACGTCAGCTATGCATGCTTCAATCTGCACATTCTACGGACTGATTTGATGCCCTTGCCAGTGCGTAGCTTAATCTCCCTTGTATGACGTCCACTGGGGCTCTTCAATTCTTGGTGCTGTGGATCTTCTTCCTCATACATATCAAGGACTTCCCAATCTGACATTGGTGATGATGGCGGGCCTGGGAACCACGGATTGAAACCAGTTGGGCTTGTGACAGTCGCTCTGCTACTAGGTTCGGGAGATGGTCGTCTGGGAGTCAGAACCTTCTCATCCTCGTCAGACCCTGCCGTTCCCAGAACGAATGGCACAATCAACGCCAACGCGGCAACAAATGCCAGAACCAACGCCGCAACTACCATGGCAAACATCGGGCAGCCTTGAAGGGAAGGATCGGATCGTCCGTTGACACTTGAGCCTTTAATGCTCGAAATGCATACTTGGAAAAACAACATTTATATATATAGATTTGCTGATATAATCTGACTACTTCCTGCACCGTTCTTGTGCTATGTAGATGCTTGGAAATAGAGCTTTTTGAATCTATATATATATGTATATATATATATACATACATATGTGTGCATTCTATGTTTTATGTCCTTCTGTATATTCATACATACATAAGCCCTTAAACGTCAATCCGACACACCGGCGGTCCTCCTGCTGCACCATCATCTCCTGCTTCATCGGCGTGCTTTCGCTCTTTTCTTCCTGCTCGGCGATGAAAATACATATATACATACATATATACATATATATCTCAACACATTCAATGGGCATGAGTCGGCATGATTGGACATGATTGAGGATGCATTCTATGTTATTGCCTTGATATACAACTGCGCACACATTTACGACTATATCTGACATGCATTGTTTGGTAGTGTTTTTGAATATGGTAGTATTTACTCAGGAATAAATATAAACATATATTGATACATGTATGTATGTATATATATATATAAATGTAAATGTATATACATATGCTACTCCAATCAGTGTACAGATTTGTACCTTCAGCATGCAAAGCAAATGCAAGCTGCGTGGTGGGCCGGTCGTGAATGCTGGTCAGTCCTGCGTTTCCTTCTGCGCAACGTCAACATCTTTTTCCTGCACAACTGCAGATTTCATCACGAGTGGGAGGACATAACAAATCATCAATTGCGAAGATATGCGTGTGTACATATGTCTTTGTATAGATGTGCATAAATATGGTCGCTACAAATACACTACAGCTCCGAACGTGTCAAAACAAATGTGTGTGTATATACACTGAAGTGTATATACAGTATATATATAAGTATATATAAATATAAATATAGTTCGGACATGGTGCATCATAACAGCATTCTATGTTTCGGTCTTGTCAATGACATGCATTGATATATAAGTATCTATGGATGATAATTGCCATCAAACCAACTATATATACTGAAACGTACATATGTGTATATATTTATCTAGATATATATATATATATATACATGCACATAAACGATGTCCCCCATGTTCAAAATCCCAGGTTGTTCAAAATCCCAATGCTCCCGGACTGACTTCCAACAATCTCCGTCGCTGCGGCTTTTTTGTAACTAATCTCGGGAACGTAGCAGTGCTTTTGTAGAAAAGAAATGGTCCACGCGTCAAGTGCGGTACTGTCTGCCCACATCAGCAACCAGCAGTCAGTCAATCACTCATGTGACCCGTGCATGTATTTACAGAACCTGTAACAGTTTGTGAGATGTGTCTGCATTGTCTCATTCGTCAAGATCAGTCTATGCTGCGCGGGCAGATTTCCCTGCAAACTCCACCTTGCCAACTATGTATATACTATGACTGTGTGTCCAGGCACCCAAGCCTATACATCGGCACACACAGCAAACATCAGATGTCAAATGTCAAGTCACCACCATCCATGGGCTATCTCGCGGTCACTCAGCAACCTCCTCTTAAAAGAAGATTTCTTTACAAGCACTGGGAGTTTGCCCTTTAGATCCATGAGTTTGCGGTAGGGTTTTTTGACTTTTGAAACCTTCTCAGTCTTGTTGCCTTTTTTTGTGCCACTGGAAGCTTCCCCACTCAGGCTCACACCACTTGTGACGTTCGCTGCCCTCACTTTGATAGGCGTCTCATACGTCAAAAGCGTCAGCTTTGGCTTTTCCACTCTGAGAGGTGTCTTTAGATCTAACTCCATGATGCACGTAGAGGCTAAAACTGGCGAGTTGAGCACTTGATGCAAAAAAAATAGCTAGCGGTTGTGTAGCAAAGTGACCACGGCACACCTGCAGGCAGCTGCATCCTCTGTTGTGTAACATGAAATGCAGAATACTTATATACATATTTCCAAGTATGGTGACATTCTATGTTTACGATTTTGCATAGATTCATACACACATAAGCCCTCAATGCTGTTCCGACGCACAGGCAGTCCTCCCGTTGCACCAGCGTCATGTCATTCCTTTCTTCCTGCTTGGCGATAGAGATTTACAAAAAACAAAAAAGTATATAATATATATAAATAAATCTCTATATATATATATATTAATATTTATATATATATATACATGAAAATAAATGTATATATATATATATACATATGCTACCGCAATCAGTGCATAGATTTATACCTTCAGCATGCAAAGCAAATGCAAGCTGCGTGGTATTGCGTGGTGGGCCAGTCGTGAAAGAATGTGGTCAGTCCTGCGTTTCCTTCGGCGCAACTTCAACATTGTTTTCCTGCACATCTGCAGATTTCATCACGAGTGGGAGGACATCTCAAATCATGAACGCTCGAAAAAAATATGTATATATAATTGATTTTGCGGCAATAAATGCATTTTTTTCTAACACATATAAATATATATATATATGCATATAGATATATACGTTTATTTTTTTTTAATTGCTATATGAAATTATATTTATTTTTTCATTTCAATATGTTCAACCAGTTTGGGTGGCATTCTATCTTTTATGTTTTTTCTGTACATTCAAGTATTTATATATATTTCAAGCAATCTTTATGTATATATGTAGGCCCTCAAATGCTCATCTGACACACCGGCAGTCCTCCTGCTGCAACATCACCTCCTGCTGCATGGGCGTGCTTTCGCTCTTTTCTTCCTGCTCAGCGATGAAAATACATTTGTACATGTATGTATATATAGCGTATATTCAAATATATACACATGATTTTGGGCTTGGCACGGGAAAAGAAATCCTATATATATATATAATAGACAGGTTTGAATACATCTGAACACATTATATATATAAATGGGCATGATTGAGCATGATTGAGGATGCATTCTATGTTAACAATCCATTTTGATACATACAAACATATATCATTATTTATTTATATACAACAAAACCCCGAACCCAAAGCCTCTGACTCAGAGCGGTCTCTTTTGGCATTGAATCAAATATATACATAGACATCACAGAGTCTCAAGTGTTTTCAACGCCTCAGACTCTATGATGTGTATGTTGATGTATGTTGGAGTACGTTGGAAAAGCTGGATAGAGGAATGGTCACAATGTTTGCAGAAATTTTCCAGTCTGCGCAAATCACATAAATAGAGTATAGAATCAATCTGCATCACACTCCACAATGTCCAGTAGGCGCCGTCACCGCCACCGCTGCGTATTGGAGGCGTACGTGAGGCACGTATGCATCCAGTAGGCAGCGGCATTGAAGTGCTGGCACAAAGTTCCCTGCACCGTAGAAGCATGTACTTGCACATGTCTTCCATAACGCCGCGGCTTTCTGGCCAACTACATCCCTGATGTAGACACCCAGAAGGCCGCACGTCATGTAGCATGTAATACTTACACATGTCATCCAGAATACCGCTGCCTACAGGAGACCTATGTGAGGGACATAGGCCCCAGTAGGCAGCGGCATTGAAATGCTGGCCCAAAGTTCCCTGTATGTACCTGCACACGTCATCTAAAAAAAAACCATCTATATACAAGATCCAAAAAGAACCGCAAGCGGGCACATCAGATTAACATGCTCACTTGATGTTCTTAAAGGGCCTGCCGAAAATCTGCTCAAGCCTCCTTCGCAATCCAGCCAACAGCGTCAAGGGAACTTCAAGATGTCGTCAACTCGTCTGTTTTGCAAGCTCTCTGAAGGACGAAGCAGCCATTTGGCCAGCATTGCACATCAACGTTGGCACGGGGCCCGTGGAAACATTGCTGTGCATTGCTGCGCACCAAAAGAGCAATCCAGGCACCCAATCAGCCACCAGAAGCAAGAATCCCGAGCCTCCATGATATGGAGACTTGGGACCCTTTCTTTTCACCAACGGTGGGCCCACCGGGAAATTGCCTGGCCCCAACGGGGACCTCTGACAAGTTCTCCAAGCCAAGCAAGTGGTTAGCTACAGCTTGAGCACATAGCTTGCTGATGAAGAATAACGCATATAAAATGGCACGGGAAAAGAACACCCTACATCATAGACAGGTTTGCATTCAATGGGCATGATTGAGCATGATTGAGGACGCATTCTATGTTAATGATTCATTTTGATGCATGCACATTTATACCATTATATGACAATTGCATCTAAAGAAAAAACATATTTGTGTTCACAACTATATAGATGTGTTGGTGTGGGTGCACGAGCATAATATGCTCAGCCTCGAAAGTTATTGCGGTACATGCTCTCAGTTCGCCTCCTTCTCTGGCTTTTCCTCATTGCCCTTGTCTTCAATGCTCGTATCTACCTGCGCTGCGCAAAGGGAATGATCGGTTGGGAGAGGGTTTCCAGGATTCAATGATAAGGTTGCCGATAGATAGATAGATGGATAGATAGATAGATAGATAATAGATATATAGATAGATATAATAAATGTGCACACACAGTGTGGATGACATTCTATCTTCTATGTCCTTCTGTACATTCATACATGCATAGGCCCTGAAATGCTCATCCGACACACCGGCGGTCCTCCTGCTGCACCATCACCTCCTGCTTCATCGGCGTGCTTTCGCTCTTTTCTTCCTGCTCAGCGATGAAAATACATTTGTACATGTATGTATATATAGCGCATATTGAAATATATACACATGATTTGGGCTTGGCACAGGAAAGATAACCCTACAGGTTTGAATATGAAAAATTATTTATATACATATATATATATTAACACATTCGATGGGCATGATTGAGCATGATTGAGGACGCATTCTATGTTAATGATTTATTCTGATGCATGCACATTTATATCATTAGCAATTGCATCTCAAAAAAAAACGTGTTTCTGTTCACAACTATATAGATGTGTTGGTGTGGGTGAACGAGCATAATATGCTCAGCCTCGAAAATTATTGCGGTACATGCTCTCAGTTCGCCTCCTTCTCTGGCTTTTCCTCATTGCCCTTGTCTTCAATGCTCGTATCTACCTGCGCTGCGCAAAGGGAATGATCGGTTGGGAGAGGGTTTCCAGGATTCAATGATAAGGTTATCGGTTTTTTAATATACGTGCATATATAGGCAAATGTAGATATTCGAAATTACAAATATATATATATATATATTTAAATGTATACACATTTATATTTTCTCATAGGTATGTTTATACCCAAGTATATATATATATTTTAATATATAAATATATTTATTTATATATGTTTATATATATATACATACTCATATGAATGTGAGAAATGACATGCTTTTTATATAAATGTATATAAATTTAAATATATATACATATATACATATGCCCCAGCTCACAAGAAAACAAACCGTGGCTTCACCGGCTCCTCCTTCTCAAGGGTCGTGTCAAAGTGACTGATTGGTACACAATCCTTGGCAAGGCAAATGTCTGCCGCAATTCCAACCACAAACATGGCAAATGTGTAATATATACGTATATATATATATATATATTTATTTATAGATATATATGTGTGTGTGTATTCTCTATCAATACATTTCCAAATTCGTTACACCTATTGGTGTGATTTTATCAATGTATAGAGAGTGGCCGCATGAAACTTAGAATGCTATTATTGCCCAAACTTTTGTAACGGGTATATATTTCAAAAACACAGAAAACTTGCATATATATGTACAACCAATTCGTCAAGCATCATCAGGGAGCAGAAGTAGTGAAAAAAGCGATTGTGTTCTGGGCCTCAAAACATCATAGTGGCCGAACCTTCTGTCCTCTGCAAGCGCCGGTGCCCAAGAAAAAAACAGATGCGAGCGCACGCTTCCAGAACCAAAGATGCAATCTGGTTGCAGTTGCTCAGTGGCAGCTTGTTCACGGAGCTCACGGAACGTCTCAGCACAAATCGTCAGCCGGATGCCCGTACCCAGCGCACCTGCAATCCAGCTCAAGTCCTGTATTTCAAAGCTCTTCTCTGACTGCACGACAGCAATTCTAGACTGCTTCGAAGGGAACTTATGCCAAGCTCGTTCGCCTCGCATGCATTTTGTGTTTTTCCATCGCTTCCCCATTTCCCTATTACGACATGCTTTGAGGGGTTGAATATACATGGCTGTCCTTTTGGGGATCTGAAGCAAAATTCAAAACATATTCATATATATAAATGTATGTATGTATATTAATATAAATATATATGAATATATTGTTCTGAAAAACAAAACTATGTAATTTCACACAAAGAAAAGGCCAACAAGTGCACCCAAGTATCAGGTAACTTTGCAAAGAGTTTGGGCTTCCTGGACCTCCAAAGAATTCTGCAGATGGTTGACTGGATAATCGCCATCAGTCCTGGGCACTGCAAATGCACATAAGTGGTGTGTTCATGATTTATGTTGTTGTGTACATATCACATGTATGTAGAGAACTCGGAAGGCATTCTAAGTTGGACATCTGGATTTAGATATGTGTGTGATATGTGTATTTTTATTGATATTTATATAAATATATATACATGAAAACATTTATGGATTTTTTTTAAATATACATATTTGAATATTTATTTATAAATATGCGATAATGAAATTATCATTTACATAATCCATATGTGTACAAACCATGTTTATACATGGTGACTTTGTATATAGACTGACCAGGGATGATAGATACATATCTACACATATATGTAGCAAGTGTGTGTGTGTGTATATGTGCATGGGTGCACGGTCTGACTGCACATTGTCACGCACTGTAATTTCCACATGGAAATCATACTATACACAGAATTAAGAATGCCCGCCCCAACACTTTGGTCCTTGGCACTGAGCAGAATGAGTGCAAATCCATAGATGCCAGAATGGCACGCCAGCCGCACATCCCGTCGGCTGCCACCCTGACACGTTCAAAAGGTACTTTGGATTCCCGGTTTGACTGATCCTTGGAGGTACGGCAACTGGAAAGCACGGCTTGACACACGTCCTTGTACAAGCGCTCTCGGTTAGATACTCCCACATCCTTCAAACGCACAATGTTTCCCAAAGATGTGGTAGAATGGCAAAAGGATGCTGCAACCTCAACAAACTCATTGTCAGGCTCGTCCATCAAGTTCAGGAAAGTAAAGGCACCAGGCTTGCTTGGGTGAACCTGGCTGGGTCAGAAATGGATATGAAACATACACTGACTTAGAATGCCTCCAGGGAGTCAAAACTTGGCACGTTTTATTACATATATAGATATATATGAGTATGTCTATACACGGTTAAACTTTATATGTAGATTATATAATCAATACATATTGGATATATATATATATATGTACATGTAAATATATATATATATATGTAGTTGTATATTCATCAAAACTGATACACAAGTGCAAAATGTATAAATAAATAAATATATAAATAGTCCAAGGAACTAAAACACAAAGTGTTGTGGTCACATCTGGCCCCAGAAATTGTTTGCACCAGGTTTTGCCATCCTCAAGCACTTTCTCATCATCAGCTTGACCAATGAACATTGCGCCAACCATCTTCAGATCTTCGGCGTTCATCACCCGGCTGACTGCTTCGGAATTGACAATGTTCTTCATCAAAGGGTCTACAATGGTTTGCAAGATCGTCTGCTGACCTTTCTTCTTAGATTGTCCCAGTAGCAAACCAGCCAACCGAACGTACGACGGCTGCCTCAATGCCCATGTCTGAAAAGACATGACCATGGCTTTTTGAAGGGCTACCTTTGACTTGGGAAGCAAGTTCTCTGGTTGGCTGTTCTTTTCAAGCAAAGTTGAAGTCACATTCTCGAACTTGGCAAGTTTGTCAGCCTGGACATCTTCAGCGCACTGTGAAGCCAAAGACTTCATATCCACAGCTCCAGATTTCTGCGCAATGTCCAACGCTTGACTCATGGCCTTACAGAATTGCAAGGAAGGATGAAGGACATATCTACTATGTATAGATGTATACATATATAGCGACCGAACCAAAGTTAGAATGCCAAAGTTAGAATGCCAAAGTTTCTAAACCAGACAAAACATAGTTATATATATGAATATAGAAGTGAATTCACTGCCAATCTTGGAAATAATACTTGGAAGAAGATACATGCATGTATACATACATGATCTGTTACAAACAAGCGCACATAAAAAGTTGCTCACCGATCTATTTTTGAATCCAAATGGCTGGGTCAACAAGATCTTTGCGCTTCTTGCTCTCCAAGCCTTGAAGATATCGTAGGCATTCCACAACGCGTTTGCACTCTTTGCTGAACTTCTCTGGTCCATCCTCGAACACAGCCAGGATGTGCTGGTTGGAACTTCCAAAATTTTTCAGTTCCATGTGCCCGCAACTGGGACACACAGCATCCAGAATAGCTTGCTCAATTTTACCTGAATCAAATCAGGGCGGTCATGATCATTTGCAAAACTATATTCGATGCATACATGCACAAGATACACACACGGAAGACATGTACAGATAGACGCATATCAGCTGTATGCAGTTGTTTAATCAGTATATGTGTTGATTGCAGCAAGTAGGTTTGTAACTTAGAATGTCGCCAACAGATCCACCACTGTTCCAGAATATTATAAAAATATATATGTTTGTTGATTTCTACCGAATTGCTTCAACCGCAACTTTGACACGTTCTTGTTGACTTGTTGCCCTTATTGACTATATAGACACATCTTTTTTTGTATTTTGACTGGAATTCAAGCCCAGTCGCTCACTTGGCCATTGCAGCACAAATGTTGCAACGAAATTTCCTGTTCTTTCACCAGCCGCCCTTTTAGCGTGAAGCCCTGCTCAGAAACCCAATTCTTCCTCTCCTCCAGCATTGGTGGCGCACATACAAATTGACACTATATCATATAGACAATCCAGAATCCTTATCAATACATCCGTGCCAATGGATGTGTGTCGGAACCCAAATTGCATGAAATTTACATAAACTAAGATTACATTTGTTTATGCAAATAATCAACCATTCATCAAAAAAAATGTTTTTCAATGACACTCCCTTCTGCCTGTCCTGTCCGCGGTGGTAATTGAACAAAGAAATCAATGCCGTTGCTTTGTCATGGAACTTCAGAGCCGCCGTCTGCATATAGTCCATGGATTCATAGTCAGATAGCAAAAACTTCCGCTTTGCCTCCCCTAGTGTCACAATGCACCTGTCGCAGAATGTTGCGCCCCAAGGTTGAACATAGAATGCCTCTTCACAAACATATTGGATTCTGTATGATATATATATATATATATGTATGTATGTGTGTCTGTGTGTATTTAAATATAATGCACATGTGCATATATTTACATATGAATTCATATATGTACATAGGTCTGAACGCATTTCTGCGTGTATATCATCCAATATATATATATATATATATATATATATAGCGTTTGCAAAGTATAGAGACATGCACGCGCACGCGCGCACAAACACTCAAAAAGTGGTTGCCAAATGTTCCCACCGAGTGGCTGGCGAGCAGAAATTTTCACTTCTTTTGGCAACAGCTTGGGACTAGACACTGCACAACCAACAGCACCAGCTTTCTCCCCTTTTTCTGGTGATTGTGGCGGTGAGGTCTTGTCATCATCATGGGCATCATCTCCATTCAACGCCTGTCCATGTTCAACGTCGCTGAACTTGGAATGCTTGGGAGGTAGAAACTCAAGCACAGACGCTTCCATGGTTGGTGGTGTGAATCGTTTGCGAAAGAATTCACTGGAGCCAAGGACGAAATGCGCGAGCAAGCATCGGTTGACAGCAACAACCCCGTGCGCCAAGCCAAACTATACCAAAATTGAAGATTGACAGAGTAAGTGAATATATACATATATATAGACACTTATTTATGTATATATAGACAGACTCATAGAACAAGCATGTTTTGTTGTGGAGGCATTCTAACTTAGGGGCAAATTGATGACCCCGAGTTGAGGATGAAGCAACTTAGAATGCCGCCAAATTTTGATTGTTTTTTGCGACATTCTAAGTTCAAAGACTTCAAAAAAACCCCTGTTTTTGACGTGTTCAAAAACTTTGCCGACATTCTATGTTCATCTCCAGTCAGCCCTCACTACTGCAAAATATGCAGTGTTTCTTGAAAATTTCGCAGGTAGTCGCGGCTGTTTCGGTCACATTTTTTTATAGCTAGCTGTCGCTTTTTCCAAAACGACATTCTAAGTTTCAGTCCGTCGCTATAACCGAACCTGCGAGAGAGATTAAGAAAGCCAGCAAGGTGTATCCAACTCAGCCAGGAGGACACAGAAAGAATCAGTTGAAGAAAAAGAGGAGTCTTGGATCCTGCCAGTCAGGATTCAGGCATTCTGGGGAGCTCGTCGCGATCATTCTCTCAAATATTGTCAGTCAAAGTTATGATCAAGCACTGAGTGTGCGTGTTTGTCGCTAGACCTACGATCAACCATTGATAGTTTCAAGGGGTACCAAACTCTGCTCAGCAACGATGCGCTGCGCCACAGACTTCAGCTCAACTTCGGAGTAGCCAGGACCTTTGGGCGGAAGCATCTGGTTGGCTGTCTCCAGAATCTCGTCCAAGAACAAGTTGTCAAAAACACCATCGCTGCCTGCACATTGGGTCCGTGATGCCACCGACAGGCCATTGGTCACTCGCTGAATTGATCTTGTTTGATGGCTGTTTGGCTGGTTACTTACCAGATTAAAACCCCGGTTGAGATCCGGTTGGAGCATACCAAGCTGAAATCCTGGACCCTTTTGAGACGGTTGATCAACTCCCTCTGACACCAAGGAATCTGCAAAAAGGAACCAATTACTAAGCAAATGCCTGGACACCCATGATCACGATGTCACCTTCATAAGCAGACACGCAGTTTACCGCGCTGCCCCTCTCAATGACTTCAATGGATAGTTCCTCGTTGAAGTTTGGATCAATGCGGTCATCAACCCTGGCCAGTTGCAAAGGAGTCTGCGCATGACCATCAATACGCTGCATCTCGGTGTGGCAAACCAACTCCAAAGGACCAAGGGATCCCTTGACCCGTCGAAGCACGATGAGTTCACAATCTCCAACGGTGATGATTGCCATCATGGGATGCAACTTCCCATGGATTCGGGTGGAATTGTCCATGACCTCAGGTGCAATTTGAGAATCCAAGACCATCGAAGCTGAGCTGATTGGAGTTATTTCTGGTTGATCATCCTTCTTTTGTACCTGCTGTAGGAGCCAAACCCCGCACGACATCAGAAAGTCGTCCACTAAATATACACGGTGGAGACAACCTAATCTCCCCTGTGATGAGGACCCATCTGCGCGCATGGAAAACAAGTCATCACCGCATTTCGTTCTTGGGGTCTGTCCGAGACATCATCATCATCATCATCATCATCATCATCATCATCATCCTCATCATCCTCATCCTCATCCTCATCCTCATCCTCATCCTCATCCTCATCCTCATCCTCATCCTCATCCTCATCCTCATCCTCATCCTCATCCTCATCCTCATCCTCATCCTCATCCTCATCCTCATCCTCATCCTCATCCTCATCCTCATCCTCATCCTCATCCTCATCCTCATCCTCATCCTCATCCTCATCCTCATCCTCATCCTCATCCTCATCCTCATCCTCATCCTCATCCTCATCCTCATCCTCATCCTCATCCTCATCCTCATCCTCATCCTCATCCTCATCCTCATCCTCATCCTCATCCTCATCCTCATCCTCATCCTCATCCTCATCCTCATCCTCATCCTCATCCTCATCCTCATCCTCATCCTCATCCTCATCCTCATCCTCATCCTCATCCTCATCCTCATCCTCATCCTCATCCTCATCCTCATCCTCATCCTCATCCTCATCCTCATCCTCATCCTCATCCTCATCCTCATCCTCATCCTCATCCTCATCCTCATCCTCATCCTCATCCTCATCCTCATCCTCATCCTCATCCTCATCCTCATCCTCATCCTCATCCTCATCCTCATCCTCATCCTCATCCTCATCCTCATCCTCATCCTCATCCTCATCCTCATCCTCATCCTCATCCTCATCCTCATCCTCATCCTCATCCTCATCCTCATCCTCATCCTCATCCTCATCCTCATCCTCATCCTCATCCTCATCCTCATCCTCATCCTCATCCTCATCCTCATCATCATCCTCATCCTCATCATCCTCATCATCCTCATCCGCTACTGAACCATTGCCACATCAATGTCCAATCTTCTCCTACCCAGCTGACCCAGCTGGTCCCATGGGATCCTCCAACTTCGCGTCGCGTGGCGGCATCCTCCAAGGCACGGCCAGGACCACCGTCAACGAGCCCAAACTCTCGGTGGCTTCGAAGGCACGTCGAAGCATGGACACGGGACCACGGTAGGTGTCCGCTGCTGAAAGCTGGGCTCCAGGAACCAGCCTGGGTGCGCTGAGCTGACCATGGTAGCTACTACTATGACGCTGTCACACAGGTTGCCCAGATGTCATGGTGCTACATATGTTGCTGCACATGTTGCTGCATATGTTGCTGCACATGTTACTGCACATGTTGCTGCACTGCGGCATGTGCAGGAAAGAAACTGATGCATCCCCAACTGCTCCACCACCTGCAGGAGCTCATTCGGAAGAAGAGAAGCGTCGATGCCAAAGTCCTCGATCTGAGACACACCGTCTGCCACGCCCAGGACCTGTGGCGCAGGAGTGACCCATCTGCCCATCGGTGCACCAGTAAGGACAGCCCCTAAAGCATTACATGGACTATGTATTCATCTAAATCACAAGAAAAGAAAAGAGCAAGCCTTTACTAAGCAACACTTGAATGTCATCCTTCAGAAAGCAAGCACACGAAAGGAATGTAAAGCCTTTTTCACTAAGCAAGTTGGAGGAGGCCAGAGGAACTGTCAAGCAGGCATCGGCATCCTTGTGTCCTTTCTGAGCTTTCACGGGATGTGTTTTCTGGTACGAGCATCCTTGGCTGTGAAGCAGTGGAAAAGCCTTGCTGAAAACCGGAAGTACTGGGAGGCGTCTAGCCCAACCAGTTGGTCATAGTTGGTCTCCAAGAGTCACGAGGAAGAATCTTATGAACAGTGGCAACCTGTTGTGTTCGGTGGCATACTGCTGGGCGCCATGATAATTTCCTTGCCTCCTAGATATGGCTCGTAGGTCTCTGCCCTGACAAATTAGCATGTTCCATTGGGAGTTGTATCTTGATATGGCCACCAGTGCACTAGCAATGCCCGATTGCGAAATTATGTACATGAAAATACAAGGTGAAACTCTTTGTAACTTTCAGGTAGTTCTTGTCTTTGCACCTTCAAAACCACGTCGTGTTTGGCGCTGGAAGAGTACATGTCAATGCGTGAACATCACGCGTGCCAAACCGCAATGTGCGGCCATATATATATATTTGTATTTTTATATACATACATACATACATATGTATGTATATATATATATACACACATGTGTGCATGCATTCATTTATCTGTTTATTGTTTTGCAGTCTATATTTTATTTTTGGGTGTGTACATATGTGTGTGTGTGTACATATATATATATATATGGGTATAGTCTGTTTAAGAGCTTTTTGCAGAGCTTTAGAGCTGGGGACATATTAGACATACAGTAGACATACAGTGTTTCACAGCGTTTTATAATAGTGGCCACGTATCATACAAATTGTCAACGTATACTAGAAGTTGTCATCGTATCATAGAAGTTGTCATCGTATCCCAGGGCCACCTAATAATTGCTTCAGGATAAACTGCGAGAATGGCTTTAATGGCCACGTAGCATAGAAGTTGTCATCATATCATAGAAGTTGTCATCGTATCACAAGGCCACCTAATAACGTTCGTGTTTCATTGCTTCGGAATGAACTACAAATATTGTTTTCGTGGCAACGTATCTGCAGAAATTGGGTGAAGCTCTTAACCATACTATACCGATCGATATCTATATATATATATATACATACATACATACATACATATGTGTCATTCCTTAGTTTGTGATATATTGAACAGTAAAGCCGCCCAAACCAGTCAATCATACACCGAGGCTCCTTCCTATCAAGTGATTTCACACATCATGGCATCACGGTTGCTTTTCCATACCCCGTGGTTATGGCCCTACCACCATAGGCATGATCGACCAATCTCTAGGCTATAGATTTATGTCCTAAGTATCCTTGATGGTTGACATTTAGACGTGCAAGGGCTAACCCGCAAGAAGCATAAGCAGAACCCCTGGCATCCGCCAAGAAGAAAAAGCACACATATCCCCCATCGTCCAAGTAACAAGGTCTGTATGGCTCTTCGTTACACCTTGCTACGGTAAGGGTCATACCAAGAACCTATTTCCCTATGTCAACTTACCTTTGCAGAGCTGAACAAATTCATGGCCCAAGTATCCATTGAAGCACAGCGGTTTGTTCTTGTGATATGCCTCAGCCAATTGCTGCTCTCGACGTTTGAATTCGTCCAGGTTCTTGCGCTGCCTCTCCGCACCCACCAAAAAGGTGGGCGAACGCAACATGCCATCAGCCATGGCCATGATGACCGAAGGTCCCACACAGGGATCTGGAACACACCAATTTCTGTTGTCACATGGTGTCACATTGTGTCACTATGTCACTGTAAGTCACCCAAGCTCTCGCGATAAGCAAGAATTAGATAAAGGAGTCAAAAGTGGTGCTACATTTAGCATATGCATACTTCATCGTTGTGCAAGCCACAGTGGCCATATCGTTTCCGCTGTTTTGAGCCGAACTCTTCAGCATAGCATCAATCCATGCTGCGGCCTTTGAAGCTCTGGTCCCATAGTGTTCATCTTTGACAGCGCCTTTTTTCATCTCCCTGAACTGTATATCCTATGGTGAATACATGACCCACACCTTCAGGTCTACTTTAGCCAACAAGATCTACAAAGTTTCGAAATTTGCGACAAGCAAGATTCGATGACCTGAGGTCCAAGCCGGGTATCGGCAATGACCCGGTCAATCTCATCGTTCGGGAAGAGATTTGGCACCTGTGACGGCGCACGCGTTGAAGCCGACCAGACATGGCATGCTTCAGCAAGTGCCAAATCGCTCCATAGTTTCGTCATTGATACAACATGATACAACCATCCGCTTGTTCAGAGCGCGCAGCATAGGGTTTCATGCTCTCCGCTAGGTCGAAAATGGTCGGAGCATCAAATCTTCCCTTGTCACCGTAGATGTGTGGAATTTGTGGAATGTGTGGAATGTGGTGTCTTAGGAGAGGCGAAGTCAGCAGAGTTCGGGCGCTTCATCCGCCCTGGGTCAAAGCTTCGAGTCTGACCATGGCCGATCCAACCATAGCTGCGCCTCGCCAGCATTGAGGATGTTGTTGATGTCCTCAACAAGTGCAACCAGTGGTAAAGCCTCCGGTTGGTTCGCAACCTATCATCACGCTTCTAGGCAAAGAAAGGCAATATATGTATTTTTGTATATATACCTACTCGCGCCAACATATGTGAACCGAAATTAGATGTATACATGTATCCATGCAGGGGCATACCTATATATAGATAATGATATACATGTGCATGTCTGTGGACATGTGTAGACATAATGACACATCATATTATTCACATGATTTCACATGCCCAATTTACGTATACAAACCATCAACAAAGTAGGCCACACTGCCATGGAATCATCTTGAAGCAGCAACACTGAAATCCAGCGAAGTCAAGCGAGGACAGTGTACTGATGTAACTTCAGGCATTTCTCGAGGACGTATAAACAATGCCCTCCTGTCGTTGATGGTACGTGGTACCACTTGGTCCCAAGACCAAAATGGATCTCCACACTTTGGACTTGGCAGCGCTACCCTTGGAGCTGCACAAACCCACGGTTCTGAGTCCTCTAAGAAGGTCTCGTTGATGATCTGTGTGTCACTCAACAGGAACATGGTGGCCTTGGAAGCGTATGAAGCGCGAAATCTTCACGTCCATTTTGCATCTGAAATCTCGAAGGAACAAAAGCCTGTCTGCATCTGACCCAACAGAAGCGATATCACCAAGGCTTGGTTGTTGGAGTTGTTGCAGTTGAAGTTGTTTCAGTTGATTTTGTTTACATTTCAAAAAGAAAAGTGATGAATTTGTTGCAGTTGTCATTCTTCACTCCATGCTTTGATGCTGAGAGACGTTGGCTGCACCAGCTCCCGCAGAAATGAGGAACTTTTTCTCGTCTTCTCTGAAAGCATCAATGCCGTATCCCTGCGCCAGGAGGAATTTTGAAGCTGTTCTGGTTTTGGTCCACTGAGAATAATGCATCATATGCTGTGTAAAGACCACTTGTACATGACGAAGTGGCTAAATGATGTACTCGCAGAATTAGCTACACGCACCTCTGCAGTTACGTTTCATCTGTCTTCATATTGGGACTCGTGAAGTCTACGGGTCTGCTGGAACAAATACGTAAGTCTTTACAAACTTTTGCTTCAGCCGCGGCCGTCAATATGTTCGGCTCAGGTTGCCAAGAGCCTCTCTGAGACCAAAGAAACAGCAGGACTTCGGGATGCTTCGAGGTGCTTTGAGTATCTTCTCGCGTCTGTGTCCTTTTTTCTCATCTCTCATTCTGATGGCCCACCATGATCCAGTTCATAACCACCCAGAATTGGAGAAGGTTTAGGGTAATCCATGGTTCATCAACCATTTATCCATGGTAATCCATGGTGGTTCTGAATGAAATCCATGGATCATTGGTAAGGCAATCCATGTTCCCGTGCCTTGGTCAGCGCGATGTTGAACTCGCTGGTCCTGAGTCAGTCACCGGCCCCACCCCCACCCCTGGTGCCTTGCTCGGCAAGCTGAGCGCTCGGCTCGGACATGCAGGCGCCTTGGTGCCATCACACAAATGATTTGGTACTAGCCACTGGTTTCCCAAGCTTACTGAGACTAACTAAGACTAATTGACAATCATTTAGAGATGGGGGTTTCCCAACTATATAAGACTAATCGTTTTGGGATGGGGTACCCAACATGCACCCGTATGATGTGCAGGAATCAAAGTGCAGTATCGGTCTTGAGCACTTCACTATCACAAAATCTCTCCAGATTTTCTCAAAAAAAAATCTCAAAATCTGAAAGTCACATCAATGAGAGTGCCTTTCAACCGTCCATCAACTCTATGAGTTTCAGCCAAAAAAAGAAAATCCTGTGAAAATCCAATGAATTTCAGCCAAGGCACAAATCTTGGCGCAGCTGGACCGTCCACTGCCACCCACACCCACCAGCAGCAGGTTGCCACGAGGCTGTGCCAACACGCGAGCAATGCGATTGATGTGCTCCACACAGTCCTGGCAACCATCCCTGGAGATCACGATTTGTATCACTGCAGAATGGAAGAGTAGAATTAGTATGAATATAAATACTAGCATATACTAATTTACACTAGTATGAATAATATTTCCACTAGTAATTATCTAGTATCCATAATGATATGTATGTATCCATAGCTACAGTAAATAGTAATTATCTAGTATCCATGATGATATGTATGTATAGTGCATAATGATACTAACTATTTCCACTAGTGGAATAGTAGTATTTCCACTAGTATCCATAGTTACAATACGTACTAGCATCAATGGAATTCAGTAGGTAAATAGAATACTAGTCTCATCTTGATCTATAGAAATTACTAAGACATATTCATACTGATTCATACTGGTATCATTAAGCAAAGTCAACCAGCGTTAATCAAAGGAAGTTTGGAAGCATACTTCCGTGTTACGAACAACCACAATGACTACTGCAACTGATGGCTAATGCAACAGATGCCTAGAGCCAGAGAAGTCTAGAGCAAGAGATGTCTAGAGCAAGAGATGTCAAGAGCAAGAGATGTCTGAAGCAAGAGATGTCTAGAGCAAGAGATGTCTGAAGCAAGAGATGTCTGAAGCAAGAGATGTCTAGAGTAAGAGATGTCTAGAGTAAGAGATGTCTGAAGCAAGAGATGTCTGAAGCAAGAGATGTCTGAAGCAAGAGATGTCTGAAGCAAGAGATGTCTGAAGCAAGAGATGTCTGAAGCAAGAGATGTCTGAAGCAAGAGATGTCTGAAGCAAGAGATGTCTGAAGCAAGAGATGTCTGAAGCAAGAGATGTCTGAAGCAAGAGATGTCTGAAGCAAGAGATGTCTGAAGCAAGAGATGTCTGAAGCAAGAGATGTCTAGAGCAAGAGATGTCTGAAGCAAGAGATGTCTGAAGCAAGAGATGTCTGAAGCAAGAGATGTCTGAAGCAAGAGATGTCTGAAGCAAGAGATGTCTAGAGCAAGAGATGGCTAGAGCAAGAGATGTCTAGAGCAAGAGATGGCTAGAGCAAGAGATGTCTAGAGCAAGAGATGTCTGAACCAAGAGATGTCTAGAGCAAGAGATGTCAAGAGCAAGAGATGTCTAGAGCAAGAGATGTCTAGACCAAGAGATGTCTGAAGCAAGAGATGCCAAGAGCAAGAGATGTCT
>VSDK01003309.1:45856-105140 GCA_009767595.1 Symbiodinium kawagutii | reverse complement strand
GGTGGCTTTGTTGGTGGTTTTGCGTTGGTGGTTTTGTGTTGGTGGTTTTGCGCTGGTGGTTTTGCGTTGGTGGTTTTGTGTTGGTGGCTTTGTGTGGTGGTCTTGTTTTGCTGGTTTTGTGCTGGTGGTTTTGTGTGGTGGCTTTGTCGCGCAACAGGAAGCACAATTTTTTGAAAAAACCATTCCAACAAACTATAGGCACTTTTGCCTCTGAATTATAGGCCACTGTTTTCTTTGATCTTATAGTGCTTGACCTTGGGAAACTTCCGCCCCCGGCTTGCCCGGGTACTACTGGTAATACTGGTATCAAATGTTATCTATTAATAGAATTTATTGCCAACACTAGGATCAGCTGTTTGTATTCATAAATTCTCTTTTAACCAGTGTGCACCCATCACAACTATCGGATCGTTAGCCACCATATTACAAACAATGATGTTACTACCAGTCACCATCATTGATGGCAGAATGTCGTCAGACTGATTGCTAATCCACGCTACCGCTTTGAGGGTCAAGCCATTCAAAAGTACCCCATCTACATCCTAGCGATCTTCTACCCAACTGTGGGGTGCCTCTTGTTGGAGTATGCTTCGATGATCGGTTCAAAACTAATCCTGTGTATTGGCAGGCAATACCATCAATGACACAGAGGGAATGGCCATAGTACAACATTCACGAGGTACGATTGATACCTTATAGCCTAGCTATATTGCGCCTTACTCCTCTATTGATGAAGCCAACCGACAGAAGGTATGCTGCTAGTGGCTCAAACGGCTGCTGGCAGGTTAACCTATGTGAGACTCAACCAAAAAATCATGAGGTGTATTCACTAGCAATTTTCACCAATTCGGGAGGCTGCCAAATCTTGTGTCAAGTGTCCTGGAAAAAGACCAGATTCATCTGCGCCGTGTGCGAAAGGTTGTAGTCATCATTCGCATCTTCCAAAACCTTCTGCACCTTTTGCGAATGCCAAAACTTTGATGCTGTGCTTGAGAGGTAGGTCAGCCACACAAAAAGTGAGCTATAGACTTTCAAGCAATGACAAGCAAGTGGCGCTAAATATGCTATAGAAATCTATAGAATATGCTACAGAATGTGTTAGAATGCTACACTCCCGAAGTCTTGTGTGGATACATCCCGGCAGGATCACAGCAGGTGACTTTGTAAGGACTTCAGCAAGCAATTGATTCTCTCATTCCTGTCAGGAGACTATGACTTGGCTGCCTGGTCGGCCTAGTCTCCGATGCATCTGATACTTAACAAACACACGTGCTGAGGTGGCACACCTTGGTCTTATCCTTCGCTTCTTCGTAGACGCGTGACTCCACCGGTCGCAGGAAATTGCACCACATCAGCGAAGTCCAAATCTCAGGATCCGTGTCCATGACTCTGAACCTGGCAGAAGCCCCAACCCTTCCCTCAGCAGTCCCAGATAGTCCCAGTCTACCCGCGGGATCGGTGGCACTTCATGGACAAAGGTGAGTCAAAAGCTACCATTTTTTAGCGGGTTCGCTGGCGCGGCACCTGGACTTGAGCTGCTCAGCTGCCGCCTTGTAGAACCACTCCTGGGGAAGTCCGAAGCATTCAGTCTTGTGTGTTTCCCTACGCCCAATTCACGGACCCTAAAGATCCCCAAAGCTCTGCGATAACTTACTATGTGAGATGACATGAGTGAACCCTCATGGATCACAGGTGGGTCCTTGTCAGCCTTGCTGATCAAGCGATCGCAGAAGACGCGTGACAGCTCATGGTACCAAAGCCTTCCATGGTCACCGGGAAAGGAAGCACGACAAGAAAGCAAAGCTGTCTGACCAAACCATTTCTTTTCATCCCCAAAGCACTGTGGGGTCATTCCATGGTCATCTGGCTGGCCTTGTGAAGGCTTCTGCATTTGGAACCTCGAGTTGTAGGTGCTATTTGGGCCTGTGATCAGTTGTAGTACTGCAACCTCCAAGCAAAGAAGCTCGCCCTGATCTCAAGACCCGAATATACCCGTAGTAGCTGATGAAGCGCGACTGTTGAAGCAGCATGCTGAGCCCATAGCATGCATCGCCTTCACCATCAACAGTCCTTGGAAAACCTGTGCAGGTTTCAGGACTGCGAAAATGCGAACCAAGGGGCTTGCAAGTTTGGTCTCTACGGATTTCCGTCTTAATGGCACAAGCACACGCCAGCGTCACGAACGAGAAATCAGCAATCGGCTTCCAATGCAGTCAACAAGACTCTGACCGCTCCAACATCTTTAGCTCTAAGTCATGTTGCGCTCAACAGGCAGCACATCATCGCACCTTGGAAACGTCACGCAGATTGAAGGTGTAATGTGGTCTCGTTGGAGTTGGCAACAACTCGTCTCCGCACCTCAGTAGCAGCTCTGCCATCAAGTACCATGCACGATCAATCACAATGAACCATTTTTGGCCGCCGTTGCAAACCAATCCTGTTCTGCTTGGACATTGTCAAGCGAGATTTGCTATTCTCATTATTGTCTCTAAACATTGTAACAATCATTCCAATGATAGAAAATCCACGTTTTTTCCGGCACTCTGAGGTCGTGACTTGTTGTAAATGTCGATGCTGGCCTGGACTGATGCATTGGCCAAACCTTGCACTTCACCTCGGGCGGCGAAAGTACACCAACTATGCCAAGACAAAGTACAAGAAAAGTACACAAAGATGAACAAAGCTATGCTCTGTCGAGCACCAATGCTGTCCAATGGCAAAAGGCATGACTACAAAGGAAGTTCTGAGTTCGCACCATGCTGGGCACACGGCTCTTGAAGCGTGAGAGGAAGCCGGAAATGATGGAACCAAAAATTGTTGACATCGCCTCCCGGAGACCAACTGAAGATTGTTCCCAGCATCTGAAAGGAACATCAGCTATTTATGACGGATTCTTCCTTTCGGATTCTTCCTTTCGGATTCTTCCTCTCGGATTGTTCCTTTCAGATTTCAGAAATCTCCATCATATGAGGGTTTCTCAAGATGGGGAGCCCTAAGTCATCACCCATTGATGATCTAAAACAGACGAGTTCGGGATGATTTGGGGGTCCTCATTGGCTAAACTGCTGGACGCATCACCCGGCCTCCTCACTGGTGGGCGGCATGCACACCACCTGGATGCGCTTGATGGAAATCTTATGGTGGAGGACTGTTTACTGGTGGTCAGGATGTCAGAACTATAGAGCTTCAAACAACGGAAGGGGTCAGGATGTTAGAAGTATAGAGCTTAAACCAACAGAAAAAAGGATCATCTCGGCTGAGAGACATTTCAAGGATCGATTGATGATCAGCGGACTAGCTCTCCTCAGAACAGGATCCCAGCGATTGAAATTGTTCGGACTTCAAGTATATCTAAAGCAAGCTTGAGGGTATCTTTGAAGTCTGCTTGAAAGCCCACGCCAAGTCTGATTGCATAATGACTTAAGCAAATGATCTCATTGTATATTGATATGTAGTGCTTGGGTAACTTGATACCACCTTTGGTGTTGCCTCTCCCTGGTGCACTGCACTCGTCTGCATGCAAGACATTGACCAGAAGATGCTTCAAATGGAGGACCCGGGATGGAAGGACTGAGGAACATTGATGACCATTTTGTGGTTCAATGCTGCAACACAACTGCACAGAATCATGGAATGCCTGGTGATTCCATCTCTACAAGAGATGGTGATTTCTCAGAATAGGGGACCCCAAAAATGGCTGGTTTACTACTATAAATGGTTAATCGTGGATGATTGGGGGGGTCCCCTATTTTGAGAAACACCCAGATGGGAAAGGCTGGGAACGGGTGGGCGCCCCGACACAGCCCTGGAAACCTGCCCAGTCTCAGCATGCCTGTGAGTGTCGCGTGAAGCGCGCTGTCATGGCATTGCGCCCACCACCTGATGACAAGAGCAAAAGAAATGTCATGACACACGTTGGTTACGCCCTGGTTACCCCTGGTTATGCCTGGGGTTCATCATGCTATCACCTTTGCGCAACACCTTTGGTCATCTAGTATCCTTTCACTTTCCTAAGAGGGATTGTACCACTAATATTGGATTTATAGACTGATGAGTACGTAGTGGTAGTACAACCAGAAATACGGACAATCACCAACCACAGCTGTAATAGTATGACTATTATAACTGGTCGGTCTACACAGGTATCTACCAGCTCTGGCATTGGCATTCATAGCTAGCGCCAGGGGTTCGCCAGTCCACAGGGGTCCTAGAAGTACTTCATCTTTAGGTTGCAAGTCTTGGAGCTATGGCGGCCACGAACAAGTCGCTTACCTCTGATCCATTCGAGACCTTGAAGTCGCCAAAAGTTGCTTGAAGTTATTGATTGGTCGGTTGGTCGGTTGGTTGGTTGGTTGCTTGCAGGGATTGCCATAGTCAACTCATCCCCCGAAAACCAGCTGAATAAATTCTGCCCATCAACTCGACTTGGGGATATTCGAACTGTTCTCGTATCGGGAGATCTCAGGTCAACGTGCAAAGTACTGCATTGTTGCTTATCAAGTACTCAATGAATACTTGTTATTGTTAGCAACTCTAACGGTTGGGAAAACAAAGTATTTGTTCTTTAGCAAGTACTCAATCTAGAAAGTAATTTTCCTCCTAGAATTTGTGATCAAATTGACGTCAACAACAACTTCCATGTTGGGCCAGTGCTCTCCAATCACCTGTCATGATTTTCGATATCAACCAATTGGATGACAATATCATATTGATAATTCAGAACTGTATCCAAATATCTTGTAAGTGTGAATGTATACACTACATCCATATATTGCCAGCAGCTCACATGGTCTCTCTTGCTCCAATGCTCCAGACTGTTTCGAAACCCACAGCTGCTCCACACTTCGACCAGCTGCCTGGTGGTGCAGCGCACAGTAGAAGAGTCGTGTTCTCGATCTCCTACAGCAAGAGCACGGCTGTGCAGAGGATCCCTAGTCACACAGGGTTCAGTGCCTCAGCTTGCCCAATCGAAAGGCAAAATTCCAACCATCTGTACCAGGCATGACCCTCATTCTTCGTGAAAATGGAGACGACAGATTTCTATCGCTAAGCATTATGAACCATTGTTGAGCTCCGTCAACCATGGCGAGACCTGGCTGGCCGCTGGTGCTTTTGGCGCTGTGTGAATCAGTGGCGATCACTCCTTCCACTCGTGCTTCTTGCGATCAAAGAAGCCTCGCTGGTCTTGGAACTGCCTCGCTGGTCTTGGGCGCCAGGGATTACTTACTGTAGGATCTGCAGGGATCTTTTGGATTCTATTTGGGTATATGACGCTGACAAAAAAAAAGGAACATCATGTCTTATATTCTGCTGTCTTCTGGACAACTGGAAGGAAATTCCAGCTTCTCTCACGGAAAAGAAACCAATGAAATAAGGAGCGTACACAAGATCAATGGAAGTGCCACGAACTGCCACGACGACCCATCACTAGAATTGTGCTGCTCACAACAAACCAGGGATTTCGTATGACTAGCATGGCGGGGAGCCAAAGGTGTTGCTGCCATGCTGTCTACACAGAGATCAGCTGCCCATGATCGCCTAAGCAGCTCAATGGGCGGTTGCGCTCCATACTCTTCCACCAGGGGCATGTTCACATCATCGATGAGGATAACCACCTTGGCCGGCAAACTGTTCACTGCTTCTGACCTGGTGATAAGTGGTGAGTCCCTTGAGAGCCGAGCTGTCTTGTTCACTGGAGCTCCCAAGAGAGTCTTCTTCTTCCTTTCGAGCTTGCTCTCTATGTTGATCTGCGTCTCCTCAGAAAGGTCTCGTCTTGTTCACAGTGACATTTGAGCTATCAATCCAGGGACTTGCACAAATATATGTGTATAAATCTATTTAAGTAATAAGACCAATATCTGGAACAAAGAGTTTTGGTATATTGGTATATCAGTATATCATACAACTTCCAGGCGATATCACAGATATTAAATCTCCTGGGGCAAACTTCCGACAAAATGCATCGACTGCGATGATGTTACATGCTACTACCTATCAGGTTAAAGCATGGTACCACAGGGTACCACAAGGTACCACAGGGTACCGCAGGGTACCACAGGGTACCACAGGGTACCAAAGGGTACCCCAAGGATCCGCAACAGACCAGATCCCTACCGTCCAAGGCACGTAGGCTTTGGTCTGGGCACTGAATGTCATGTAGACCTCGTGGCCGCTGAGGAAACGATGTCTTTTGGAATACCAAAAACAGGCAGAGAATTAGGGCGAGCAAAACCAATGGTAAAAGCATGACATGGCATGTGCAACCGACCAGATATCATATGTGTATATCTATACATATATATATATATATACTTGAGGGCCCAGGGGGAGGTGGACGAAAGCTAAGGTGTCCGCAGGTGGTTTAAAAAGACATCACAACAGACTCTGTCAACACACTTAGTGCGCCATAGCTCTTGCAAGGGAACCTGTATCTGTGAGAGCCCTGCTTTATGCATGCTGATCATGCAACCACACGGTATGTAATGGGATCCACGCAAAAGTAGGTAAGATTAGATGCACATATGACGTGGTAATACAATGCAAGCTGCAAAAGGCAACAAAGCCGTTTATATTACATCCAAACTACAACGACGGCTGCAAAACCATGTGCGTCCAAAAGCTGAGGAAAGAAAAACATAAGAGCATGTCACTGAAAGAAAACCATGTCCATCATTGCATGATTGGATTGTTCCTTGTACGACAGAAAAATACTGCAGCGTGGCGAGCCAAAGGGCCCTGGGCGGAGTTGAGCCCGAGAGGGGGGCTGGGGGGGGGGTCAACGAGTGAAACTTCACGCACAAGGTCCCGGGCCTGCCCCCAGACCCCTTACAATTGCTAAAGCAATAAAAAACTGCAGCTAGCTACCGCTAGCTTTCGTGATATATATATATATGTATATATAGTATATGTATATCAATTGTCACATTGTAGACACAAAAATAAACAAACAAATCAGACTCCCAATCGATGGATTGGCACAGGTGGGGTTTTAGGATTGTACAGCTACCGGCCTATGCCTCCTTTGCAGCAGCAAATCATGTCTCTAGCACAATGTTGGACACTGAGGGTCTGTTGCAGCGTGTTGGTCTGCAATCAATAATTTTGAATCATCTTTGAGATACAGTAGCAAAAAGTCTAAAGAAGTTCTGAGCTTGTTGGCCTAAAAAATGTGCACTGAAAAGAAGAAGTCAGGTTATCGCAGCCCCAATTTCTTGGAGGTCCTAGGTAGCCTCCACAATTCCATCCTCCATTGAGGTTCCATCATCCGTGGACGTTGCCCGTCCATCGCTTGTTCCACTTGCCACCCTCACAACCGAGGCACCGGAACCACTGAGGCAAGCTCTTTCATCTTCTCCAACAAGGCCGCCACGTTGACGCTCTGAGGCAGTTGATCATCGATCAGTGGAAGCGATCTTGTGGAGGTCATCAGTCGTTGCACCGGGGTGTCCTTTGTTCTTTTCGAAGAAACAGAAATTCTGCCACAAATCCAAATGATTCACCGGAAAAACCATCAGGTTTGGGTGGTATACACTTGGATAAACCTACGCGGACAAAGCCATAGAATTCTGTGAACTATCCCTACGGAGCACCAGAGCGCCTTGCCAACTCCAGAATTTCCGGTAAGGAAGACCGAGTTCTGCGTCGTCATCATGCGATCCTGACCGCAATCACCAGTCACAACTCTTGAAAGGGGAAGGATTCACAAAAAGACAGAAGAACATTGAGGCAAGTTTGGTATGCTGGAAACGGATTGATATATATATATATATATATACATGTATACATATACATGCAAACATATCATACTTCTTCCCAAGGTGATACTTGAGGTATATTATATGGATCAAAGCCTGCCAGAAATATGCGGAAGCACAGTTGCTCATTGTCGAAAGCCAAAATATTTGTGAGCGGTCATGTCTCGGGGCAAAGCATGCCAGAATGATAAAGAATGCCACACAGATTGAGAGTTTTTTTGAGGAAAAGAAAACTCCGAATTCGACCTTTTTTCCGTTTGATTTTTTCTCAAATCATGTGCTGCTGTGATTTCAAGCTGACACTTCGGCTTGTAGCGGCGCTCCATGATGTAGGAGAAGCGGACTGTGTCCGGGTTTGGTACCAAGAGCCTCAGCAGCGTCCCCAGTCCCATCACCCAGTTACCCACAACAAACCAGCACCCAAACCATCCCAAACCTCCATCCTAAACCCAAGGTCGGCACCCATGTTTGACAGTTAAAACCACCCGCCAGAGTCCCATGATGTCCTGTGTCCCATGTGTCTGCTAATGATGCGCCAAGCAACTGGAAATATGAGACTCCCTCCTGGAAGACAAACTTGGGCACGATGTCGGTCCATGATTTCCACTTTGGACCTGCCATTCCACCCATTGGATCTCTCTGCTTCTGCACAGAGGAAAAGCACAAGTGAAATTGAAACGCCGCTGATCTAAGATCATTCAATTGAAATATAGTGAGATGAACTGCTCACCTGAAGTCGCTACAAATGAAATTGTGAACATTGCCATGGATTCGTGTGGACAATGGCTCAACCTGAATGTACCTGAAGCATATCTGAAGCATTTGAAGATGAGCCGTGCAATTTGAAGTGTCCCAACAAGAAGGCTTGCCACTGAAGTCACAAGGAAGCTCCATGCTGTCAGTGCTGAAGCTCTTTGGATTTGTCGGCCAGCGCCTTCATAGAAGTTCACAAAGCCATCATATGGACCTGGCACAAATTGCAATTGAAAGACAAAGATATGACGATGGTTCAGTGCATAGCAGGAAAAATCCGGCTCCGCCACTTGATGTTTTGGGAGGATTCCAGCGACGCCATGGACAGGGATGAAGCGAAATAGACAGTTCAGCAGTGTGCATCCATTTATGCATCCACAGGACGCCTAGGAGGGACTACAGCATATCTTCACGAGTTGAATGGAGATCCTTATATCTGGCAACATCCAGGGTTCTCCCTTGCCAGCTGCAAGCACCTCCACCACGGGGCATGGAAACATTTGGGAACCAGTTCTCAATCTCCCGAGCAAACCTGATGGAAAGGAGGGCCACTGCTCGGCGAAGACTAAGCGTTGAAGGATGGCCCAAAAATATCGCTCTTTGCATGCACTTCACAGTCCCTTAATGTCCCTTCCATTTTTCATTTGATCCTGTGGCAAAGCAACGACAAGGCTCCCCCGTGCGAAAGAGTCTGCAGTCCGAAACATTCACTGCACATTGAAAAACCAAAGCAGTAAGAAAAACTGAGGTCGTTGCATACCACGGGTCTTGGCATCACAACCTTGGTTGGCCGCCTTTGACTGCCCACATCCGAGTGACACAACGTGTTGGCGAATCAGAAAGAGCCTCCTTTTGGGAAGGCTGGGTAGAGCTAGTGGCTGTCGGTTACTTCAGCACTAGGGCTGATATTGGTACAGCACAGCACCGATCAGCACACACTACAAGACATACAAATAGAGAAGTACTGTACTTGCTTGATTCGATTAGTAACGATTGATTGCTGTCATTTTTAGATTTGGTTTTTGTTCGCGCATGTGGAACTGACCTATCTTTTGCTGTTGTCTCTAAAGCTTATCTGGAACAATCGGGTCTGCAACAATCGGGTCTGAGTCAAAACCCAAGAATGCCTCTGGTTTGAGATCCGGAAAATGATCACAGGATAACTCCCCATGGCAAAATGTGCATTGTGGTGATACGTTTGGTGAACAATCTCTAAGTCTACCCCATCATAGAAATAAAGCTTTGATTGCGATGAAAGGTGAAGTGTACAGTCGGATTGTCAGAGTCTGTCCAAAATCCTCCTCCAACATAAACAGTGACATATCCACAACTGGGGCACCACCAAGCATCCAAAAAATAAACCATTTTGGGGGACATCATGCATTTTGGGGTACACATGGACCCAACGTGCAGCTTGTTGAACGAAGTCACTTCCACCAATCGTCCAGGTGAAGGCAAAACAGAAGCACGGCTGAAGGAACTTCTCGAACTCAGCTGCCTGCGACGCAGCATTGCTATTGTCAATGCTTTGTTCAAGATTTCTTCATGATACTGGTTCTATCTGATTACCTCTAGTTACTAATCTGGTTAGACTGATCATTGCGAACAGCTTAGTTGTTGTAATGATTACCTCTAGAATGGTTAGTTGTCAGGTGTCAAAATCGAGACCCACTGGATGACCATCTCCCGCTTCGCGACTCGGACTGTCCAACAGCACCCAACTCACCGTAGGAATGCAGCCGAACTGAGGGGTCTTCTTCACTAAAAACTCGGCGACGCGGAAATCTTCTTCACACTGGGGGTCCCCCGGGCACTTTTTAACATCGGGAAAACATTCGTTGGGGACACCCAGCTTTTTGCATCACCATTCTTGCACGCACATTTGCCGCTGCATTTGCTCTCGAGTGTGGGGTCAGGTCTGGCGCGGGGTAGGTATCTAAGGCCAAGTCTCGACAGCTTCATGATGCTGGAGCACCAGAAGCAGTTACACGTGTTCCACAGAGATCTCCAGTTTTCAAAGTACCGCATAGTAAGATATGATGAGCCACCCTTGTTTACCACCATCATTTGCCACGGTTGCCTGTAACCACCTGCATCTCCACAGATCTCCCGCCAGGCCTCTAAGGTGGAAATCCTCCTTGGCACCAAGGCTGACTCGCCCTGGCACAGATCGTCTGGCCATATGAATCATCCCATGAGCGGCTACTGGCCAGTGGAAAATCAGCATCATTCATAGGGGGTTGATCATTCATAGGGGGTTGGTTAGGGGGTTGGATCCAAAAAAGATGGGGATTTCCAATGTTAGGTATCAAGTCCCATGAGTCTCGCGTGACTTCGGCGGCCGCTGTGCTCATCCGCCTCCGCAACCTGCGCATCCTTTGATGCACAGCTGTTGGCTGTGGCTGCCTGGGAGCTGGATCATGGAAGACGCACCCAGTAGCTTTGCCCGGTCTCAGCGATCGTACTCTTTCGGATGTCTTTGAATCAATTCGATAATTCTGATTATAGAAGTAAGTTGATTCTAGAATTTGAAAATCATATTTATGTTTATTCTATGTTCACTAGAAACGACTTTGAGAATGATGCAATGCTTGTTTTTGCAGCCGTTGCGCACGTGAAAAATGATTTCGTCAACTGCAAGAGATCTTGAAGGCGAACTAGCAATGTGCAACAGAAATTCAGATTGTGGAAACATCAATGACCATCAAACCATCAATGACCATTGATGGTTCCATCATTGTGGGTCATTGATGGAACTCATCAAACCTTTGGGAACCATCATTGGCCTCTTGAGGTTCTCCAGCCTCTTCATTCATGACCGAGTGGAAGAGGCGACACAATGCAATCACCAGCTGTGTATCCTGGAACAACGTTTCCAGCAACGCGTGCTTCCCGGTGTTCAACCGAATGACTGAAGGATACTGAAGGTAATGCTGCATGAGGGCACGGCTGCTCCTGGGTAGTCACGGGCTCGGCACCATTCTTTCGTAGAAAGTCCAATCCTGCAGCTCTGCTGTCATTGAAGGACAGTTGTAGCGCGATCCATGGAAATAATTTCAAGGTTCTAGAACACTGACATTGGTTGGATTGCAGCATCTTGCAACCGATTCAGTCTCTCAAAGAAAAACGGTGACAGGTGACAGAGTTGATTGGGAACTCGCTGGAAACTTCCCCTTTCAAAGAGAATGTTTCCGGCAATGGGAAACTTCCCATCAGGTTTTATATTGTCCAAATGGCTGTCAAAAACCTCATGCACGAATGATCATTCCATAGATGAATAGTATCGCCCGTGTTGGGATGTCCATCTTCTCAGTTCGAAACATCATTGGTTTTTGGACCCTGCTCCTTTGTGGGCACAGATAAAATGTGATTCAAAAGGTCATTCGGTGGATGGCACACTTGCTAGCCTTCCCAACTCATCTCCCAACCTCGCTGTACGTGCGTGTCAAAGTAGCTCCAGATCATGTCTTTCGCCTACGGGCGTTCCAAAATTGTGGACATTCGGCAAAAGCCCATCAAACTCGCGTGTCATTCTGAGTTCAGAAGCTGCGTCATTGTTTGTGAGTTAAAAGTATATAAAAAATATTCTGGAACTCCTCTGTTTGTACTCAGCTGTAGTTTACTAGGAAGTTCTTCCAGAAAGCTGTGGTTTACTCGCAATTTCATGTGATTCCTGTGAGTTCACTAGCAGCACTAGCAAGTTCTTCCATTGGCACAGGTTCGCCTTCTCCGAAAATGGTTGATCTGGCAGCCCACTGAGCCAAGTTCGCACGAAAGGCTCCCAGCCGAGGTCCGATGGAGTCAAATACACCTGAACAGTTTCCGGATTTGGAGAATGGGACTTAAGTTAAGTCACAGGTGAAGTTCATGATCGTGATTTATGATTGCGGTTCATGATTGTGGTTCATGATTGTCCCTAGTTACCGTGGTTCATGATTGTCGTTGATGATTGTGTTCCATGATTGGCTAAGATTTGCTAAGCATAGTGTCGCCACTTCATGACAGGGGAAGACCGAAAGCCAACCTTCACCGGCCATACTACTGGCAACTCATGCCCGTGGTACCTTTCAACCTGAACCTTGGCACTGTGGGACCCCTCAAGTTGATGCTCCCCATCGTCAAACAAGTCATTTGGATATGATTTACATATTCAATATATCTGGAAGCTGGCAGAAGAACCGGCAATACGAACAGTGTGAAATGTCAACCTGTGTGCAGCAAAGCTCTCAGTGCTTGATGGCACATTTTGTTTTGAAAAATATGTGAAACATATATACAGTATGTTTTTTACATGTTTATATTTATAATGTAAACATAGATACATATATTATATATAATATATGTATAACATAGATATAATATATATATATATATATATATCATATTATATATATATATATATATCATATTATATATATATATATCATATTATATATATATATGTGTATGTCTATCTATCTAAGTATATGTACAATATTGCGACCCTGGAAGACCCGAAACGGCCTTCCAACCGGTGCAGTGTGCTTCCCATCCTCGGGCCACCGCGCCATGCCGCAACGTGACACCGTAGCAGGCGAGGCAACACGCAGGTCTTCGACTTCGAAAAGCATTCGCCTGGGAGCTGGTCATGTGGCTATGGGTCAAGCAGTTAACCAACCAATAACTAGCTGGTTTAATGATGGTTACTAGCAGGGGATGATAACTAGCAACTATAGGAAATATATACCAGCTATAAATGGCTATGGGTCAATATTAACCATCCATAATGGCTTATAATGACCTATTTTCCAATTTGCGACTTAATCCAGGGGTGTTCCCTGCAATGCAACTAGTCAGCAAAGCGTACTAGCAGCACAACCTAAAAAACTACACTTGCGGTGAAAAGCTGCCGAAAATCTGCCTGGCTTGTTTCTGTTCACAAGCCCTCACTTCAACTGGTATGTTCAACTTCTCTGGGTGCGTAGTCCAAGGTCTGAAAGGCAAGTTCAAGGGTGATTTCATGTTACGTTTGCAGCCAGCGCCAGCTGTAAAGTAACCGTGGAGAACTTGAGCAGCTTGGAAACCCATTGAATATGCAGGTCTTGGCAAAAAACCCCGTACCCAAGGTTGGTACCCCAAGGCATGGAGTGATTCAGAACGTGGTAGGCTTGTCAACTTCGGCCACAAGAAATTTGGCGCATGTTTGTCCAGCCAAAACATCATGCGGCTCCAAGTATATACTTGTGTGCAAAGAGAAAAGGTATCCCCTGAGTCAGCACGCACATGTATATCATCCAGTGTCCAGTTCGCCATGCGACGATCTTTATGCCATTTGGTTGACGTGTTACGTGGACACCTAGTCTTGGAAAATAGTACGAAGTCAACGTAGCACTCTGCCATGCTTGAGTCTGCTGCTGCTTGCGCACTGGAATCCCATTTAAGCTGTGCTGCCCATTGCTGGAGACGCCAAAGGAAAATAGGCCCCCAAGGAAATGCTCTGAAATATTGTTCATCAATGGTCGCAGGTACAAATTTGGACACTGTAGGTTCACGGAAACATGGTAGAGCTAAGTTCAACTCATTTCCAATCTCCGCCTTGCACTGCGTAGCCTTTAACAAGGATGCTTGAACATCAAAGGCATCACACAGAAATGAATATAATGTCTCCAGTTGCTGTTGGTTGTTGTTCCGTTGAGCAACAATGGTTTCCAATTTCCGATATGTCGCAGAGCAATCTTTTGTGATGGCCAACTTCGCTTCCTGATCGACATGATTATTCATGGTTGCACACATGCGAAGCCACGGGTCAGAAATCACCGTCGGGTCACGGTGGGCATCTACTTTCTGAATATGTATTGCTCCTGGTGGTCTAGTCCTGATTAGAGAAACCAGAACTTGCCATTGGTCCTGAAATTTGCAGAATGGTATCTGCTCATCACACTCAGCATGGATGGTCTTCTGGATGAGCTCGCACAATGCATTACAGTCACAATACAAGCTAACCGCACAATGGTCACGGAGTGCAAGTGTTGCAGCCCACATCTCTCCCAGAAAACTGTTTTGTTCGATTCCTGGCACTACCTTGCGATGTGCAGAAATGATGTTCCCCTTGGCAGTGTCAACCACAATGTATGCCCCCGCTGAAATGCAGAGGTCTGGATGTTGTGTGAAAAAGGCTGAACCATCAATAAAGATTGACACCTTCGGACTTTGTCCTGAAGGGGCGGATGCGACATATCTGGTCCTATGGATTGTTTTCATGATGGGCTGCGAAGGCTTGGATGCCGGGCACAGTCCAAAAAACCAGTATGACTTATCCCACTTCCTCTCTATGGTTTTCAGCTGCGGGTACTTTTTCCTAACATCTGCAAGTGCGTCACAATGGAATATGCGGTGCTCTCTGGAATCTTTGGCGGCATTGCACAACGGACATGTGTCTGTGATTCCAGCAAGAAATTTGGACATGTAATCATGTGTATAATGCCTACCAGTGATATGGGCATCCAGGATGGCTTTATTCCTACACGAAAACTTCTTTGCAGCTCTGGCTGTGGCACGTGCATCAAAATCCTGAATGGAAAAATCTTTTCGTGAAATGCGCTCGGCACACATGATGTTGATCCATGCTTGACCAAGATGCCTATTAAGGGTGGCTGGCGCCACTCGAAGCCAGTTCAGTTCAATTCCATTGATTTCAATGCAACCTTCCTGATCAGTTGGTTTACAGCCCAAAATCTTAAGCATTGCACTGAAAGCGGCGACAGGTCCTGGTCCAGGTCTAGACTTACCAAAGGTGCTGAGCAAATCTTCATGCATTTGTTTGCTCAGGAAGGGGAAGCATTTGATGAGTCTACGCCACAACATGAATCTTGCCCTGAAAACACGAACTTCAGGGTCTAAATTCCCATCCCGTGCATTGCATGCTAAATAGCTACTTGAGCCAGCACCGGAGCAATGGGTCGCACGGGCTACTGCTGCCCGCAGTGAATGCAAATCTTGCTTACTAGGTTGCTGCAGTGCTGAAGCATATAGTACACAAGAAAGTCCTGAAGTGATGGCCATGGTTTTTTTGAAATTTCTTGGTACCTTGGCAGTTCGAATACTCCGAAGTCGAGCTACAGCTTTCTTCTTCCTTGATACAAAAACGTGTTTGGAAACCTTTTGAGAATAGATTTGTTGTGCTCCCAAATCCTTTGCTTGCAGACACACTGGTAAAGGTTTACCCTGGTGGGTTATGTGTCGGAGCCTGCGTCGCATTTTAGCATTGGTTGACCACGTCCAACTCTTATCTGGTGCAAGCTGCATACTACATTGCTCCAACATTGACTGCAGAACCTTGAATCCATTGGAGAGGTCTTCGATTGAAGCAGCAAACAGTGACCAATTGTCTGCGAACATAAGGGTGTCACAATTTGGTACATAGGCTTTCAACTTATGGAATGCACACATGCCTATGGAAAGCATGCAAGGAATTGCAAAGGCGCACCCCTCTATGATCCCTGTGGTGGTTTTCTCCGGAATGGATGATGCTCCTGCAATAGTGAAGGTCCTTCGCATCTGAGACATCATTGCAGCAAAGGATCGTCTTATGTGCGACGGTATCCCAAACTTTCGCAACAGGTGCAGTAGCACATTCCTTGGGATAGAATTGTAACATTTTATGATGTCGAGCACCAACCCCACCAATGGTTTTTGATGGATTGTGGCCGTTTCGATTTTTTGGGCCGTCATTAGGGCTATGATGTCACTTGAGATTTTACGGCATGGCCCACCTATTTGAGGTGGCACCTGCTGCGCCAACCACATTGAAGCATGAGCCCCTCTGATCTTTCCCCATAGCCTGTAAGCACGCGGCATTACAGTTACCGGTCTCACATCCATAGGTTTGCATCCATCATCCTTTTTTGGTAAGCACACGGTACGGGCAAGGATCCACTGTGCTGGCCATTCTCCCCACTGCTCCGTTGCCATCAGGATTTTGGCAAGGTATTCCAGGAGGATGGCAGGCAATTTTGCAAGGTCACGTGTTGAAAATGCATCTGACCCCCTACTGCTGTTTTTCTTGGTAGTGCGCAATGCAATTCGAAGATCACCTGCTGTGATGTCTGGAAATTCTGCAAAAGTCGATTGTGGGACATCATGCAGGAATTCAGGCATAGGTGGGTCTTCTTCAAACTCCCATTGGTCCCTTTGGAAGAACTCATTCCAAGCAAGGAATAGCTCTTGATGCATTGAGGTAGGCTCAATGAGTATCCTTTCTTGACTCAATATCATATGATCACCTCTGAGTTTCACTGGTTTTTCGAGGTTTATTCGGTTTCCCTCAATGCTCACAAGGTTGGTCTTTTGGTCTTGGAACACCACAGGGAGGTTAGGATCAAGCCTATGCGCATCAGGCGAAAAAAGGGTCAAGTTACCTTTCTTGGTCCACCTCTTAGGGGTGATGGGAATTTGCACTTTCACAAACAGCTCATTGAGTGGGGTAACGTAGTCGTCTTTGATCTGTTGATACGCTAGCTTCCCTCCGTTTGGCAAATCAAGAATGATGTCCAACTTCTTTGACTGCGCTTTTCGGAGCCATGTCAATCTGTCTCTGTCTGTATGCCACTTGTGGAAACTGGCACACACTTCTTTGACATAAGCTAGGTGCGGCAGAGTCAAGGGAACAAATCCATGATCATGTTGGAGTATCCATGTGCGAAAGCTACCGTGGAAACCCTTGGCAAGGAGGATTTTCTTCCACAAATGGTTGGCCTGCGCGATTGCAATTGGAGATGCTTTGCGTTCAATGGCACTCAATTGACTAACAAGGCTCTGAAGTCTATGCAACTGTTTTGCATGTCTACGCAATTCAATGGAACACTGATCTGCCAAGGGTTGGAAATGACCAGATCTTGGGCTTTTATTCACTGGCACGATTCTATGCTGCTTCGCAAGAATTTTCTTTGTGTTCCTCCCTAAATGGCCATGCCGGACTTTGACCAAGGTTCCATCAGTTTCAACCGCAGACTTGGCCAAAGTTTCCTCAGCAATTGCTGTCCAACGGAATTGCATGTCATTTATGTTCTTGCATTCTACAGCTTGGAGGATTCTTTTTTCCATCTGTTTGCATGCATGGGTTGCGGTGTCTTGTGCAACTTCAGGATCCGCAAGCCATCGGTCGAAGCTCTTTGGGAGCATCCACATTATCTTTGGTGTAAGAAGGTATTCCCAATTAAACTCCGTGAGCAAAACCGGGTGGCTGGCAAAAAGATGTTTATGGATGCATTTTGCAGTTTTGATTGCTGGCGCAAGCACTTGGTTAACTAGGACAAAGGAATGTCTGGCTTGCCCCCAATGGCCATATGAGGTTGCCTCCGGTTCCGTCCCTGTCTGCCTAGCCATATGCAATGCGCAATCAATCCAGCCTGCTTTTTGGAGCGCTGGCCATGCTTGTAACTTATCTAGCGGGGCATTGAAGTCACCAACTATTGCAGCTGGCCCCTGGAAACGCATCCCCCTCTGCGCCGCCTGCGTGAAGAGACGATTGAGCAATGCATCTGGATCGCTGAAACGGTTACCCTGTGTGGGTCCGTAGATATTTGCACAGTAGAGAAAATGATGTGGTTTGATTTGCACATGACATTCAGCGAATCTGTGAGCATTTGAAAAGTCCTCTGGCAAGGGCTCGTTAGTTCTTCTGATGGGAAGAGTGGATGCGATCATTGATCCACCAGCAAGGCCTCTGAAGTTTGAAGCACTATTCGGATATGGCTGCACGGGCGGCGACCATCTGGTATATATGCCAAGTTTATCCAAGGATTTCGTGGTCACCTGCTGCACCTTGGTGGTTGCAGCCGTTTCAGAGAAACCAATTATCCCTGGGGTCAATTTTCCAATGGCATCTTCTTTGAAAGCAATGGTGGTTGGATTGCAACATAAAATGCGCAAAGGGTCAGCACTGGGCCCCGGGTTCTTGGCTTCCCCATATCTGGTAGTAGGCATAGCAAAAAGAACAAGGTGGTAATGAACATGGTTCATATCGAGATTGAGTACAGTATGAACATGGTACTTGGACACTCTGCATGGAACAGCATCGTTAGTCCTACGCTTTGGCAATTTGCCTGTTGGTTTGGGCCCCGAAACCTTCAAAAAAGACCCCCCCTTTTTTTCAAAAAATATGGGGGGTCTTTTCGACCATTTGGAAGAGAAGTGCCCGGAGTCCATGTTCAAACCTGCAGGAAATTTGTTACTACGCTTGGGCAACTTGATTCTTGCCCTGCCTACACGCCTTGAAGCAACAAAGACACGAAAGGTAGGCTGCTTGTGGTAAATACAATGTTGAAACATCCGAAACAAACCTAACGGTTGATTGAGAAAGGCCATGAGCCCCCACAATAAATTGAAAAAACAACTAATTAAGTTCACATGAGCAATCTGTGTCTTGCTCTTGGCAGCATCATGCATAGAATTTCGCTGCATGGGGACTTGGAACACATTAAGCGCAGCACTGCAGTGAGCCTGGCCTATCTCCATTTGGTTGACACCCCTGGCGATGCTAGGAGTGCTTATGGTACATGCATTGAACTTGGCAGCAGCTTGGGACAAGTTCAAGAAAACCAACAGAGCGCACCAGCGGTCTAGGACATGGGTCTCCGTCAGTCTTCTCAGAACAAGTACCCTACTGTTGTACATGCCAAGTTCAAAAGGGATCTCGGTTCGCCTTGTGATTTGATGTGCACGAAAAAAATCAATGCAATCACTTCCTCCACAATCAAGGCTCATTGAAGTCCTTGACGGACCAGCACTTGGTCCCGGTGTCTCTTGGAACAGTGGCAAATAGTTTCTGCCTATATTGGTACGGTTTTCAATTTCAGCCTCATTGAAGTGCCTGGTGCCTTTGATTTTTTGGTTTTTTTGATATTTTGTTCTGCAAAAACATTGTAAAAAACTGGAGCAGTCAACGACATGGCCTGCTGGAACAACAAGGGGGCCAGTCATTTGATTGCCTAAGTGTTCCCCATTGGGAAAATCCCTCGGTGCACATGTCCCGCATTCTTGGCACATGTTGACGGTCGAAGGTATGTTACTTGGCATCGCTGCTTGGGAACGTGCAGCATAATGATACGCGACACCCGAAAGTGCCTGAGGATGGAATCCATCTGCGTCCTGTCTGCATGGTTGAACCTGGTGGGATGCATGAGCAAGGTTCGAAAAAAGCAAGGTGCAAGTGAAAAGGAAGCGAGAAAACCATCCTCTGGTAATCGCAGGTCCTAGTCAAATTGCGTTGTCTTTGGCTTCCTTTCTTTGCCTCTTGTCCTGCTCAATTGCATCCAGCCTCGTATTGAAATTGGAATTCATCTGGCTGAACATGTTCTTCATCTGCTCAAGGACATTGTTATTCCCTGACGTGATCTGAGTTTGAATGTTCGTTTGCTGCTGGTGGATGTTTGCAATCTCATGCTTCATCTCGGCAGCAGTGATCTCTGCATCATTCTTTTGCTTTTCCATTGTGGTTTGCAGGATTTGGATCTGCTCATCATACGCCTTCAACTTATCACCCAACATGCCTTGGAGCTTATCCTCCAACGATGCTTTCAAGTCGTCGAATCTGGTTGAGGCACTGGCCATACTAGAATCGTCTCGGTCCTCTGGACAGAAATTGAAGTTCGCACGGACATCATCATCAACCTGCATTTTGCTGGCATTGGGCTTGTCACGGGTTAGGCCCATTGCAACGATTGCTACCAGCTGCTTGTTGATGTACAGGTGATGTGTTGGCGGAGAGACCTGGCTGCACACGATCCAAGTTTGTGGTCCACTTGGCCTTACTGCATTAGCCTTCCATCCAACTTCATGAAGAGCTTTGGTCAATGTCTGGCAATCGATCGAAGCTTTGACGTTTTTCAAAAGCCACCACGATGATCCTGGCTCGATCTGCCCCTCTTGAGGGCTGATGCTCTGCGGCAAGGCTTGTCTTTTGATCTCTGCAATATCCTCCCTCTTTCCCCTCAAAGCGAAGGTTTCGGTGTTTCCCATTTGAATGACTCCCAATGTGTTTGGGATCTTGCGGGCCATGGAGTTTGCATCCTCAATGGTCATGCCAAAAAGTGGAACAATGGCATACTTTGGATCTGGCTTGTGGTTCGGTCCTTTCACCTGGATGAACAGGCCGTTGTTGCCTGACTTTCTCAGGCTTTGTTCGAGTACCTCTGTTGGTACCTTCAAAAAGCCATGCAGATATGAGGCTTCACCATGGGATGTGATCTTGCGATCCTTGGTGAAAAACTTCAGTGACCACGACGACACGACCTTGCCACTTCTCAACTCCGGCAACTGATGACCAAGGAAGTTAAGCGCATTGTGTGTGTCTTTCCAGCATGACACCAACTCTCTGATGACACGTACCTCCAGGATAGCCATATCAATTTCTTGGATGACTGCTTCAGGTACTGAAGGCGCGCATGAAATCTTCAGGTCACCAAAGTTGAGCAGCACCGCATTGGCTAAAACAGGCTTCCCCTCCAGGTCTGTTGCTGGTACCTGGATGACCGGTTCCCCTGCAATCGCATGATTTGACAGGATCAGCATTCCCAATGGCTCTGAGGAAATTTTACTGACTGGAAGAAATGGCTGTGCCTCCGCAATGCTGGCAATGCAAAGACCATGCGCATCTGAACCGAAGGAAGCAAGCTCAATGGATGGCACTCTCTCTCCCTCAGCATTGAAGTGGCCAACATCAAACAAAAACTTCTTTGGGTCAGCATTAGGTCTGCTCTTCTTGGCTGGTGGCTGCTTCGGGAATTTGTCTTTTGCAGCCCGTTGCAGCTGTTGATGCTGCTTCAGCTCGGCAACCGTCACCAATCTGATTTGCGCCTTGTTGGCAGCATTTTTCAATTCCGTCCACATCCCAGTTTCGTCCTTTGTGAAAAAGGTTTTGAGGTCTGCAATTGGAATTTTGGACATAATGAGCTTCACACGTTCTTCGGATGCTTCGGCTGAGACCCCTCTCTTGGTGAGAGCAGCTGTGAGTTTCTGTGCTAACTCATCTTTCTGGTTTTTTGCACCTCCTGGCAAGGAACACAATCTGAGTTCGATGATCGGCTTGCATGGTAGCTCGCAGAGCATCATGGTTGGGTCAATCAATTTTCCATTGAGCAGGGGTAAAACCGTTGTATCAACCTTTTTCTCACCCAGGAAGTGATTGATCAACTTGAAAACACTCCATGTTGAAATTGCATTCATGACCACCGACTTGTTAGTCCATGGCCCTCTGACTTGGATTGGCACTGTATTACCGCTTTGTTCTTTTGGCGTGATTGCTTCAGCAAAAATTGCAATGTTGCGTGTCTGGTCAAAGCAATCAAGGATGACAGTCATCTGGGTAAGTCCGCAAATGCTAGCAAGCTTGCCATCCGATTGCAGGATGATATTGTCCTGTTTCAACACCATGTTTGCAATCCTTTGCTCCCCAAATGCTTCTTGGATAACATCAACAATTGAGCCTTGGGAGGAGGCTGTGAAGGCCTTGACAGACTTCCACATGGGATCGCAAACCAAAACTCTCATATCAAAGGAACCTACACATGCATCAGGTAGGAACAAATACTGCACTTGCTTCTCCGGACCTTTGTGGTTTTCGGCAAAACACAGTTCTGTCAATGTCAACTGGGATGCCTTGAGCGATGCTGTGAAACTGCATGTTGGGAATTGCAGCACAAACTGGGACGGCTGCACGATCATGTTATCGGTTGCGATGATGATGGCACTTGGTAGGATAGCTGATTCAGCCGCAAAGTATCCAATCAGGTCTCCAATCGTCCACAGGACATCAACCAGGATAGCAACATCTTGCTCGTTGAAAGATGCCTGGATGATCCGCGCAAACTTTTGTGTTTCAAACAGAAGTTCACCTTCCCCGAAATTGACAGGCACTGAGGTGAAGCAAACATCATTCTGATTGAATGCGAGTGTCCTGAAATGCTCTTTCAAAGCATGTGGGAGAAACTTCCTGATCATGTCGGCAATGGTCACCCCGGGTTGAAACCATGCTGAGGCAGACCAAAATCCATGATCATGCAACAAAACTACAGGTGCACAGTTGTTCCGATGTTGGATGATTGCCTTCTTGAGGAGCAATCCACATTCTTTGGGAATGAGGTCTGGGTGGTCAACCAGCAAAGACCCCTTGGCAAGTTGCATGGTAGTCACCACCTCCTTAGTGACATGCGGGAAATCATGGATGTTCGGGATTGGAACGACAACATCTCCCTCTGGCTGCTCAACATTCCATGTAGGCGAAATGTCAAAGATTGGCTCAAAGGGTACATCCTCGTGTTGAGTACTGGACTCATCATCAATGATTGTCTCTGGAGTCATGGGCGGGTTCATGGCAACTTTGAGTCTCAACCACATCCAATGTCCATCTGTTTCAACCGTATAATCATCAAGTGATTCCACAGAGGCAAGGTAATCCCTTGCCAGGTCAAACACAGAAGCCCATGAGGTTTTGAATGGGCTGTCCTCTTGAAGGATGATGTGTGCACGCAGGCATTGCAGTGCTGCTTGCACAACTGTCAGGCTATTTCCTGTCATTGTCCATGCCTTGGCATATTCTAGTGGCAAATGCATCGTCATCGGAAATCCCATGGCACATGCAAGTTCGAAAGGCAGTGCAAAGCGAAGCCCGACACTGTCTTGGATCAGGAATGCATGCAGTCCTTTTTCGATCAGGTGGTGCTCAGGAAGCTCATGTTGTCTTCCTTGCATTGCCATAACGTTTGGAAAGAAGTTCCTTGATGTTTTGACTCGGACCTGCAAGATTTGCTCCTGCGGCAACATGGATGATATTCTTTCTTTGATGTTTGAGGGCAACATATCCCACCTTGACATACACTGTAGAGCAGTCTGCGATGGTGTTGCTTGGTCCCTCTCCCATTGATGGAGCTCAGCCTGATAACAACCAGCTTTACCTATGGAGGTCAACCGGCCAATACCCGGAATTTCACCCGGAATGGACATGTTCCTGGCAATGCTGAGTTTGCTCTGCTCCAAACCACGCTCCCTGCACACAAACATTCCTAACCACCGATTTCGTGTGACAGGTAGAAGTGGTAACACTTTGTCTTGCATTGAAAGAGCCATCTTCCAACCACACTGGCCAGCAAATCGCTTGAAGTCACTGAAATGCTGATGTTCTGGAAATCCAGGGACATTTTCAATCAGCAAACATTGAACGTCAAGCAACCTGGCATTCAGTAAAGTGGTGAACATCATTTTCCCTTCAGTCGAATGGTATCCAAGACCTGTGCTGGCCTTGCTCCATGGTGGGCATGGAGGACTGCATAACCAAAGTTTACATTCGAACAATCCTATGAAGTACAAGCTTGCGTTGCTGGAAAAATCATCGATGAGAACCATTCTTTCTGGCAATGACTGCTGCTGCAGCCGGAAGAGTGCATCTGCTGGATTCAATGCCACTGCGTTCCATGATCTTGCACATGCTTCGGCAGTGACAGGCTCATGTTCGATGAAAAGCGTGGTTTCCATTCCTAGCATCTTGGCACCGGCAGACCAACCACCGATCCCTGCAAACACCTCACAAGCATTGGATCCCTTGATGGATCCCCATTGGATCTTGCATGGAAGCAGATCCCCACTTCGTGGTACGATGCGAACACCCTGCCCATGGTAGACAGTGGTATCAAAATCCATCACAACAAACCGATCTCCCAAATGGATGTGCTGAGTCAACCATGTAGGAATATTGCACCAATACTTGGCATCAGGAACTTGGGACGACACTGGATGAGCAGCAATGTAGTCACCTTCCTTCGCCATACATGTCAAAGTGATCCTCTTCCCAAGGATGAAGGCATCAAGGTCCCCCTTCAGTAGACCCCTGGGGTCACATTCGGAGAAGTCCATGGCAAACCGAAACTAACTAAGACCCCAATCAGCTGAAACCTGGACACCGCTGGGAGGTTTGGGCCGAGATCCTAATGGCTTATAATGACCAACCAAATCATAGGGAGAACAATGGTTAATGATAGGGGAACCAGGGGTACGGGTTTTGACCCACAGCCATGTGAGTCACCACTGGTCCTGCTGGGTTCAACTGAGTTCGACGTCAAACAGTTTGGATCAATTTGGCCACAGCTTGGTCTTATGAGAATCATGAGTTTCAAAAACTATGACTACAACATACCATAACACATCCGAACCATTGAAATATTGAGCGAAGTTCGATTCGGCAAAGATTCTGACGCACTCAAACAACTCTTTGCTGAGCAAGGTGCATTGTCCAGTTCAACTTGATGCGCTCACCATTGGCCAGGCCTCGTATGGGACCAAAGGGCGAATCAGAAACTTTGGGGGGGAAATGCAAATTTAGAAAATGTATTGCATACAGATTGAATATACAGATTGAATGCAAATTTAGAGAATACACTGAATGTCAATTGAGTACACTTGCATGAGGCCTGTTGCGTTCTCAGTTTCATGGCATCACCAGCTATGTCTACAACGGCTCCAGTTCTAGCAGAGAACCAAAAGAGCCAAGTGCCACAAATTTGGGGGCTGGAACTACCTGGCTCTGCGATTATGTCAAGCCCTAAATCACTAACTGAACGTTCCAAGCAACGACTATTCTGCTCATGTTTGGAACCTTCCCCGTGGGTGGTTTTGAACCACCACCATCACCACCTTACCCTACCGGGATTCCGGCACAGCGTCATGTTGTCGTCCAGCACGGTATTCATGTTCTCGATCCAGATCGCATCCACTGGACCATCAAAGACGGTCCATTTGTAATCTGGGTTCTCCTCACAGCTCGCAACATAAAAATAATCTGGTCGCACCTGTTGGTAGGCACAAAATATGCGTTTGCATATGTGTTTACATACGGGCATTTCTCAAACTGGGGGTACCCTCATATGATCCTTTATGAACCACTTAGTGTAAGAAACCAACAATAAGTTTGGGGTACCCCTGTTTGAAGAAATCACCACATAGCTAGCCATTGTTAATATCTATTATATTCACATGACTTTAAAGTATGTCATATGTGGCTGTTGACCCTGTACCCCTGGTTCTCCTCTCATTAACCATTGTTTTCCCTTTGATTTGGTTGGTCAGTACAAGCCATTATTGATGGTTAATATTGACCCATAGTCATATTTAATTCGGTTCTCCCCTTGTTCACCAGGTCCGGACATGTCTCCACTCATGATGTCCTCGGTCTGATAGCCTCGCATGATGCGACTGCCCAAGCCGTCTGTCCATTCCTGGGGCCAGGTCGTCCCTGGGTTTCCCGGAAAAAATGCCACCCAGTTGGTGGTTTCTCAAGCCATAGGGTTACCCAAAAAATGATTGATTTTTTACCAACAATGATTGATATTGGATGATTTGGGGGTACCCGTATGACTTGAGAAACACCTACTTTGACTGTACCAGGCTGATTCTTGCTACAAGTTTTTGGTGCTACAGGCTCCATACCCATCACTGGGTGCCGTTGAATCCCCAGGGGGTGTCAATCTGTTTCTGGTAACCACCGGCGTTCGGCTGCCTGGGTAAGCTCGTTGTTCTCACCATACAGCTCTCCCATGGTGATACCCTGGCGCAAGCAGACTCCAAACCCTGGAGATGGATTTTGCTGGGAATAATTGTTCCCTCAAAAGTCAAGTGTAGGGAATAGCCATTCTCATTAACTCAATTAACTTGTCAATAATTACCAATAAGGATGATCAATGAGTTGATCTGTGAGTGTTCCATTGATTAGGTCAAAAGAAGCTGCAGAAACATCCGCTAGTAGAACTCTCCATTGGCGATGGTGCACGGTACACTGCTCAACTATGCGGTTCAATGAAATTATATCAAGTGCTGTCCTGAGTATGTTCCATTCCGAGACTTTGGAGGCTGAGGATGCAAGAAGCGTCTACGAGTCTACATGGAAAAGGAAGCGAGCCGGCGAGCCTTTGGATTGAAACAGGTGTATTTGGTCTTCTGGAACCGCTCATCCGGGCTGTTGTCATCTCTTAACTGAGTCAGCGCCTAAGTGCCATTGACATTTCTAGTACGAAACTCAAGGGACTCAAGGGGGACGCTGTAGACTAAGTGGGGAGCAATGGCTGACGGCTTCAACCCAATTCCGATCAGTTCAGGTAACGCAGGTAGAGAGCTTGAGATGGATGGGATCGTATGAAATCTAGAATGATCTGAATCATGTGAAGCCCCCAACCAGACGAAAAACTAAAGATCTTTGTGTCTGTAAACATCTATAAACTACTCTGGTTACCTTGACATTCATCCGCCATTGTTCCATGTGTCGTCGTAAATCTGAAGAACAGGGGGATGATCGCTGAAAATGTTAAGGCTCGGACGATGGCCAAGGTCTTGTAGTCGACCTCAAGCACTTGTCATTTCCCACTGTTCACATCTGATCTCATCATAGGTTCTTCCACTGGTTCCCACCCCCAACAAAGGGTTGCTCGACCGCAAGTGCTTGGTGCCTGTTCACCCTATGAATTTCGGTTCCAATTATCTTGTACCATCCAGCATCAAAGCACACAGCTGCACCGCCTGGGAATCAAATGGTGGTTCCTCAGAATAGGGGTACCCCCAAATCAGCCAGTTTATTGATTATTTATATCATATTTATAGTATGAAACCTGCCTCAAAGTCAAAAAAAGTAAAAAAAAAAAAAAAAACAGTATGAAACTATGAAACCAACCATTTTTGGGGTCCCCTATGAGAAACCACCAAATGAAGCTCCAGGCGTTCTGAGCTCCCTGACCGTTTTTCCACCCAAGGTGGGACCAACCAACATCACACCGAAACGCACCATGAAAGTCTCGAAGAGTTGGATCGTCTTTGTCACCAACTTGTCGTGGACCTCACCAGCTGTGACCAGCGCCGGTTCGAAGTAAGCATGGTCCGTTACTTGTTGGCTAACAACCAACAGCCGGTAGTAGTGATGTGGTAGTAGTGATGTGGTAGTAGTAATCCGTTACTTGGTAGTTTCTCAAGCCATAGGATACCCCTAAATCATCCATCCCTAGTCATTTATAGTAATCAACCAGCTATTTTGGGGGCCCCATATTTTGAGAAACCACCACTTGTTCATTGTGGTAGTAGTGAATCACTAGTTGGTTAACAACCAACAGCTAGTAGTACTGATGGTTCACCAGCAATGGGAACTGCTACTTAGTCTTGCAACTTGGAGGTCAGAAACTTCCGGCTACACCTCACACCTGAAATGGATTGATATTAGTATGGTCTAAACGAACAACTTGCCATTAAGAATCAGCGATATTCCAGATAGGTTCTAGTGCTCTGTTTTGCGATTCCAGTTTATGGCTTCTTTCTGGAAAATGATCATCAAAAGTCAGAAGTACCATAAAAATGAATAAGCAAGGGATAATCTATATCTATATACCTGTATATGTATATATGCACGTATATATGCATGTATGTGTGTACCCTTAACTTTATTCAATACCCCTTTATGGCATCTTGTTGAGGAACTGCAGAAGCCTTCAAGGACACATTCAGTCAGCAATGCCTGCAGGCTCTGCTTTTGAAGACCACGCTCGATCTCCACCTGCAAAGCACCTCAAGTGATAGTTGCCAGATGATTTCCAAATCAGATGTACATCTGATGCAACAGTGTGGGAGCTGTTGTCGGAGTACCATGGTAACTGTTGTACATGGCAAGTAGTTACCGAATCAAATGTACCATAATTGTTGCCAGTAACATGCATATAGTTCTTCGGTCAACAAAATTCTGATAGTCATCAGCATTGTATAACAGTCAAGGTGACAATAGTCCAACATAATCCCTCCTATTGCGACCGAACCATTACCACATTGGATGGCCATCTGCCATTGATGATCAATATCCACCCACAGTGAGGATATCTTTTATTCACATTGCGCACAGGTATGAATCCTGCCTGCAACAAACACGTCACACGCAGTGTCGTGTTGAACTACCCACAGTGAGTATAGCTACTATAGCTCAAACATGTCAAATCCTGGTGTGCTTCCAGGATGTCGGATTGCGATCGACGAAGGGCAAAATTTTCGCTCCAAGTATTGCTGAATATCCTGTACCTCTGGTGCACCGTTATTAACCATTGTATTCATATTCCCTTTTGTTGTTGGTTATTGTTATCATAACTGGTATTGTCGGTACTTTCATTATCATCATGATTGTCACTATCATCAATATTATCAGTATAATCATCATTATCACTATCATCAATATTATCAGTATAATCATTATCAATATAATCAGTATTATTATCATTATTGTCATCGTTATCATTGTCCACCATTATTGCTGGCAAACATTGACCCATAGCCACGCATTGACATCGGCATTCGCCAAGGTGCCATAGTCATAGTACGGCACCTGACATGCTGCACGGGGGGGGGACCTCAGGACGTGTGGTCCTGTGAAATTGCTTGGCTAAAAAGTCATTGATCCATGGTAAGAGCAAACCGATTGGTCAATCCACATTGTGAAGATAGTCATAATTGCATATAGTTATAGATAATCTGATAATAGTAACCTATATATCCATTGTGACTGAAAGTAAAGCTTTTGGTCAATCATAGTTCTATCCATACATATTTCTAGAATGGGGGATGGTGAGAGTAAACCAATGACCAGCTCGTGTAAGAACGTGCACCAGAGTCAGACTTATTCCCTGAGAACCCGATTTTTTGACGGGTACTGCGGGTGCTCTGCGGGTGCTCATGTTGTAATTTGGAGCTGGTTGGTCATTCATGGCTTCAAAATGGTTTAGAATGCTAAATGGAGAAAGCTCATACCCCAGCTTCTGGTGAGTTGCAATAGTTGTTCGCCATGGCCGACTTACCTCACCATCATTTCTAGTAGCACAGCAAATTCATGCGGTACCTCGATTCCCGGGAAGAGATCGTTCACAATGGCGAAGAACAGCGGCAGATCATCCGAGAGGAACTTTGGAACCTGTGCCAAACCCGGATGATGGAAATGTCAATCCTCAACTCCAGTTGGTACGATGGTTTTGACAAAATCATATTGAAAGGCTTTCAACATGTTTCAAGGATGAATAGGTGTGAACATTCTTCTATCCAAAGTGGTGCCATTCAAACAACAGTGATATTGTACATTTTCGTGCCCGCTCCCCTGGATTGCGTCAATGAGATGCTGGCGTTGGAATCTCGCATGGCTCGGATCAGCAGGATGTTTTCGTCCTGGCGGAAACACAACGAGACTGTTCAAGCGGTCAGACCTGCATCACAGCCCCACGTCTCTCTCTCTCTCTCTCTCTGTCTCCTTTTTCCGCTTTGCATTGCTGATTTCTGCTTACCCTTGGCACCAAAAACGGCAATGGAATAAGATCTAGCGGAATCCAAAAACCATGGTCGAGAGGGCGAAAAACTATTGACTCGCTGTGCCCAGAAATCTATAATTACTGATCGGACATCTGACATCAGTATCCAGACTGTGTATGACTCGGTACTGTGCCGTTCCTGTCTGATGACATATCTCGCAGTCAAAGCATCATCCAAAAGGATAAATGGATGCAATGTTAACCCCATTAATATAGAACCGTCTCAATAAGAAATGCCATTTTTCTGGGAAGCACCCTAGGAATCAACCCGGGGCGTATTGATCAAGGGTTGAAATTAATTGGGATCAACATGGATCAACTGAGCATGGTCCCTAGAAATGTAGAAAATACCTAGAAATCTCCCGCTCGTGGCAGTTATTGAGTTCCTTGTGTTGACTTGATCTCTGTCAGGTAAATGGGCACCATGGCCCAAAGCGAACATGGTTCAGGGTACAATGACCCATCTGATGTGTCGATTCGAGCCCTGGTTTGATGGGCTTGCCAATGCTTGGCATCGTATCCTAGGGATCCTCAGGGCAGATAACCTCTCGGTGCTGTCCTCATCCGGATCCGCTCGTTTCAAACTTCCAGCCATCACCAGGACAGACCTCGGTGGAAGCGAAGCTGCAGCGTTGGATCCACAACAACCAACGACAAGGACGGGAAAACCTGACGACAACGACAACAACAACAACAACAACAACAACAACAACAACAACAACAACAACAACAACCACAACCACAACCACAACCACAACCACAACCACAACCACAACAACCACCACAACCACAAGGGGCAGCAAGAAGAAGCACAAACACAACCACAACCGCAACGAGGACAAAGGGGAGTTGTAGCAACGGTTCAGGAACACAGCGAAGTCATCTAACACTTCGATTCGAATAGTTTAATTTCAATCGTTGAACCTGCAAACAGCAAACTAGCAATTTTGGAATCATGAAGGACTTTGGCAGAAAAGATCTGGTGAGGTTCATCACAAACGTCTGGTGAAATGAAAGCTATCACACCGCAAGCTGGATCCGAGTGAATACTCGGAGTTTACCCCATTCGGACTGCACATCGCAGGAGTGCCGATAGTGCAGTGCATGCCATCGGTGGGGGAACGATAGCAGTTCAGGAATCACCTTTCCACATGAAAACACTGCAAAATTAGATGATCCTGTGATATTTTGAGATAGGCCCAGTCTGTGAACTGTGAAATGTTTGCAAGTGGCAATGACATTTTCCTGTTTTGCTTTGAATTGACCTGCCAGTGGCGACTAAGCTTCCCAACTTCACTGCTCGCATGCCAAAGTCGTAGTGGTCTTGTTTGGACAACTGTTCCTGCCGCATCTCCGCAGCAGCAACTGTGCCACAACAATTGCATCCCCTGCAGCTGAGTCGAACTCACTGTTGCAATTGAATACCAAGTGTGATTGACAGCTCACAATGATCAACGGTGACATCTACATTTGAATCGATTACGATGATTCCCTAACCCTTAAATCGATCAAAAGGAGAGAGAGGCCCCCCACTTATCAACCCTTAAAACTGCCAAGATTAGTGAAACCCTATTAACTCCTATTAACCATGAAACCCTATTAACTCCCTGCTGGTTTTACAAACGTTGCCGGGTCCCACCGACGAGAGCTTGTAGAGGTTGGTGAATTTGCCACTGAGAACTTTTGCGGCTCCAAAACCTGGCGCCCGCAAGCCGCAGACCCGGCTGTTATGCCTCAGATCATGCCTCAGATCGTATCTTACTACATGATATTAACTTATATTAACTATAGATGTATTAATATAGATAAATGTATGTATAGTAGTATATATACCATCATATCATGGTATTTTATATTGTTAGATATCATGTATGCAGTATACAGTATAACTATAGATGTACTAATATAGATATACATTGGATGGGTGGATGGATGGATGGATGGATGGGTGGATGGACGGGTGGGTGGATGGATGGATGAATGGGTGGATGGATGGATGGATGGATGGATGGATGGATGGATGGATGGATGGATGGGTTCGTGGGTCGGTAGGCTGGTTGATTGATTGATTGATTGATTGATTGATTGATTGATTGATTGATTGATTGATTGATTTCATTGATCGATTGATTATTTACATGTTTGATTGATTGATGTGTTTGATTGGATAAAATGTTGGGATCGGTGACACACGTTAAACTGACCGACTTTGGATCCACTTAGGCTCATTTTAGTGGCTTTGCGGGCAAGTGAGGGACTCCTGATGTATCTGCAGAAATGCCAAAACTTGCATCCCTTGCTTAGACTAGATTCCCACACCACCCAAGAGAATCGTAGTGTGCATAGGACATCACCAAGTGATATACTTTGAAGACCCGGAGTATGCATTTCAAGACCCTTGAAGCGAACTAGTTCTTGAAGAACGTCTGGAAGCAAAGTTAACCAACACACACGCCGCTTTCACCAGCGCTTTGCCATTTTCGTGTCATTTGAAGCAAAGCCCGTGAAAGTTCACGAGCGCTTTGCCATTTTCGTGTCATCTGTCAACTAACACGAGCGCTTTGGGATTTGCCAAGGCTCACTGAAACACGACTGCAGCTGAGACTTTGCAAAGTGCGTGGAAGGTTGACATGCTCCAGGCTGCTGCTGTAGTCACTTCCTCGAAGATGCTCAGAGGCTCTGGGAAAATCAATTCAAGTACAGTGGTTTTGATGGGTTAAACGGTTGATCTAACTACTATATATAGTAGTCAACCACATCCTCACACCCCAAAGTAGGAAAAATAAAGCTCACAGGCTCAAAATTCTGCAGAAGAGGAAGTCAAGCTTCCAAACGTCAATTCCTGCAGGCTGTCTGGAAAGATGACATGCTCCAAATTCTGGTTGAAGTTGTCTCCAAAGACCAACTTCAGGAGACCTTCAGGAAGGTTGACACCTGCCAGGTTTTCAGTCATCCAATGAACTACAGTGGTTCCAACTGAGCATCTTCAAGTGATATCAGCAGTTTTAGGCAGTGATGGTGTCCATTAAACATCTGTTGATTGGTTCTACTGGCTAGTTCTTTAAGATGTTTGGTCTTGCCGCAGCAGGTTATCCCCAAGTCCCCATGCATCACCAGGGGTAGGCCCTGCCTTCCAAGGGTTGATCGAAATCGCATCCAAACCTCAGTTCCTCCAGCAGTTTGGGCAGCACCACACCAACGAGCGGCTGATTGAAGGCGCTGCTCAAACTTAAGCTTCGTAGGCCACTGGGGAAGTTCACTCTTTGCAAAGTCTGATTGAAGAAATGCTTGAAGGACAGCAATTTCAGGCCACTTGGCAACTTCACTCCCTCCAAGATCTGATTGAATGACCAGCCAAAGCTCAAGCTCTCAAGACTGTGAGGAAAACATACTGATCTCACGTCCTGGTCAAACATGTGGCCCAACGAAAGGTGCCGGAGGTTCACAGGAAGAGTCACAGGTTCCAGATCTTGGTTGAAATGAAAACCCAGCTTCAACTCCTGAAGGTTCACTGGAAAGTTCACAGCAGCTAAGCTTTGATCGAAGTCGCCAGCCAGTGTCAAGCACTGCAAGCTTTCCGGGAACCTCACTTGATCCAATGGCTGATTGAAATCTCCCGCAAGGATCAACTCTTCTAAGCTTTCAGGAAAAATCACGCCATCCAAACTTTGATTGAAGCCCTTCGCCAAGGACAGCTTTCGAAGACTGGGAAGCTGTAGCTGTCTGTCAACACTTGACCGTAGTTTGGTACCTCCAAAGTTCAAGACCTGCAGCTGCTTAGGCAGAACCTCCAAGCTCTGGTTAAAGGCGTGGCCCAGCGTTAAGCTTTGGAGGCCATCTGGTAGGCTCACATTTTGAAGGCTTTGATTGAAGTATGAGCCAAACGCCAGATTGAGGAGACCACGAGGAAACACGACATCTTCCAAGGGTTGATTGAATATGCCGGAGAAGGACCTCAGCTTTGGGCCTCCAGCTGCTGGGACCAATGCCGTAAACCTTTACCAACTCAGTGCATTTTCCTGCATTTATGGTGGATAGTTTCACTGTCTTCCAAAAGTTTCCGTAACTCACAGGTGTTCCTAGCAAGCAGCTTAATCACAGATTGTGACGAATCACCTAATTTCAACCAATCAAAAAAAGTTTTTTGCCACGCAAGGGACAAATTTCCCAGCCCTTCTGGCAGTTTCACGTTTTGGAGAGGCGAATCGAAGCCTGGCCCCAGATTCAGTAGTCGAAGACTTGCAGGAAAGCAGGCCAAATCCAGCGTTTGCTGAAAGCAAGCTCCTCGGTCGATCGTCAGCAAAATGTCAAGACAAGCTTTTAGTAGAGTGCAAATACATGAAGGTATGTGCAGTACATGAATGTATACGCGACATGTTGTGCGGCTTAGGATCGCCAGATCCATGGTTGACATCCTTTCATTGGAACATCAACCGTTGATGCTCCAGTTGGTTAGTCAAAAACAATGGACATGGCAGTTGCTCACATGCAAAGCACAGACAGTAGCAACACACATCCCCTGCAACTAAGGCTCCAAAGGACAAGATTTGAAGTGCAGGGGGGAAGGTCACCCCTTCCAAGCTTTGATTGAAATCATGTCCGAAAGACAAAGATTTCAAACCACCTTGGCCGCTGCCCACACAATGCTGTGACCAACATTAAATGAGTACTGCGTATCTATCCAAATATTTATATGTGCATATGTGTACGTGTATTGCAGTATATATACTTCACAGGATAGAAATTGGTTGAAAAAATGAATCAACATGAAAAAACATTCTTACTGATAGAAATAAAACTTGCATGGATATTTTGTGCCAGCTGCTCGGGAAAGGCTCACCCTCCAGTGGATGGTTGAAGCAAAATCCGAAGCTCAAGTGCTGAAGACCTTTGGGAAGACCAGAAATGTTTTGGTCGAAGCTGTAACCGAATGTCAAGCTGCGAAGGCTCTCAGGGAAATCCACAAAAGCCAAGCTCTGGTTGAAATCCCATCCGAAGGTGAGGCTTTGCAGGCAGCTGGGCAACCGAACACGTACCAAGTCTTGATTAAAACTATATCCAAACGTCAAGGATTGCAGGTTTGCTGGCAGACACGGTTGTTCCAGATTCTGATTGAAACTGTCTCCAAATGTCAGGTGCTGTACACCACTTGGAAGTTTCACTGCAGTGAGGCTCTCATCAAAGTCGTTTCCAAATGTCAAATCTCGAAGGCTTTCTGGAAGAGTTAGCCCTTCCAAAGATGCTGCGCTGCGCTTGTTGTACCACAGTTCCACTGCTCCCTCCATCTGCTCATCCTCCACGAATGAATCAGTAGCCAATGCGCTCCAGGTATTCCACCTCAGCCAAAAAGCACAATGTTCTGAATGAAGTGAGCCAAATTAAGTCCTTTAGACCCGGATGACGAATGCTAGAGAATGAAAAATGTCAGGATCTGTCAGGATCTCTTCTAACTAAGGCCCCTGCACAATGCTCTGGTAAACATACGAGATGGTCACAAAGTCATCAGCACCTTTGGGTCCCAAGGCATCCCTTAAAGTCTCTGTCATCTTCAGTCGACTGCCTTCAGCACTGCAGAGCAACGGAACTGCTCCAGGTTTGGGGTTCAAGCGACAACAGATCAGCTTCAGCAAATCCTTGCAGGGCAAATCATCTTGCACTTTTAGGCTGAAGGGATTCCCATCCAGTCCGACCACTTGAAGCTTCAGAGCCATGCGAAGCAATCAAAGCATCAGGGCCAATTCAAACATCATCAGAACTCGGAGATCCGAGTTTGAAATGTTCATATTCTTAGATGGGAATATGTTTTTCTATGTTTAGAGGAACTAGCTTCCCTGTCGCATGGGAAACTTGGGGCAATTCATGAGCCTTCGAATTGCTTACACTCTCTGCGTATGCTACTGCAGTGGCGGCATTATTGCTTGCTGCTTCATGTAGACTTTGGGAGCCAAGACTGCGGTCGAACTGAAGCCAAGAAACCATCGGAGCATGTCCATGACTTTGCCTCTCTTCGAACTCCCCAAGCGCCTTCCGCATACAACATGATCTCAGCAATCAGCGTGTAGTCCGGCACCATCATCGCCACTGGTCGGAACAGGACCTCCCATGGCTTGGAACTTTGCAGATGCCAACCTACAACGAAATCAAAAGCCATTTTTGGGATGCTGACACTTGGCTATGGTTCAGTATCAACTAACCAATAATGAGGGATGATACCCAGCAAACCTATAGGAAAAACAATGGTTAATTATAGGGGAACCAGGGGTACAGGGTTTTGACCCACTGCCACTTCTGATTTATTGACATGCCTGACATCCCCAAATATTCTGTCCATAACCACTGCCTTGGCACACGGCCATGAATACTTGTGGCTGGGGCTCTGCAGCTGCCTTCAGGTTGTCAGGCAGTTCAGTACGCCCAGCATAGCCAGGATTCCTGCAGACCAGGAATCCACTGGCTTCCGAATGCTTTCGATCTGCTCACAGGTTCCAATCTGAAGAACATGTCATGGGCTTCTCCATGATTTGGCCCAAAAGAAGATTCCGCAAGTTGGATGGTTTTCTGTGGAAGGTGCCCTTCACAGTTCATGGACGGTCCCTCGAGTTCTGATCAGCTTGAGTCTGGATACAACATAGACTGTCGACCTACAAATCCCTGAAGCCAGCGCCACTGCATAAGACCCCGGCATCGTAATGAAGATACCACAGGTGTTCTTCACCTGCATGTTTTCGCTCCAGCCAGGCGTTCCGAAGAGGCTTCATGGTTAACACCCCGAATTCGTCGAATTACACTGCTGAAGACAAGCAAAGCAGCATGCCGCATGCCTCACAAACAATTCATTTGTGCAGCTCTAGCAATGAAGCCACGTGCGTGCGTCCAAACACTTTGATTGTAGAAGTGTTGGTTATCATAATGTTGTCATGGCCTTTTTCACACTGGACTCGAGGAGGAATGAAATCAAACATTTGTCCATTGAAGACGCAGCACTAAAAAAATGAAGAAACAAAGGGTATATAGATGCAATTTTGGCATCTGCATTGGTACTGTGACGGTGCAGCAGGGAGACTGGAAGGAAAAAAGACTCGCCTTTAACTGTCTCGACTCAAACACGAACTCCGACAAATCCTTCCATGTGCTGAAAGTCAGTCAGCCAGTGGCCCACAACACATTGACTCAGTTGTGCCCTACGGCGGTCTGCATTCTAAATCCTCCGAATTCCAATTGCTCGCTGAAGTCATCACGGAATCGTAGTGCTGTATACGTTTGCATATGTGGATGTAATGGTGTAGCGGGCAAAAATAATGCATTGGAAAATGAACTTGCCACTTCAAGGCGTGCATGCAAAAATGAATATCGTGATTATTTAATCTTCAAGATAATGATTCCAATGCTAGTAGCCAGGAGAAAGCACCCAAAAAGGCATAGACCTATGCAGTGCTGCGTGATGCTCATGAAGCACAAACAAAAACCCTTTTAGAGTCAGCATGAACCACTGGAATAGTAAAGCATTCTGACACACCATCTGTTCAACTGCCAACTGTTCTCGCAAAACAGAGGAACCCCATGGGAACTCCATGGGAACCCATGGGAACCCATGGGAACCCATGGAATCCTACCAGCCCAAGTCCTGTAGCAACGCCTGGCGAATCTCCAGGACCTGGCGCAGATTCCCACAAAGCTTTTCCTTTCAAACTACGGGAATCGATTCCCATGGATCCATGGATTGACAGGTTCGGCGCCCTAGGTTTAGCCCTGTTCATCCTGTTCTCTTTATGTTTGACCAAGCAACCGAACACCAAACCATTCGATGCTGTCACCTGCTGCGCCACCACACTGAGCACTTCAATGGAGATGCGGTTGAACTCATCGAGGCATGTCCAGGCGCCAGCACTGGCAACGGCGCTCCAGGGGCAAGCTGTGGGACCAAGGGGAACCTGTGGGGGAAACCCGGGGCCATGCCGGTGCTCCAACCTGGGGCCATATTAGGATACCAAGTTGAGGATCTAAGATTTTGAGCACCCCATGTCATCAATGATTGCGTCGTTGAAACATCACATTTTGATGCAGTGTGGCCATCGAACCAACATCTTCATCTGAACCGCACCAGTTTTGAACTGCAACTGATTTGATGCTTTTGCCGGCAAACAATCAAGAATATGCCTTGATATAACCAACTACCAATGAGGTGATATCTCCGACATTCATCAGCTCAACCCTTCCGGCTGGGCTAGTCCCTTTCAGGTAGAGTCTGTAGAGTATAGAGAAGTCCGTGAAATCTGATGAAGTCAGAATGCATTCAAGCAGTTTTGGTTTCTTGATTGAAATTTGCGCTCGACCCCTTCCATGTTCAATCCATTCACCTCACGTCTTCTGCTTCCACCCACATAAACAGAATGCTGTGAAATCCATTTGAATATATAAATTCTTCATTCATAGAATGTGGAATGCGATGAGCTCCATTCAATTCTTCAGTTCTTCTTCTTTTGAACTGATTCCACTTCAGTCGGGGATAGATTTTTGGCATTTGACGCTTTCTGTAGCTTTCAACTGTGAGGGTGAAGGACAGTGTTGTCTACTGCGGGAAGCAGGCTGGTCTATCCATTAGCGGTTCTCGAAAAAGTTGTTTGTGCATCTATTGTTTGTGCATGTCCTGCTACCTTTCTCTTTACGTACATGTCATTATACATATGCACATGAGTTTGTAAGAATGTGTAACATATCTATATAATTGTTAATCGATGTGTGTACAAGCGTGTCCATGTGTGTGATTCTAGCACGTATTCCCAAAATGTTGAAAGCATACATTGAGTCTGGATCTCTCACCGGTTGCGACAGCCTGTGTCAAAGATTGCTTACATAAATTCACTCTGAAACCTTTCAGAAAAAGGTTGTTTGGGCAGCCTGGTGCTTTCTTCCAAACAGCGATCAAAATTGTGTGTCGCCTGACAACACCACTGTAGAGCTTGCCCATCATCTGATAGTTGATCCTCAAAGAATTGAAAGAGAGCAGAACCGCCGAACTGCGGAAGCTTCGTGGCGAAGCCTGTGCCACTGCAAGAACTATGGCTTACAGCTTGCCTAAACACTGCTGCAACATCATCAGTGCCTCCTACCTACCGTCATAATTTAGTCCAGGAATCGTCCCAGTGAACCCATTGGAAACCCAAGAAAATCTGAAGCAGGCCACTAGCAATAGCCCAACAAGTGCTGTCGTGGTCGGATGTGAACCGCAGCATGTCATGCTGTGGTGCTGAGGATTCCACTGATCCGAGCAGTTGAAGACCACACACTGCCGGGCCAGGCCTTTTGCCAGGTCCTGACGGCCGCAGGTCGTTGGTCCACCAGGCAGCTGAAGGTGGTCGTTGGATCGAGGTCAAGCTGCCAGGTGTCTGCAACCCAGGGGGGCTCCACTAATCCAAGTGGGCGACCACGGCATTTGATCGTTGGAGTGTCCGACTTTCTGAAAGCCTGTGACTTCCGATTTAAGCGCGTTGAGCTCATAGTCATGTGGTAAATATGTAGGTTGTGGGCTGTGCGAAAAGCTAAGGATTGCCACAGGTGAGGTTGGATTGCAAGCCATTGCAAGCTTGATGTACGTTTGCGGAGTCATGTCTTCATCCGAACTTCTGCAATGGTGAATTGAATGAACCTTGATCACTACCACAAGTACCACCCAGAGCCGGACATGGCAGACACATCGCAACACCAAGAGCCTTGGTGGACTCGGTCTTGCCGGTTCCAGCAGGTCCCGCAGGTGCTGCACCCAGTTTGATGTGCAAGGCCTCGCCAGACCCCAACCGCACAGCGTCAGTGGGAGACTTCGTCCACTGAGAAAGCTCTTGTTATCTTGTTGTCAACTAGTTGTCCCAACATGTCCCAACAGTTGGCCGTCCAAAGTCTCATGGTTTTTTGTTTCATCATTCGTTAACATTTCGGGTTCACAAAAGTATACACCGAAATCCACCGAAATCAAAGTGAATATTCCACCAGGAAGTCATGCATATCCTTGCATTCATATGCATTCTATGACTCTTGACGCTTGAAACCCCGGCGAAGCTGCTGAGTCACGAGCCCCAGTGATGGTCATCCAACATCGATCGGTCAGTGGTGTGATGACCAGGCGCGACAGTGCACCTCACCCGGTGAGCAGTGGAACCGAAAACACTTTGGAGCAGTTGTGATTGATGCTAGCAGTTCACTAGTTAGGATTGTTTAATTAGTTCATTCTTAATCATGATTATAAGTTCTGATCAATGGTGAAAAATGGGTGACCGAGGATGACAACTGATGATAAGCAACAAAAACCAACAATGACCGGCTATTGGGCATTGGTTCTTTTGGGCTGGAAAAAGTTCTGTTCCCAGCGGCGTAAACGCGGCTACAACGTGTAATGATCGACCAACTGAGCAAGCTCTCAAGACTGTTGCGGTGAACAAAAAATTTGGGATTCAACTTGTGGCTACCGATAGGAAAACTCACCACCGAATGAGAAGATACGCGTTCGAGTATGGACTGAGATTGAATATAGTCACAATCTAGGTTATATACCATTTTGTACCGACATTATTGGGATAGGACAAGCTGGCCTGAGCCTCGAATCAACCAGCCTTCCATCAAAGCGAGCCTCTTGAAACTCGCAATGGGCAACAAGACATTGCTATTGTTGACACTGCTCAGATTGTCTCCAAAATGCTTTTTAATGGAAAGTTGTAGGTGTGAATCATGCTCCAATCACATGAGGATTGGCTTTGTGAGACCTGCGAGATTAACTACCTTGCCCTCGATTGAGGCAGGTCAGGCAGGTCGAGGCAAACAAACGGACGGTCACATCACACGACCTGTGAGTGTCCCAAAGGCAGGATGCACCACTGCCACAACCACCCTCACAACCACGCCAGTGTGCAACCAGGGATCCCATGTACTCATGGCCGTACATGATGAAGGCATCCACCTGGATATCTTGGAGGCTTGCCAGGCACTTGGGGTCTCAAGATTTCGCCAAGGCTCACAGAGTTGAAGGAGGGAGCAGCGGCACTTCCCACCAAAAAATCCCAGTGACTTGAGTATCTTCGGACCACAAGTACAAGTTCAAAACGGACATACCATCACATCTACAACAGTCAAAGTTGATGAAAAGGTCTTGTTCACGCAACCCTGTTTGGAGATGAGGTCGCATCATTTCCAATGTACTGGTACCTGCTGTCCTGTATTTTGTTCATTTATACACTTTGCTTGGAGTGCTTATATTTGAGCATATTTAGGCCATATCCTTCTTCCTAAAATGGGCGTTGAGATTGGTGTCGAGTGAAAATTCGCTCAAAACTCCTCATTAGATCACGCCGGAAACGCCCTGCTTTGAAACCAGACCTGTCGAATGCAACAATCTCCATGATCTCCATCCAGCTTGGGATCCCAGTAGTACCTGCCGCGCATCTGTTGGATCAACCGGAGACAGGATGCCATGGATCCATCTTTAAGGTGACCAAAAATCCACGACATCGCAATCGATCCGAAGCGAAGGCTGACATGTCAAGCGTTGAGTTTCTCCTTGTGACTTGACTGTGTCATCTGGATTTGATTTGTTGGACACTTGCAATAGTGGAAAAAAGATGACGAGTCGATGTGGCTCGTATGCTCCCTTCAGCGGCCTTAATTGCTGCTGCCACTTGAAGTTCTGCATGCTGGTGATCTTGTTGTCAAAGAGATCCTGCGGGATTTTTCACCACGCCCCTCTTCGTGGCTTGGGATGCTTGGAAATGCTGGGATCAAAACTCCTAACGTGAGTTTGTTTGGAACCCAACCACTGTTTTGGCTCATCAATGCAAGAATGGCAGAAGGCAAGGCACCTGGATGATATCGCGGTTGTGCACATCCTGGCACGGAAACCAATGAAAGCAATAGAAATCAATAACTTGCGAGATGAAAGCAAGTATTTTCATAGCTCAGAAGCACAATTGTTGTCTGGGCACAGGGGATGCCTCTAGACCCAAACTCACTTCAACAGGGCTAGGGAGAAAGTGCAAGGCCCTTAAGCTTGCTTGAACCGCCTGTGGCAAAGCAAGATACATGTTTTTTCAATTCTCAGGAAGCTTGAATAACTTCTCAAGCTTCACCAAAACTTCAAACCAATGTTCTTGCCCAAACTAATGTATTTTCTATGTGCTTTGTACAATTATCTGAAATTCTTTCTACATGTTTTTCGGCCTCAAACGACATGCCATGGGTGACCTGAGTGACCAATGCCACGACGCCCGAGCGCTGAAGTTTGTTCAATTTGTCTCGGATCAGTTCCTCGGTGGCTGCGGAGATCGAGCCGAGGCGCTCGTGATCAAATCACCAGAAAGATGCATGGTTTGCAAGGGATGGTTAATTATGGTTGGTTAACAGTAGGTTAATTATGGTTAACAGTAGGTTAATAATGGTTTAAACATTGCAAATGATTTCAAGGGATGATGGGGTACCCCCATTTTGAGAAACCACCAGAGATGGTCACATTCACTACACCATATCAAAATACTCCTTGGTGCAGAACCCTCCTCTACGAAGCCCTCCTAGGAAAGCCATTGAAAATCAGCTGGTTCGACTTGGGGGTGAGCCCAGCAGCTGACCTGGCCTGGCGGCTCGTTTCCAATCGCTGAGCATCGGACCGTCAGACCTTCCAGCTGCGTCTTGTTCTTCTGAAACCACTTTCCCATCAGCTGCACCTCTGGCCCAGCTATCAGCTGCTCAATTTCCGGCCGAGGACCAAGAGAACTATGATCACTTTGTGACAGCCAAATGTGATGAGACCATCATTGAAGTCTGGATGGATGACCTGCCAAAGAACCCCATGAAATGCCAGCTGTCCCGGACGTCACGGCTAGAAGGAAACAAAATCGTGCAACATCTTCTGGTGGAGTGAAGAACCCCATGGCTCTGTCTTGGCACACCTTGTTGCCGTCTGTGGCCGTCAGAACTTCTTCCGTCTCCAAGGTCCAATAGATGGAGCCCACTGTAATCATCACCTGTCCCGGCGAAACAACACGGAACTGTGTCACAGCAGGTTGGAGGGGTGTAGAGGTGGGTTGTAGCCCAGCAATGGCCATGTAGTTTTCCTCATTACCAGGACAACTGTGACCTTGGATCTGCCCTAGCATGGGCGTCTTGCTATGTTGGTTTCGTCACAGGGCATCATTTGATGTCATGGTTTCATGATGCCCTCAACCTTCGCCATGAGGGACTCGCCGGCGACAGCAAAATCATCAACAGCGCCAACAATGTCATAGAATCATATCTCTCATCATATCTCATGTTTAAGAGATATAGTATTTAGAATCATATCCCATTTTGAGGTTCCGAATAAGGAGCTACTAAGAGACCAAAAAGCAGAGGGAGGCTAGCTGCAAGGCATGGATGACAGTGATCCACTGAAGCGGCTGGAATCTCTCTGTTTGTTTCTCGTTCCTTCTGACTGCCTATCTGTCTAAGTGTCAACCTCTCTGTCTAACAATCTACCAACGTATCCGTATCTATGTATCTATGCATCTTTATGCATCTAGTTTCCTCTGCAGTGCTGCTGTGCACGCTGACCGCAAGCTGTCCATGATATGCATCTAGTTTCCTATTTATCTATTTGTCTCTCTACAGTATCTATCTGTGTATCTACCGACCTTAATATCATCTATCGGCGGAAGTATCTACCTGTCTATCTACCTGGACCTCGCTATATGATTATCTGTCTATCTACCTAACCATATTGTCTGTCTGTCCGCCTGTCGATCGAGTTTGACCTTTCTGTCTTTCCTGTCTGTTTGTCTGTCTGTCTGTCTGTCTGTCTGTCTGTCCATCTGATTATCTATCCATCCATCCATCCATCCATCCATCCATCCATCCATCCATCCATTCGTCCGTCCGTCCGTCCGTCCATCCATCCATCCATCCATCCATCCATCCATCTGTATATATATATATATATACACACACATCATTTCACAATTACAATATCTTTCGATGTATCTTCCGTGTCTGTTTCTCTCTCTCTCTCTGTCTATCTGTATCTGCCTGGCTGTGACTCTGTCGATCTCTGTGTCTCTATTGGAACATCAAAAACGCGGCGGACCCTGAGTTGTTTAACAGTTTTTTGACTTCCAAATGGACTTCGCCACAGCAACATGCACTTTTTCGCCATCTTTACTTCCCAAAATGCTCCGATGTCCTCAGATTCTTTACACTTTGGACTTGCAAAGGTCTTTCACGCCACAGCCACGTGCACTTTGCGCATCTTAATTTTCAAGAATTCTCTGATGTTGACAGGTTTTAACGTTTCTAACTTGCTTCAAGCCACAGCGGCAAACTTTTTGCGCACCGTCGACAGACAGCTCCGCACCCAACGCTTTACCGAGCCTTCGTTCTGACCATCCCACAGCACAACGCTATAAAAAAAAAACGAAGCATTTCCTGCGAATCCTCACTGTCACGCGCGCGTCTCTCTTGACATCTTCCCTGCATCTCTGGACGTGCGGCAACTTTCAGGTTTCCGAACGTCGATCAGAAGCAGAAACCATCAGAAACCATCATCGCTTCAGCTCCATTCCTTGCCTGGCAGTATTGCTTCCTGACCCATTCCTTGCGATCCGACTCTTGCGCGTAGGTCTCCCAGCCTGGAGTCACGGAGAAAAGATGCCATGACACTGGTGCCTGGAGTCAGAACATTCATTTATTTCAAATCTAAATGATGAGTTTATCATATTTCATTATTTTCATGATCATAGAATCATATGTATTATATCTATTGTCATGAGTTGTTATCTTGTTTTGTTGTGTTGTTTGTGTTGTTTTTGTTCTCCTTTGTAACAAATCCTGAATCACGGGGGAGGTACTTCCAGAATGCTTCCCGACCTTGACAATACTACTTCGTGCTCTGCATTGGGGTCTTCGGCACGTCCATGTTTTGCTCCATTGACGGATGGCTCCAAACTCATAGGGGACACTTGGCAGAAGGCGGTCTCCAACCTGAAACTTATCACCTTGAAATGCACGAAAATAGAAGGCCCTCAATTTCTGTCAATGTTAAAAAAGTTGATAAGTGACAAGACTGATGTTTCAATCCGAAAAGTTGACAAATCAATGACATCAATATCCAAATTCTTCCTCTTGAATTCTTGATCTTTTGGAATCACTTGAATCTCCTTTTTCTGTTTTGGGACTCCAGCATCAGCCCAGTTCCAAGATTTCCTTCCAGAAACTTGGAGTCGAAATGCTACCACACCTCACCGCAGCCACCACAGCCCCAGCCTTTCTTCACTTCAGCCCTCATTGTCTTGACCATATATTCCTCCACTCCACCTTCAGCGCTTAGCCATTTCTCCACACCGTTTCTTGCCTGGCAAGAGATGCAATCGAATATAAAGAACTTGAAAGGTCCATCAGCGATAGTCAGCAACAGTCAGCGATGACAAAATGCGAAGTCTTTGCTAAAGCTGACTGTTTTTTGGCAAAATGATAGAGTAACAGGATAGTCAGCAACAGTCTTTGCTAAAGCTCTGCTTGACATTGCTTGCTCTGCCAATGCTCTGCCAATGCTCTGCCAATGCTCTGCCAATGCTCTGCCTTCAGCATCTTGTAGAAAGGAATTTCTTCACCTTCCCCACTGATCATGGCATGGATGTCGGTGGAGTTGGCTCCATCCCCAAACCTCAGCCAAGTGCTGTAAGGTTGGTTTCTGATTAGTGTAACCCCCCCTAAAGTAATGAAAATAGGCATGAAACCAACAGGTAGATACTAATCAGAAACCAACATTAAGGTTGAACAAGCACACTGCGACCCTGTTTTGCTGAATATTCTTTGCTGCACTACAAATAGTCATTGGTCTTTTGTAATTTCAGTTGGAAAGCACGCCCCTCCATCAGCATAAGTTTGAACCAAAGGAGTTCATGCAAACTGTTCAGCCACTGAGTGCTGATCTTTGATACTAAGGCAGACTTATGAGTTCTATTGGTCACTGGATTGAATATCTCTTCAGAAACTGGGATCCGGAAAGCGGGTGGGTTCATAACTGTAATAATTTCATGTAGAAACAGCATGAAGAAACAGACAGAGCACTTGGCGGCTTGGCTTCCCCACTTCAACTTGACTAAGTTGTCAAAGCACTTGCGCAAATGAGGTTGCACTGCCTATTGACGGATCAGCTTCTCTTGGATTCAGCGGCTGTGACAGCTGTGGGTGTTGCACCAGTTTGTGTGCGCTCAAACCTGACCCATTTATGCAGCTAATTGACGAACCTGACAGTTTATCTCGCACTGCATCATTCGCTTGTCTGACAGCATGTTCATGCGCTTTCGGACATATTCACATTGAGTGATAGTTGCTTTTAAAGAGCTTCTGGCATGTTGCTTCGTTTCATTTTCATCAGGGTTGTGTGACTGGTATCTTGATCAACTATTTTTCTCATATGGTGGTTTCTTAAGATAGGGGTACCCCTAAATGATCCACGTGATTGACCATTTATAGTAGTTAAACAAACCATAGCTTTGGGTCGCCAGACTGGCTTGAGAAACATGAAATTGAAGACATCTGATGTATGATACGGTCCAAGTCCAGAGTACCAATATGTCTGTCAATGTGCCAATGCGCTACCCAAACCATGATGCATATGTAGCATGGAATTCAATGACTTTTTTGGGAATTTGTTTACGGCGGCCAAGAAAAATCTGCAATACCCAAAAAATCATTTTATTCACAAAAAAATATTGCAAATTATCCCCAAAAATTCCCAAAAAATTTGCTGGCAATGTTTCTTGACCCCCAAGCGGTGCCTGAGGTCTCTTTGCTTGGGAGAGAATCTCCAACAGTTCATCCTGCAGCGCAGGTACCCTGACACTTCCTTTGGGAACCTTTGGAAACATGACATGGAGAACCACGCGTCGTCACATTACGCTCCCTTTTCGCTGACATGGCCACCACATTCCACGGGCAGAAGATATATCAGCCCAGCTGTGCAATTCTTGCCCGTTGTGGCAGGCATCTCACTTAAAACAAGGAACACAAAGAAATATACAAAGAAATATATACACATTAATTGAATTCAAATAGTTTTGCAAATTGTGCAACCAAGCAATTTGGTCGTTCGAGAGACCGAGATCAAAGTCTCAGAGGTCTAAAGCGAGCTCTGTGTGCAACAGAAAACCTCATAAATAACTCCCTCCTTTGCAGAGAAGTGACTGTGTACAAGCACTTCTCCGTCAGCATCTGAGCCATCAAAAGAGCCTCTATCCCTTCTCAATCTTGCCACTTGATTTTGCTCAGGTAAGGCCATAAAAGTTCTTCCAACTAACTACTGGTGATTCATCTCAAGCTGACTAGTATGGCTATGGCTCATGGACAGCCGCGCCCCTGGAACACCTCTGCGCTGGCAGAACAGCAAAGACAGCAGAGAGCTTGCTCAAGGGGATCTGTACATGGTGGTTTCTTAAAATTAGGGGAACAACAAAGTTATGGTTGGTTTCTTACCATAGGCCATCAATGACAACAAAGTTATGGTTGGTTTCTTACCATAGGCCATCAATATTGGATGGGGGCGTCCCCTATTTTGAGACACCACCACATGGGCGACGCATAAAAATGTGACTGTGTGGACACCTCTGTTGAGATCAGAGCAGTTGCAAATCCACCGATGGGCAACTTCCACATCTCAGCACCTTCACAAACATCACGGAAGTCTTCCACGCATTCACATCACGGCGCTGTTGGCACCATAGTAGTGACCGCTCCATTCGCAGGGAAGCTGCTGTGAACGGGCTTCACTTTCATGCAAGGAGCAGCACACTGCTCTAAGAATTCAGAAGGAAAAAAAGCCTCTGGATTCGCCTCTAACTCTGGATCAGAATTACTTACATAATAGTTGGTGGTCCATATGATCTTCCCTATAACCGTCAGCACCTTTGATGTTCATACAAACCACGGCATGTGATCTTGCCTCCTCAGGAAGCCGTTTGTTGTGTAGCTGTGAGGCTTCGAGAAATGCTTGCATGTTCATGAAACGCTGCCTCTGTTTGTGTTCATGAAATGCTGTGTGTGTGTGTGCGTCTGCTGGTGTTGTTTCTTGGTTGCGGTACCTACGTGCGAAAGTGCCTGCTTTCAAGAGCATTTCTAGGCATCATATAGGAATTATGCTACTTGACCCCCTATTGCAAACAAATCCGCAAAATCCGTTGCAACATGCAAAAGATGCACAAGGGACTGCTGGATTGTTTTCACCAAAGCCCTCCTCTACGTAGAAGAGACTGACAACATAAAATGTCATATACATGGATTTGCAAACAACCATGTGTGGATTTCCGCTCTCTCACAGAATTACTAAACGGCGTATAGAAGTCCCTTCTGGAAGGATACTACTGAGCATCAAAAACTCCTTGTGTCAATGCCTTTACGCTGGTTCATCAACAAACCTACAAGACACAAAGATTCCATAGTGACCAAGTAGTGACCAAGTAGGTTGACAAACCTCATTGTAGAACAGCCATCAAAAAGACTCAATGAGGAGGCAGTATTTCCAGGGCTTTCACACGAAAAACAAGCCTTGTGTCGTGCCACGGACTACCTTCCGGCAGAAAGGGCAACGTTGTGTGATCCTTTTCGAATGACACTCTGCGCAAAGCACGTGGCCACCTGGGACTTTGGCAGGCTGTCTTGATGGCTCCAAAAGTGGAGCTACATAGAATTACCTCCTGGTAGTGCTTGTGCCTAGATTCAACCATATGTCATAGCAAATGCTCTTCAAGTCCAGATCTTGAACACCATTACAGGAGTACCGCTAAGGCCAGCACAGCATCTGCAAGCAAAAACAGTTTCCTTTATTATCCATATCTGATGTATATGAATGATGTAAGAATATTCATGATGATACAACAAGTGGTGGTTTCTCAAAATAGGGGTACCCCTAAATCATCCATTAATGGTCATTTATAGTAATAAACCAACCATTTTTCAGGGTTCCCTATTTTAAGAAACTACCAAGTCAGCCAAAACTTCAGTTGCTGGATTTGCTGTTTCAGGTCTCACTGCTGTCAAGGCTCAGGGGACTAATGCGACCAGCGGCCGCACTTCAGCGCAAATGGCACAGGTATCCATTAGGCCGCCAGTGACCTACGCCCAACCGGTTCCCATGCTGCGTTCCCATGCTGGGTTCCGATGCTGGGTTCCCATGTTGGGTTCCCAAACCAAGAAGCACCACCCATGCAGAAACCCAAAACAAGAAGCACCAGCGGTTTCGATGAAATCTCAGAGTGATACAAAACTGCAACGTTTCCAGTGCCTCAGGTTCTTGCTCAGCGCACTCGTTGGGCAAACGTTCCCATGAAGCTTGAATGGCGGGCTCTGAAACAAACCTCGGCACTTTCCAGGCCACTCACTGAGGATATATGCTCAGCCGTTGTTGCTTTATCTTGACCCTGGAGTCATGAACCTTCGGTTACCCCCTGTAGTATATAGACCAGAGGGTTCTTCCTCACGGATTAACTTGCGTGCTAGATAGCAATCAACCAAAAAATAGAAGCTGGTAGAACACAGAATAACAATAAGCAACCAGAGGTTTTGATGACTGTTCAATTGTTGAATTTGTCTTGGCCAAACGCAAAGACAGCCTCTCGACAATACCGTAGTTACTCACGTTTTTACAATCTGTTTGGGAAGCCCGGAGCAATTCCACCTTGGGACAACTGAACACAGGTTGAAACCACTGCCAGAGCACCTCAAATCCACGTCAAGCAACATTAGCCCTGCGAAGGGTCCAGAACCACGAAATTTGTCAGTCAGAGTACTCTTTATCTCGACCTTTCAGAAAAGAGTTCAGAGATCAACTCATGAATGCTCGGCTGAGAGCATCTTTGTCACTTCCAACTGGGTGCAATGGCAGACTTTGCCGGTTCGACCATGCTTGCTTATCGCGGGATCGTGCAAACTAGATCAGCTTAAATCTGTCTTGTCAAGGTTTCTGTGCAAGTGAGTGGGACGGCATTGTGACTTTGAAGCCCTGGCCTTCTCAAGTCCCAGATTTTGTAGTTCTTGCTTGAGCAGCTCAAAACCTAAGCTGCTGGGATCTGTGTTTGGCATCATGTCAGTACCGAATCATTACCTCTAGACTCTATTCTTGATCACCACCGAAGCCTGTAAGTGCGAAGCTCAGTGGAAAATCATCTGAAGTCAAGATGCATGCATCCTTCTTCTTTTTTGGCCATTTGTTTTCTGTTAGGAACATCTTTGCGGTGTTCTTGCCTCGTTCGCTCTGCTCAATGCAGTGTTCCTGAACCAGGCATCCGCAGCGGAACCAAAATCTTGAACATGGACTCAGAAAAGAAACATGAACAAAGCAGAAACTTGAAGATACTGACAGGTCCCAATTCGAATGCTGGTGTCAACCAATACTTCCAGTGGAGTTTCTTTGATCTATTGCATGATACTACCACCACCCCATCTCCAACCAGATATAGCAGAGACCCCTCTTACAAGTGATGCATTCTGCTACCCATTTCATCCCATCCGAAAACAAGAAGGAAAAAATCAAACAAAAATCTGCAGAATAACCACTGGTGCTTTCCAAAAAGAGACTTCAAGAATCCACGTTCAGCGCTAGCCCAGGCCTTGAATCTCTTGATGGACACTTCGACCCATTGCTGACAATTCGCTTCCTCTTCTGCCTTTCGCTGTTCCAGCTCGTTGGCGCGCCGCTGCTGGGCGGCCAGGCTCTTTTGGGAGAGTTTCTGCACAAAGTTCATGGCGACTGAGGGCGACACAGCTGGAGCCAAACTTCAAAAGTAGAGCCCTTTGCAGCTGGAAACGAAAGCTGAACTTGGTTGCCCTGGTGGACAGAAAGTCTTGGCCTGTTCCACAGGCTATGAAATAGTAAAGGCCGTAGCCAATGATATCCAAAAAAGGCCAAGATCAACACTAGACAGTATTGGTGAGTCTTAGAACTGTCTAATGCTTTTGGGAATCTTGACGCGTGCTTTCTTGATGGACACGAGTTGAAATAGACCTAGGTTGCCGCACGTTGGAGAGGAAGAAGAAGCGTGGGAAGGCGACGCACTTCGACAGCAGGTAGTCCTGAAAGCTTCTACCAGCGATTGAAAACAGATCATAAATGACCACTATTTACTGTCATTAGAACCACAATTGTTAACCATCTTAGATGAGTGATCTCCAAGCTTATCGTGGAGCCGTTCTACGGGTTGATATTCCCACTTTCATAATCACCAACGGGGGCTTGGAGCATTCTACATGGTCCCGTGGGGATGTTCATCTGTTTCGGGTGTAATCTGCAGTCGTTCCTTGAGTCAAATTCCTCCAAGATTTCCAAATAAGCCTTTCTTGGTTTCCATCCATAACCTTATCGAATCGACTTCTGCCGAAGTTCCCGAAACACCTGGATCAACAGGGGGTAGCTTCTTCATACTTTGTCCCAGTTCCCGACTTGCGAAGCATTCTGCGATCGCGCTCCTCCAACTGCTTCTGGATCTGGTCCAAGGTTTCGCTCGCTTTCTGGGCAAATCCCACAGGGAACCACTGGAATCTCCAGGGCAGTTCTCCCACCATTCCCAAGGCCCCCAAATATGCCAGTGTGAACATGGATTTGGAACCACGATGCGCCATAACCAAAAGAAATCTCATGGCCAACAGCAAGGATCTCAGTTCCGAGTGGGGAATGGCAAAGAGGTCATGACTTGGAAATAGCTGTGGCTTTGCAAATGCCAAGCGCCAAAAATTCTTTGAACGCAAAGGAAGGACCGCACGATTCCCCTGTTTCTGCTTTGGTTCGGAAGTGGCTTTGACATGACTCTTCTGGATGAAGTGGAACAGACAACAGTATCCCAGTGCAATCCTTGGCATTTGCGGATTCAATGACTTGATGTGCTTCATTGCATGTTTTTCCATGTTTTTTTCATGTTTTTCCTCCATCCAATGACTTCCAGAACTTCATCGCCTTGAACAGCTCCAATCGTCCTGGCTTCGTTGCAGCCTTTAGTGCCACGGCATATTCGTATGTCTCCTGGCGTTGGAAACGGGGCCATCGCGTTCCAACTGGGGTCGCCATGATGACGTGCAACCCAACTGCACCGGGAGAGCTGCCCCCAATACGTACGTTGTGATGGCATTCCCAGTAGATCGCTGAACTTGAATCAACTGGAGCCTTGCATTTCATACTGGAGGATCTGTATACCAAATACTCCATGAAGTTGAGCTGGGCTTATGCCTCAAGATTCCTTGATCGGCGGCATCCAAAGTTGATACTGTTGGACGACATGACAAGTTGAGGCTCTGCATCTGTTCCACAGCAGCACAGCACCTCAAAGTACGAGGCTATCCCCCATCAGCTGTCCTTCATGATCTGCCGCCATTGAACATCCTGAGCCACCACGGACTCAAAAATGATCACTTGTCTGATGCTTTCAACAACTTTCAACCATATCTGGGATGCAGCTCAGATCGTTGACACCTGAAACATTTTACACCAACAAATTACGAATCACCAGGTCTGACAGTCTCATGTTTGTAGCACTCTAAGCTGGTTTACACTCTGCCAAGGAGCTATCTCTTGAAACTTAGCGCTTTCACCAGGCAGCTGCTTCTTGATGTCACCAGCATTGAAAATGGACCTTGCAGAAGCAGGGCTCCAAAAAATCCGGCTCTGTGGCGGGCTGACGTGATCACTGATGGCTCTGCAAAAGGCTCACAAGACTCAAGACTTTCAGCATTCTCAAAGCTTTGAGATCGGATGATGAGAGATGCACAACTAAACCTGTTGCACTCGTAAAAACATAGCAGCCATAGCCATCCATAGCCCACATTACCTGTCTGATTCTACGAGTCCGAATGTGAGCCATGACTGAGCGGTCACAAATCACTATCACCAACGGTCACAAATTCCAGATTTACACTGTTGATATTACAGCCATTGGAACACAAAGTACACAACCCTCAACAGCAAAGCGAAAGGTGTTACACTGGTTGTCATCCTCAAATGGCAAGGATCCATTGTTTACCACAATTGAGAGAATTCTCTGTCCGATACTCGGTGATGATTTGCCAAGGAGCTCCAAATACATCCAATTCCTTTGAACGTTGAGCCATTCATCGAGCGTCTCCTGGACTACTGTAAAAGAAATGAGGCTGGCAACAGCTACAGAGCTAGCAGAGTTGCTAGAGAATTGGATGTTCACGAAACATGTAGGTCTGTGCATGAATATGATACCCCCCGCAATCATCGCAGAATCACCATGCTTAGCAGGGAAACATCCACTTTCAGGGTACACCATTTGTGGACAGCCTCATTGAGTCATCTGTCACCATCTGCCTTTTCAATCTTTTTCAAACACCCACTCAATACTTGGATCCCGAAAGGTGTGCTAAATTGCAAGGAGTCAGCCCAACAAGAACAGCGTTGGGACAAGAAGGAGAGAGTCTGGGGGACCCTTGCCATGCATCAAGTTTTGGAAGCGCCCCAGTTCCTGGAAGAGCAGCAAATCCTTTTGCCATTGCTCCACCTCCAAGTCAGATTAGTTGGCTTTCAAGTGCCACATGAAATATGGAGTGCAGGACAAGGGCTATGGAAAACGACACAAATCAGCTGCTTGGCAATGACAACTCTGGAAAGACGGAAACTCAAGTCTTGCATCGAACAAACAAGTCAACAAACAACCAAACAAATTTCTGTAGACAATCATGATTCCAACATCTCTTTGAAATTCCAATCACGTTTCAATGAAATCTCACCTCTGCTCTGATGGGTCCCACATAGCGACTTCCAGCCTAGGATAAGTCGGGAGGAAACTAAACTACTCAGTGCATCAGTTCACGTTTCCCAACGTTTCCTACTCCAGCGACAGAATGCAGTGGGAACAGTGTACTCAATGTCACTCCTCTGAGAGTTTAGAGCTGCTTGGCTGACGAGAAGTGAAGGTAAGGGACTCGCGCAGTTCTGTGTGATTCTGACAGATAAAGGATATCGAAATTGAAATTTGAAACGAATGTTTGGGTGAGCGGACAGCAGTCAGGAAATCAGCAACCCCATTTTGAATGGTTTGACTACTTCAGACTACTTCTTGGAACCTGGAAAATAGATCAGCAAAGTGAGAAGAGCGAAAAGCGGTTTATATCTTGCCAAGTCACAATCGTGGATATGGTCACCAAAGAATCTTCCAGAGCAACGGTGATATCTTCGATCGAGCCAAGAACGAATACATCTTTGCTGTCCTGCGGTGCTGCCCAGCATTGGGATATTTCAATCTCAAACAACTCACGACCTGTAGTGAAGCCTGCGGCTTCCCCATGAAGTGTTTCTCTATCCATTCCACAAATGGTGGTTTCTCAGAATAGGGGTACCCCAAAATCATTCATTAATAGTCATGTACAGTAATAAACCAACCATTTTTAGGGGTTCCCTATTTTGAGAAACCACCAAATGTAAAAAAAGAGACAAAAAGAGACATTGATTCCGATCCGATCCTGAGAAAAAGTTATGTATGTGGATACCTTTCAAGTCATTAGTTCTTAATCACATATGTTCTTCTGCTGCATTGTGACATACCACGTTGATGGATGCCACGTTGATGTGCGCTTGCTACCAAAAATTGCCTGCTCTATGCCGGGCCTGCAGTATGTACAAACTATTGCTGCCTCCTGGTTGGATCCTCTCCCCTTTGCAACCTCTACCGTTGATGATCATTGATCTTCTCATTTTCAAAACATGATTCTATTCATTCCCTCCCTCCTTATTGTTATTACGAACTCTCAATGATCATGGTCCTTAAAGCCCAACCAATTGCGATATCACCATCCCCTACTGGTTAACAAGCAGAAATGACCATCCTATCCCTACCATCCCCTACCATCCCCTATTGGTCAGCTCGTGGCTATAGGATCCTGCCATCCCCGGCCCTCTCGCGGCCTTGTACGGATTGATCACCAACTCCAGGTCCTCCCAAGTCCTGGGCTGTCTACCCTAGCTGCGGTGAACGAACTCGCGTCCTCTGGGTCAGTAGAAATGGCATATTTTCTAATTCCCAGAGGAAAAACATAGAAGACATGAAATCAAACATGGAATTCCACGAGACTGATCTTCGTTGTCTACTTTGAATGTAGGCTTCGATTCGACTAGAAACCGAATGCGTGACCCTGAACATCCTTGTATGTTTGCTCCCATGTTTTAGGAACAAATGAAATTGTGAGATAAAGGAAAGCAAACAGAAGCAACAGTGGACACTGCAATCAGCAACCCACAAACCAACAATCTAACCACTAAGAAAAAAAACAGCACGCACTTTGCCCAACTAGCCAATTCACCAACCCAAGAGAGGAGAGAATTCGTGTACTTCCCATGGGAAAGCAGAACAGTAGATGAATGATAAAACACAAAAGCTGAAAAGCATGGAAAGCAAAAGGAGCATAGAATCAGAAAGAACAAATTTGAAAACGAAAATGCAAAGAAAAACACGGAGAAGCCATAAAGCCAAGAAGCAGCAAGAAATGAAATAGTTGTTCTAGATGGAATCACCGAGATTTTCGGTGGTTCAGCATGCTTAAGCTGCGCTTAAACTATATACGTGGTGAGACAATCGATGCCCACTGGGGCCCCCTGCTTCTTCACCTTGTCTAACATCTCTTCCAGCCCTTGCTCAGCAGTGGCCTCCCAAGCGCAGTTCTGACCAAGCATACCGTGCTTCCCCACACTTCCCTTGCTGCAAAGTTGTGACCGAAAAGTGGAGGGACCCCATCAATGTGAAGCCACATTCGTGGACAAAACAATTTGTCGTCAACGCACAGGAGATCCACTTTTGCCGGATATAGACTCTTGTCTAGGAATGGGAGGGATTGATACCCATGGGCCAGCCCATTATCCCTTCGGTGTTCCCTTGCAGTGCACAAGCCAGTGTACCATGGTAGCACACCTTGCCAGACACATCCATGATGGCTTCCATGTGCTGGTCTACACCTAGGAACTGAGAAGTCACCATTGCTCGCAGGCATTCTCACGGGTTCAGGACTGCTAGGAAATGGCCTGGACGTGATTGATAAAATGAGATTCAGAATGTGAAAGTAATGCTTGCACTCCAGACACTGTGTTTCCCCTCTTTGTCTAGAGGTGTAGCTGCAACTAGTTTGATTGAAGTTGGTTTAGGAGGCCTCACGAAAACATTCGAGCAGATTTGTGTAATTACATGTTGTGACTTTTCGGATACATGGCTTGGTCCTATGGCGTTCCAAGTGTAAAGTGTCTGTATCCTTCCTCCCTGTAGCATCCTGTGACCTGCAAGATTGCGGGATCCTCGCTCGCAGGATATGCTGACTGTCCAGAAACTGTGGCGACCAGGAGACTCATCCCCAAAGATCTGAGATGAATCGCACGCTGAGGTCCCAAACCCATTGCCAACAAAGCACCCAGAGTAAACCTGGGTTGGCTTCTGGCTCCGGGGAAAACCTTGATTGGAAAGCAGCCCCAACTTGGGAACTTGCTCAGGTTTCAAGCTACCTTCAACTCATCCAAAATCTGCAGGCACCAAAAGTGCTGGGTGTCTTTCCCTAAGTAGCTTCAGCTAGACGGGCTCTATATACAGTTTTAGTGGGGATGGTGACGCCCAACAGGTGACACAACCACACATTGCATTTGAAGGATGGGTATGCAACTTTCCGCAACATGAGTGCCCAAAACGGTCCCAAACAGGATAGAACAATAGAGAAAGTGGTTCCACAAGCGGACTGGAGAACTTCGCTAATAGGGCCACTGGAGGGACCAACGTGGCTCAATTTGTGGTCGGGCCGGCCCAAGGCGGGCCTGAGGTGGACCCCGTCACGTGTCTATACTAGCTCGTTTTAGATAAAGACAGCTGAATCATGCTGAATCTTTAGCTTGCGAACCTTCCATTCATCGAAACGCAGGCGGTTTTCGTGGCAGAGCCACCCGAATACCAGTCTGGACAGTTTTTGCTGGGTCACATCGCTTCTTTACGGCAGCGAATCCACCGGTCCTTTTGGAACCTCCCAAACTCGTACTGGCTTGCAACTACATTTGACTCGAGGTGTGCAATGTTGCAGTGTGGGTCTGCGACGCAAAAAGTGAAATACCGACTCAAGCTCGGCTGTGAAGTATCTGGTGTCAGAACTATCTCAATCTCCATCCTGAACAACGAGCCAGTACAGTTGTCAAGCATGACGAGCTCAAGGGGCTTGAGGGCTCCAATGGCCAAGATTGAAGAAAAAACTCCCAATTTGGGGACCCAATTTGGCAATGGGGCTGAGATCATCTTTTGATTCTAAGAAAGTCCCGTTGAAACAACACGTCCTTCCATCACTTACATTGTCATCATCTTTTGATCTATAGGTCCTATAGGTCCTTACACGTAGAATCTTTCTATTTGTTCAGACCCAACTGGGGAGCCACACTCTTCATCCTCCAAGTCTAGCTCCTGACCTGGCCAGTGACCACGTTTCGAGACGATCCGAAGCAATGTCTGACACATCCTTGCCTAGATCGCATGGAGAGGTTGCAGTTTCAGATGTTTTCTTCAAGCGATCTCAAGCTCCATGTTACCAACCCGCGTGTTTTCCATATTGGAAACAGCAGCGAGAATGGACCCAAGATGACCCATTGTGCAGTCTCAAGGTGCAATCACATAACTGAAGTCCTTGGGCTCACACTGAGCACGTCCATGTCGGACTCCAAGGAAATAGACACAGCCAGCACCGACCAAGGTCATCAGCCAGGATGCCCATTGGTTGGTAGGCACAGCAGCTACCAGTGACAGCACGGCCTTGTTCTTGTCCGGCATTCCATGAAAGGGACCATTGGGCGACCAGAGGGTAAAGCCCACGTCCGGACTTTCCAGCCACCAAGCAGGATACATCTGGCCATAGTAGTCCACGCCGTTGTCTGAAGAATTGAAAGTCGTGACCAGGCGACCATACTTTGCAATCAGCTGCCATGCCAAGCCCCACCACTCATCCACTTTCTGCACGGCAAAGGCTTTCGAGTGGGCTTCCATTTCTGCCAAGGACATTGTCTCCCACTGCTTCACTGCATCCAGGGCCTGCTCATGGATCACATTGGCCTTGGCTCGTACTTCCTGGTTGATCTGTCGAAAGTTCAGGTCCGAATATTGGTTGATGAGGTTGAAGGCCCACCAGCCACAATCCAGGTTGAACGTAGACATGTTCAGGCCATGCCCTGTGTGGGTCTTCGGTGCAGGTCCCTGGGATGCACCAGAGAAAGGTAGCCACACAGTACCATGTGCTGCGTCATAACCAAACCATGTGATGCTGCGGAAGTTTGGGTGGGGCTCCAACCTGGGCAGGTCCAGGTTTCGCGGGGCTTAAAAAGCTATGAGGAAGGGAAGAACATGACAATGAAAGGGCAGGAATCCTGTTTTTACATCAAATTCCTATGACTCTGAAAAAATAGATGAAAAATAAAAAAGATACATCACACCCAGTAACACGTAGGAGTAAGCTGTGCGAAACATGGAGATGGCCCTCTCCCACTGCCCAGTGATGCCTTTGATCGGGCCCCGATTGGGGGTGCCATGTGGTCCTGCAGCCATGCCCTTTGTGAGGTCATATTTTGTGCCTTCATAGTGATCCCTTAAAGTTTCCATTACCATTTCACGAGTCACCGAATGCTTCGGTGCTTTCACTGAGGCTGGGTATGGATTCGGAGTTTTGGGCAAGTTCCCGAGATCTGGATCCAGCTTCCTTCCCTCCTCAGGACTCAGCATGCTGAAGATGCGCCACATGCGCCGGCCACTGTAATATGCCAAAAGATGACTCATGCTCTCCACCTGCCCAGCCGCAGTGTTTTCTTTGGTTGGCTGGTAGCCATAAGCACTGAAAAAATCAAAATCGCCTTCGAACTTGGATTCCGATGGATGCCACCAACCCATTTCCTCTGCCAATTGGGTAACGCCTGTACTGAACAGGTTGTTCTCTGGATCATTCAGATTCAGGCTTCGGATGGTAAAAGAATTCCCCACAGCTGCCACATGGTCACTGGGCAGCCGTTGAGCAGCCCAAATGGCACTGGCATTGTGTTTTCCAGTCAGAACATTGAAGACCCACATGTCTCCGGGCTCTGCATCCACTACAACCAATGCTTCTGAGCTCCCACTGTATGCAGGTGCATCTGGGCTGCCGGTGTCAGCACTGTAGAAGCCTTCCTGCACTGCAATGTCTCCCATGGTCTGCACCGCACATCTGGCAGTTCTGCAGCGTTCCAGGGCCAACTTAGTGAGATCTTCAATGCCAACACGGTTTTTGCCCCAAGGTTTGTCTTTGGTCGCTGCCCAGCCAGCGGTCATGGCAGTGGCTGTGGATTCTCCAATGGACAGGCCCCATTCATTTTGCATGCCATATTCAGTGTCCCAGTAGGCCCAGGTCTCTTCCACCTGTGGAATTTCTCCAATGGCTTCAAATTCCTGC
>VSDK01003309.1:33909-45831 GCA_009767595.1 Symbiodinium kawagutii | reverse complement strand
TTCCTGCTGTCCAAGCTGTGGATGGTACTCAGGAGCCATCTCTGAACTGACCATCCGAGGGTACGGGATACGCCATTCATAGAGCTTTCGCGTTGATCCCTTGGGCCATTTGCGTCGTGGCACCCTCACCAGGCGGACGTCAGTGGTGCTGGGACCACTGTCGTCACTGTGGGACACCATGGGGAAACCCGTGGCACTGGCATCTTTGCCAACCGCAATGATGGTGCAGGCTTGCACTTCACCCAGTGACAGCAGCAAGGTCCCAACGCTCAGCGAGAAGAAGTGCTGCATGATCAAATCTACCAGTGGATGACGATGCTCGAAGTTTCACAGAGAACTAGAGAAGAGATGCACTTTCAACCAAGTTCTTTTACCACGTATCTCTGTATTGTCGTGCTTGAACAGTTCAAGAAAATGCCTGATTTGCACAAATGATGACGGTTGAACTGTTGAATCATCAGGAAGAGCTACAATCAAGCTGAAATGGCTTCAATGTATCGGCATGCCAGGCAAGCCATGTCAACAACTGAGTCAAAAGAGAATTGGGGCCGTCTCATCCACCCAACAATCAGGATTCATTACACTGGATACTACCAACATCATCCAACATCTTTAAAAACCTCTAGGAATATTGCCAAGGTCTATACAAAACAAATTGGTTCTTTGCCCTTTGCATGAAATCACATCCCCTAAGCTTTTGGGAAATGAAAGGATCAACTGCCCTCAACACCAACTGATTGACCGACAACAGCACCATGGCTTTGATCAGCCATGGCTCAACTGTAGCCACGGCGGACCAATCATGGAGGTGATCATCTCCCAATGCCGCGGCCTTGGCTGTACTGGGACCCTACTAAAACATCGACTGCAATCAATCAGATTCAACTAGACTATATTATTGGCTAACTATGACCAATGCCTTGAAACATCAATCAGATTCAACTAGACTAATTATCTATTTTATTTTAATGATTTTCTTAGATGTTATTATATGGATTCAATCGCTATAATTGCATTCAGTTCGATTTTACCAGTAAGACTGTGACAGTTTGCAGATTTAGCACTGGTGCGTGGCGGCTTATCCATGCATATCCCGTCTTCATTGGGATGAGGATCGGTGATCTCTTATTGTGCCATCCATGCCCGCTGTTCGTTCAGACCTTGTCCTCAGGTAGTATGATGGGGTCCCTCCACAGCTCCAGGCTTTGATTTAGAGCGATGTTGCAAAATGCGGTACAAACTTCAGATAAACCGAGATCAATTTCCTCTTTCTATCCATATCTCACCCTTCTCTCAGCCACAAATGCTGTACCAAGCAGGGTCTTCTGAGCACCCAACTTCAACGCCTTGTTGCGCAAAGCGACCACGACTGGCAGCGTGTTCTTGAACCTGGACAGCTAAGGAATCGTGGCCCCCAACACTCGACCCGGAATGAGTGTAGGCAATGGTAGAAAAATTTTTGCATGTCTATGACATCATGATAACATCAATGTGTGACATCTATGACATCTCAAACATCTCAAACATCTCAACATCAACTTGTGGCAGTGACATGTCTCACTGAAAGCTGACGACGAGGCTCCCGGCTGTGTCACTGACTCGCCCCAGATCTCTGGCACCTTGTTGTCTGGCATAGCCTTCACAGACTGCACGGCCACCTGCACAGCTTCACAACTCGCTTCCAGGAAAACAAAACCAACATACTGTAGTGATGGTTAATGATTGATTAGTGTTGGTTAGTGATGGTTAATGATGGTTAATGATGGATAACACCAGATACTTAGTGATTGATTAGTGTTGGTTAGTGGTGGTTAATGATGGTTTGTGATGGTTCATGATGGGATAAACCCCAGGTTGATTAATTGGGGGGTACCCCTTTAATGTGAAACCAGTCGGCTTTTGGGGGATACCCCCTATTAATCAACCTGGGGTTTATTAATCCTGGGGAGACATTATCTGGAACAAAAAGCTCGGGGAAATTCTGTGTCAAAGGAAGGTCGTCTCAGAATTTCAAGCCGCCGAGTCAGCGCCTTGTTGTACTCTGCCACCTTCTTGGTGATGGTATCCACATCTACAGTACCGAAACTGCAATTGTTCCACTCTGAAGAGAGCCTCAGTCAAGAAAGCCTAACCTCTTGACACACCATCTTGTTGAGGTTCAAATCTACAAATCACAAATCACAATCTACAAATCACAATCTTCAAATTCCCAGATTGTGATTTGTAGATTCCGCCGAGTCCATTCCAATGATGCCACTTCTATTCCCGGCTGAAGTCTTCACCCTTTTGGCTCCAAACCCTTCCCAAGCATCAATGCCACGCCAAAGCCTCGGATGACGATGTGACGACCATCATTTAGGGTCCAAGGTTGGATACCCCACTGGAACCTCTGGTCATCTCAGGAGCTAAAGGTTACTCATACTCAACTCAGGGGCAACTTCCAAGTGGTGGATGCTGTCGAAAGAAATTTGAAGAGCATTCACAAGGATTTTGACGAGCTTCCCAATCTTCCCATAGAAATCAAATCCCTGCTACTGCTTGTTCGAAAACAGATCCAAAAATCAATTACCTGGCACACAGGCAATTATCAACTGATGTCATGTGGTGATGAATGGTGGTACATTTCCATCAGCAACAACAACCCAGTCGTCAGCAAGAACATAAGCACCATTGATCCATACTCATTTACTAAATCCAACACAACCAAAGTGCATACGATACATGTACAGGTATAAAGAGGCCTGTTCATATGTATCTTATATTCTATTCGATCTTGGCTGCTCAACATGCAAGGTGAAAAGATTGAGGCCACCAACTTTGCACGTATCTGAAAGGAAGCCTGAGGCAGCGGTTGGGTCCACGAGCTGGTGATGATTTCAAGTTCGTTCCTTGAAACAAAAATGTGCATTGGTAACTAATGGTAACTAGTACACTTGGTTCCCCAAACAACCAAGATTATTGTTTTGCCCATTTTTCTAACGATGGCCTAAAGATATCTGTCACTAGCACAACCTCTCCTCACCGGAGACTCCAAAGTTGAATCGACCACCCCTCGACCTTGAGCTCCTCCACATCTTCGAAGGGAGTAGGCCTTGGAAGGATTTTGAAAGCAACATCAAGCAACAAGGTCGAGGCTACACTGAGTCCGCACTACTTTTGCAAATTTGAATGTTTAATCAAGCAGATTTCGATCACCAGAAAAAGTCGACGATTCGATTTCTCGAATCCAAGGGATCGGAAGTTTCACAGGGGATCGGTGGAGCTGCCAGGGCTCCCTCGGGCTCCCAGCTCCAGCTTCAAGACCTCCTGATACCGATTGAATTTCGCAGCCTCTTCGACCGCGACATTGACATCTCAGCAGGCCACTGGTCTGGATGGCAGTGGGAAAGGGATGGAAAGGACCCTACCCAACAGGACCTTGAAACCCCTTACCATTGTAGGAAAGTATGGAAAGTCTATCAACCATATTCAACCATTAAGTATATCACCATTGGCTCATTATCAATTGATTCGGCTTACATCCCTCTTGGATTCTATGGGTTGCTCGTCTCCGCATTCGTTGTAAGCGTAGCTCCACTAGATCTCAAGATTCATCGTACCTCCATCTCTCAGATTCCGACTTTCTTGCATATCATCCAGCAGTGCAAGCACTTCCTGCCGGTGCAAAATGTGAGAAGCAATCGTAACCCACATTGCATCCCTGAATATAGACCCCTTTATTTCAAGCTGAAACCCTGCACTCGCACACCCCAAGAAGCAGCACAAAGTAATCGCGCTGTTGACATGTTCCGCTTCAAATTCCGAAATGTTCCGCTTCACCCAGTCAACCGCAAGAAACTGGCAGAATGACGTCAGAATGACCATCTTGTGCCTGAATTCTGATGACCGTTTGCCGCTTGACCCAAAGGAAACGCGTTCCCCACAGGCGCCTTTCGGCTTTCAGCTGCCATCTTGGAGGTGTCCGATAAGTCGGGAGCCTCCAAACGCTGCTGCCTTAGGCCGCTCCCAAGAAGGCTCCCAGGATGAAGCACATGTCTGGGCGGGTCATGCTGGAGTCATTAAGCCATTAGCTGGTTGGTGGTGTTATATGGATTTATAGGGGTCATAACCATCAGTAATGGCTAATAAGAGGGGATGTAGAAGAAACAATAGAAATCAGATATTCGCCAACATTCCGAGTACTCTTAGACTCTTGGAGTGGATTATTTGGTGTGCTAATCAGTAATGCAAACATTGAAGAAAATCTGGGTCTGGCACCAAGTACCACAACTTCAAAACACGTCACGCATTACGTGAGAAGTGGTCACTCATCCCACTTGATCCTCTTGTTCAAGGCCATCTTTACAACGATTGCATATCATGGAATTACGAGGTGTCATAACCAATAAATCCAAATAATCCAATTCTTTCTCAATGACCAATGGTCAGTTGCGAACCAACAACGACCAACCAAATGACCATCAGTAGCCACCTCTTGGACCTTTTGGTCCCCGCACTGCTCCGAAACATTCTTTCTGAGCTCCGGAATCTCCACATCGAGTGCCTGATACCCAGCTTCCCGTGCGGCTGCACGGCTTTGACCAAGTCTTCATGACATGCGGGAAACCCACTGACCATGGCAGAAGAGTCCACCTGCAACGGTTCACCATGGTTCACCATGGTTCACCATGCACCTAACCATGGTGATTCACAAATAGATTTACTGCATTGCAAGTGTCGCATGCGAACCAACACACACCATGAACCTCCATCGCGCGGCCTTGCTGAAGTGGGCCACATCAACCTCTGCCCGCTCCTTGCCAGTGGTCACCTGATGTTGGCACAAGCCATGAGGCAAAGCCAATGCCCAGTGGAAACTCTACCCTCCTTGGTTAACAAATTCCATGGTTCAAGTTGATCTTCACCAGACAAACGGGCATCGGCCTGCGCAATCAGCTGGTTCTTGGCAGAAGCAAGGTCGTTGAAGGCCTCACAACAGCAAAGCTTTTGCCAATGCCTTGCTTCTGCAAGTTGTGATTTCGCTGAATCCAAAGTTGAAAGGTCGGAAAGTGGCAGGATGAATGCCAGCCTTTCGCGTGTCGCTGTCAATTCGGATTCCGAACCTGAACACGAGAAGCTCCGGCCGTGGCCATTCGCATGTGAAGGACGTTTCATTCGAAAGTGCTGACATGCCGCTGCTGTTCATACAGCAAAGTATTGCATTAATGACAAGCAGGGCCCTTAGACATGATCATTCAGTTTTTCAAAAACGTTTGAAGGTCTCGATGACATTCCTCAAAAGCTGTTCTTGAATGCCGCTCCCCTTTGAGGTCCGGAAATGAGGCCACTCTATTGTAGATGCCGCGTTAAGGGCCGGGCTCCCTGATGATCTCAGCCATTTCTTGCACCTGGCGACATGTGTCATGACCTTCGGCGAGACACTGGGTGATTCTATTTGATCCCGGTTGGAGACTCTATCAGCTTGACACAGCAATCTATCATCAAACATCTCAAGTGTTTTTTTCTGTCAAGAGTGGGACCTCTAAAGTGTGCGACTTTGCTGGACATATCAAAATATGAACGTTAGACTGAACCCACGGTGCCTCCATGACACCTATGTTTCTAGGCGAATTCATTGGTTGCCCATGACAGCGCTGCATCTTACGAAGACCCAGACACACATTAGCTATCCCAATTCATTGCCAGGAATGCAGTGGAAAAGCGCAAATCTTAAGCCGTTGATATGCCTTAGGCGGTGGTCACACCCTAGAAGTGCACCATTGCACTCCTCTCGCCTCCAAAAATCGCTTCTCCAGCAATGGTAGGGAGGCATCGATCTTTGCCAAATGAACATTGAACCTCGGGCGCAAAGGGGCGGCTTGGTGGCAGGAGTGACCACCGTAGTTCTGCCAAACAGGAAAAACTGGAAAAATAGTTCTTTGACCTGGGTCTTTTCAACCACGCACGGGTCGAAGCAGTCAACACATCATAAAAATGTTTTTTTTGAGCGTCATTTCTTCAGACCTTGTACGAAATCACTGAAGACCAGCCAGCTCAGTGAAAGCGACGGGTTTTCAAGCAGAAAATTTTGCACTGATTGGTTGGTGGCATGTACCCACAGAAACAGCTCCGTACCTTCTCTGTCTAGTAATAGCTGTAGTCAGACTACTCACATTCATCCATCGCTAAGCATCCCACTCCACGTATTCATCGACATTGTTGGGATACTCCTTGAGCCGGTCATTCGCTGCCTGAAAGCAAGGAAGATGGCAATGTGAAGATGCTGCAGATTGCTCAGCTTTAGGCTATTGAGTTTGGAAGAATGCCGAAGCAGATCGTGGTGATTTTCTGTATAAGCACACATCTGTAAACAAAAGACTAAGAAGACTTTACAGTAAGTAGCAGCCGTTCTGACTCCCAACAACAATCGCTAAGATTGTGTCCGTGTAACTTGCGCCCTGCTCCATAGAATCCGAAACATCATTGGGTCGCCAAGACCAGTCACAAACTGCTCGCCATCAAATCCGACGCCTGGATTTCTCCAGCGAGCTCAGCATTTCTGGACATAGCCAACTCAGGAATGTACCTGGTCCACTCTGTGGTCCACTCTGTTGCATTTGGTCTAGAAGTACGAACAGCTGTGCAGAATGGTCAAAATCAGCAAAATGTCTGCGCCACAAACAAGGCAAATAAGACAATGATGTGCATTGCTTAAAACTTTGCGTCCAAAGAATTCAGAAAGTTCAGGCTGGACTTCGACTGATATCAAGTAATTTTCAGCCTTGCCGTGGGTGCATTGGTATGTAAGGAACGCATTCCAATATAATTCAGCCATCACCATTTCAATGGCAATAGCTCTGTTTCGGCAACTCAAAACAGAACACACCGGTGCTGCGGACTGTGCCAACAAGTCGAAGCAGAACGTGGGAGATGGCCTCAAGCAACAGGTCCGAGTGTGTCCCAACCCCTGGAGATGTCCCAAAGATCTGAGTCTTTCGAAGTCTAAGATCCAAGTCTTTTTCTAAGATTTTCTAAGTCTTTCGAAGTCTTTCCAAGTCTTCTTCCAAGTCTTTCCAACACAACAGATTGTCTCTATTGGACTTGGCATCAGCAAACCGTCAAAGCTCTTGCTGCACGCATAAGAAAGGCACAAGAGCGTCCGCTGCATCTCTTGGCAATCCAAACGGAATATGCCAATGTCCTGCGGGAAAACAAGTGATATAAACCTTTCCAAAAGTGGAATGTTTCGTGTCCGTGTTTGTTGTGTTTGTTGTGTTGCCAGGTCATTTCTCTCCTCAAATCTCAGCAAATGTAGTTGGAAAAATGGGGAGGCGGCAAATCATGAATCCGAGACTCGGACATGGGTGCACAAGGAAATGTCTAGCACAGCCTATTCTATGGACACCTCTTGGTACCAGAAATTGAAGAGATGCTGTGCAAAAAGACTCGCTGGAGCTAGGACCAACTTGGGTCACAACTCACTGAGAACCTCGACGAAACAGTTCCATTTACCACTCAGGTGCCCCTGCCGGCCTTCGTCCTGCCCATGGCGCGGATGTCCTGTGGTGAGGGTCAAACTCTTGACCAACTCATTGCTGTCAAGTTGCGTTTCTTCACTTTTGTCTTCTCTGTGTTGACATTGAGGAATCAAATTTCACTACTTTTATGCTGCACATCAAGATCTTGATCGAACCCACCCTGGCACAGCAAAAAAACTTAGCAGCTACAGCACCTCTTTCTGCTTCTGGTACTTCGCCAGTGCAGCACCTGACCACAAGTCTACTATGGAGATCCTGAGACCTGGGGAATCCTCGCCCTGAATTGAAAATCTGCATAGAAGAAGAAATCTACTGGAATCCTTCTCAAAAAATTATGTGCACATAGGAAATCCACTGTCACTGCGTTGCAGTTTTGGAATAACACGGCTTCGGAAACGAAGGGGTTCTGTAGCAACAAGGACCTAGCCACTCCCTCAAGCCGGACAAGTGACGAAAGTCATCCAACGAGGCATCAGCGAATGTGACCTGAAGATGTGGGCTGTGTGGTACTGGCTCGTGTAGCCCAATCAAGGCCAATGCAACCAGCTAGTGGGTGGAAACCCGAAGGAACAATGAGCTCGACTTCCCCAGCGACATCACAGCTCGCCAGGCAGCGCTTGCCAAGCGACACTGCAGTCTGTTAGGGCTGAATTCTCTGCATATATCTGGACAAACCTTGGCTCGCAGGATCACAAGGCATGCCCTGTCTGCTCAGTGGGAAACACTGTGGGGTTTGGCTGAAACAGAAGTAGTTTATTCACTTCAGAATAGCCTAGACAGTGAAGCAAACATCGCGCCAAGTTGCTCTTCGAAGCGGCTGGCATATGTTGTCACCTTCGCAACGACACAGCTTCGTGGCGTAGCTTTGTTATCCATTGGGAGATCCCTTCCACAACAGACCACCGACATGTGATGAGAAAACACCAGCTAACAATGGCAAAATTGGGTATGATGTATATATAAGTATCGTCTTTCATCGTGATTGTCACGGACCAGACCTCCCAATATTTGTCAGCTTAATATGACTGTCAATCTTCCGGGATGATCCCTAGTGATGTTCACTCCCATTCTTTCGGTATTTCAATTGGATCAGTATCTAAAATGGTTGATGACTTTTTCTTCTCATCACTTTAATACTGATGAACCATTTCAATACTGATCAAGCATAGTCATTTATACTATTCAATCTGATCTATCCATTTCAACACTGGTCAACCAAATATTGATACTGATCAACCAAAGACCTATTTTAATACTGATCAACCATTTCAATAGGATACTGATCAACCATTTTAGATACTGACCAACCATTTCAATACTGAGCAACCAAATTAGCCATCTATAGCTGGTATATGTGCCCTACTATTGTTACTGATTATACCTTATTACTAACCACTAACTAGCTACTTATATAACCATTGTGGTTATTTTGATCCATCAAATATCTTTCAATTAGCAATAAACCATTATTAGCAAAAAACCAACCATTGTTTTCCCTATGATTTGGTTGGTCGTTATAAGCCATGAAATTGGTTGATTAAAGCCTTGACCCAGCTCGCCATCTTTCAATTCGTCTCGCCTTCTCGAAGAGCCAATCATATCTCGCCGTGATGGTGGACAGAAGTTCCTGGCGAATCCCCGCCATGGTGCTGCGGCGCGGCCGGGGATCCTCCAACCGATCAGGGCCACAGTTCTTTGGATCGAGAGAACTGTTATATATATATATATATTGATCCAAAGTTTTGACAAAGAGTTTTCACAAGAGTTATATGATCCAAAGTTCTTTGGATCATAAGTACTGATCATCTCAGTTTTGACAAAGAGTTGTCATTGATGATTCATGATCAACGTATACTTCCCAATAATGAGGGAATGTACAAAGACCAGCAATTGAAGTTTGTCACGTGACACAAAGGATACACTTCAGTAGTTGACAGGGACTCACTGCAGTCCAAATCACAGAGTTCCCGTCCTTCGACACACGGAACTGATCCCAAAATGACTCGGGGTAACAAACAAAAGGATTGCGGAGGCTCAACCACCATATCAGAAATCGGGTACCACAAAAAGGAACCACATTTCTTCTCTGTGTACCATCCCATTCGGGCCTTAAATATTTGACACAAAAGCAAATATCACACAACAGAGTCATCAAGCGCTAAAACGGACCTCATCAGCTTTTTCGGAGCCGACTTTTGAATGACACTTTGTCAGATGTGTATGCTTATGCAGCACTGTATGCATATTGCAGAGAGATGTAGACACCTACAAACAAACTTGATGCATCCGGAAACTGCGCGGAGGTATACCATTCCCTGCCCCAAAAGAGAGGAGTTAGGTAGATTTTCCATGCTGTATTTCTTGGATGAAGCCCATCAATGCCATAAACCCATGGGTGTTGGCGCGGTCCCACCTGGTGACCCCAACAGTGACAGCTCAGCTGGATGCCAACCTTGTGCTTAGGATCCTGTGCCACCAGGCTGAAGAGGTCGTGCTGCTGCTCCTGTTCAGTGGGATGGACCTGGACCTGGACGCCACATTTGGAAGCCATCGAAGCCACCGGGTGAGAAATGCTTCAGCAATCGGGAGGACATCATGGTGATGAGGGGATAACAACCGACTGCAAACACTGATATCTTGAGGGGTTTGGAAGCTGCTGAATGACATCTGCATGTTGGTAGATAACGATCATGCTACTTGTCTTGACGTGCACCGAAGCCCTGTAGCATCCTGTAGCACTGTGGCCTGCCAAAACTCATAGAGACGAATGGCGGGTATTTAGATTGGATCTGAACAGTCTTTACACAAGTTTGGCACAACTTTGATGACTTCATTGCCTTCGCCACAAAAAAATCACCACTCCTTTCGTGGCTGACGTGGTGCACCCCACGTGGTGCACGTGGTGCACCTGACGTGGTGCCGCTGAGCGGGCTCCTCCAAGGGCAATGCATCGCCCAGCTCTGCCAAGGGTGCAGTGAAGGCATTGAAGTCTTCAACCTGATCCCCACAGGGCCCCACCATCTGTGCGCCATGAGCCCCACAATCAGAACAAAAATGGGGTCCAAACAAAGATAGAAAAATGGTTCCAAATGAGGACTTGAGAACAGCCCTGCCACTGTTGCTTCGTTTTCATCAAACCTTCCAATCATCCTAGACCCTGCCGCGAGGGGGTCTTTGTCATATGTCGCGATGCAAACATCAACTCTGATCCACCTCACAGGACCAACGGCCTTCAAGGACGATGGATTGGAATATCGAATTGGTTTCTGACACATCGGAGTGAATGGACTTCCGGCATTGAACAACATGGATCACATGAAATACCTCATCACAGAGTAGGTGTCATTGTTTCTACATTTACATAAGGTGTGCAAGGAATGTCATAGGTTTGGCAGTTCCCCACTGTGATGAGAATCAACTTCCATGATGTCCCAATAGCTTCAGCCCTGGTTCCCACCTGCAAGAAGGGAGGGCATCCCGACACCGCGCGCAAGGCATCTCTCAACGAAGACCTTGATGAGGTGAACAGCGGATTCAGAACTCTTTCCACGGGTCTTCCCTGTTTACTTAGTGACCATATCAACCATCAATCATATGGTAGTTAATAATAACTACTTCTAGTTCAGGTTCATTGGGAAGTTTGGAGGGGGCAGAGTCCCTTGGAAATCAAGGGTTCCTCTGTGTCAAACGAGCACAATGGTCCGAATCATGCAGGACGACCACGTCTGTTCACGGTCCAGAGCATTTTACAGGAATCTTGCTTCATTCATTAGGTTTGGCAGAACTCTCCGGAACAGCGGCCCAACTCCCCCAAGCAAGAATTCCAATCACCTTTTCGGAGCCACAACATGCACTTTCCCCGGTTCCTCCTGTAACCCGAAAGCAAAGCAAACGACCCGAGAACCTCCAAGGCTCAGCCCCGGTGAAGCGGACAAAGAATTGACCATAATCCTCTTAAGCGGGCATAGCACCAAGGTACCGCAAGCAATGCCGCAGCAAGGCATGTACCACATACCGAGCCATACAAAGCGTTAATTCACGCTCTCTCAATTAGTTGAGCATAGATTTGATATAACCGTCACCCAATTCTCGTCAAGGCAGATCCCCTATTTGCAACCAGTATACAGGATTGATGGTAGGATATGGCAGGTAATCCCCTCATGTTGAGGGTCAAGCATCAAGCTGTGCTTCCCAACATTTGCGGATCATGCCACGATACCAGCATTGCTCTGCGGACTGGGGGCCAGGCTCCAGTGCATCCCAGATCTTTTTCCCGGTGGGTTTGAAGACCAAGGCACCCTTCAGCAGCAAACACTCCACGTTGAAATTGGGCTTCCTGGTGCAGAAGTGAGTCATGATGATGATGATGATGATGATGATGATGATGATGATGATGATGATGATG
>VSDK01003309.1:18610-33826 GCA_009767595.1 Symbiodinium kawagutii | reverse complement strand
TGATGATGATGATGATGATGATGATGATGATGATGATGATGGTGATGATGATGATGATGGTGATGGTGGTGATGGTGATGATGGTGATGATGGTGATGATGGTGGTCGGTGTCGGTATCGGTGTCGGTGTCGGTGTCGGTGTCATAATGTCATACTTGTCCTGGAATAGGGTGCTCCATGAATTCAGAATTCCCAGACGTAGCAGTGTAAATTGAATGGTTGAAAGGAGAAGCATTTCTCCCACATAAGTATCATAGCTGAAAATCAGGGAAACCCAATCATCCCTACAAATGCAAGTGCAAGTGGCATGTGAGCTCTACCTTACCAGCTCCTGTAAAAAGAGCCGGCAAAGAAACTTTCCACTCCAGACCACATGCTGACTTTACACCTCCTCATGTTGCCTATTTCTGTCAAACCACAATTACACATGTAAATTTGTACAACTGCCTGGTGCTTTTTGACTCTTCTTTCTTCTCCTGCACCAAGGCGACTTGGTTTGACACTCCTGTCTATAGGAACAGACGGAGCATCAAAACACTCCACTGTTGGGAGACCCAGGGATCGCATCATGGATCGCATCTGACTATTTGAGATCGAAATTCCAAAGGATGTCAGATCGGAGCTGTTCAGTTCTTTATCGCCATCACCAGGACTACAACATCACTGGTCAGAATCCTGATGTAGAGGTACATTGTTTATGCATGTCTAGGATGCCTCCAAAAATCAAAGACACCCAACAGAGTGGAACGTTTCTGGAGAAACATTCTAGCAAGTAGATTCCAACATCACGAGCCAAAGTTGGGGCTCCCAATAGCTTCCAACTGCGCTTCGTTTTCGAATCGCATCACATGGTGAAACCAACCGACTCAACAAATGACCAGAGCTCGTTCCAGCCTCCGTGGTTTTCTCCGCTTCGTTTTCTAACGCCAGAGCTTGGGCCTTGGACTTCAATCTAAGCCGTGAACTTTCGAACTCCTTGGGTGCTTCTCTGTGCGAGAGATGGTGGCCAGGGGCGGCCAGATCCAAAAAGTAAAAATGCCAAGAGATGTTCAAAGATCTGAGTGGCCGGCTGCAGTTTCTTGGGCGTGTACATCTTCTACGAAGTTCTGGCACGGTTTTTAACTTGGAAACGCAGAGTAATCAGCTCATTTTCTGCCTTAGGAAACTCCAAGCTTCATTCTCAGACTTCCAGCTTGATTTCATTAACTTGTTCCTACCGTGTCCACATGGTTGGGACACATCAAATCAGGAGAGGCGGCAGACTAAGCTGTGACTCTGCCTCCAAAGTCTCCAAGAATTTGCTGGTCGTTGTGCTGACCACCATTTGTGCCTCAGGAGGCCCAGCGTCAGCTCCAAGAGTGTGGAAAGAACTGAAGGCACGACTGGCAAACACAGGGGAAAGGAGAGATGTTTATTTAAGAATCTTTATTTATAGAGAAACAACTTTGTTACATTTTGCACCACTTCTTTCTTCTCTAAGTTTCCCTCTTTATCTGCGTCTTTTCTCTCTAACTCCTTTGCACAGCTCCTGGAAAGGGGCAGCCTGCTCCGGAGTGTCGTACTACGGTGTGAACACGTTGTGCTAAGAACAGGGAAACTGGTTTTCCTGTAAAGCTTTGTTGCGTAAAAGTCTTGATTTACAAAAGCTTTGCTGCATTTAGATGAGATATGTAAATGTCATATGTACTTACTGCATGAAGGCCACCCATGTAAAGAAGAATGCTGGGCAAAGGATTTTGAGCAAAAAAAATACCATGTCAAAATGTCGACACCGGTTGTGCTATGGTTTTGCTGCGTAAGAGCATGTTTGTGCAAATGTGTGTATGTGCAAATTATCTGGAAAACAATACAGCAAAGTATCTGCACAAACACTTGTGGTGTCAGCAGCTTGTTCTGTAACAGTCTGGAAGAAAGGACCAGAAGAGGAGAGGCGAAGAGGAGAGGCGGAAAGAAAGGGAAGAGAAAGACGGGATTGGTTCAGAAGATGGAAGCAAGAGGAAGCGGAGAATTCTAGGACGAGGAGGACCCGAAGGAGGAGTACAAGGAAGCCCAAGCAAGAGAAGAGAAGAAAACGAAAGAGAGGAAAAAGGAAATTGGGTTCTGATGGGTTCTGGAAAATAAAGCAAGTGTTCGGCCTCAAGTGTTGCCTTGACACAGGAACTAAACTCCATCCACCACTAGCTTTCCAAAAATTCACAAAGGATCCAGCACAGTTTCAGCAGAAATTCTTGCTGGGCTCCAGGACCACAGCATCGTTGAACAAAAACTGAACCATTCGAATAAACCTGAAGCAAAGGATGGCAGCTCTCAAGAAGATTGAAAACTCTTTTCGGTTCACACCATAATTGGGTTGGCAACGTTTCTTCATTTACTCACGCCAGACCGTAGCCAAGGGAGCTTGTAATGTGATTTGACGAGAGAATCCTATGTTTCCAGGGGTGCTCAACTCTGCCTAGAACACAATTGGCACGCTCCATTCATACATTCTTTGTAGGGCTAAGTCTGAAGATCGAGCTCACTAAACTCAGACTGCACACAGGAAAACACCAAGGCACTTTGTCAGTTTTCTGCACTGTGTTCGGGTGGTTGCCCGTTCGGTGTAAGTCATGCCACCGTCCTGTGATTGCAGCGGATCATTTACAAGAGCTCCCGGTCCATCATGCAGGCAGGACATGTTCAAAAGAGGAAAATTGAAAATGTTGTCTCCTTCTGGATCACCACAATGTTTGAATTGGCATATATCGTGTCCCGACAAAGACCGGAATAGCTGAAATCATGGGAATATGCTAACAATGCTTCGGTTTGGATTTTTCAAGTGGACACTCAGACTCTTGACATCGACGGTCCTGGTCACCTTCATCACCTTCCTGCGTCTGGTGGCTGTTGACAGAGACACATAGAGTATATCTTACTGCAACGCCTGAGGCCTGCCTTTCTTCACAGCTTAGGAAGGAAGAATTAGACTTTGGACCTGACTCCTGTTGGAATTCAGAGGGGAACTGAAGTTAAAATCTAGAAACTCATCATTCATTTGGTGGTCTCCGTTGGCAAACCTTTTCGGTTCTTGAAAAGAGTCGGTGACCCTCAATAGCTCCGCCTCCTTTTCTTCCTCACCAGACCCACGTTGGCCGAAACCGTTCTTCTTCAAAAAGTCTTGGAGACTGTTTGAGCAGGACCTCAGGAAATGTACAGCTGGGAATGTGTTCTGGCCAGAAGTCCCTTCTTGCTTTCTGGGAGGAGAAGTATCTCAAGGTCTGATAAACCTCCAATTCCAAGACTTACAAATAGGTCAATGATAGGTCATGGCAATACTTTCTGAGTGGCCAGAACCCGTCGTTCAAGTTCGCAGCCTGGATGGCCATCCCGAGTCATAGATGTACGCATGCCAGAGATACAGAGCTTGGACTTCGCGGCATGGAAAAAAACAGACATGTCCACAAACTGTGGTGTGCCCACTCTTGGCGACACCTGATGATTTTTGGGGTAATTTATCGCTGCTACACTTCATAGACAAACCAAAAGATCGTATACCCGTTGGTGTTTTCAATCATACCAAGAAAATTCGTCCAACTGGTCTATCATCCAAATAAGCTTGGAGACATTAAACAGGATGTTTGAAACATCTTTAAACCTTTGCCACGAGATGATTCCCATCAGTTCACTCACACGCCCTGAGTCTGCGGGCTGATGAAGCTCATCTTTGATCCGGGTCCATACCTGGGTCCGTAGCTTCGATCAATTCCCAAACAGAAAGGGCTTTCCAGATAGCGGTTTCTCAAGATAGGGAACCCCCCATATGGTTGGTTTATTACTATAAATGATTCAACAAGGGTGATTTGGGGGTACCCTTATTTTGAGAAACCATCAGATAGCGGTGATACAAAGGGGAAGGGATTATGCATAGTGTCAAAGGGTACATCGATAGCATTTCTTTCAGGAACTGACCGAAGTTTGAGCAAACAACTTCAATGTCGGAACTTTGTGGCCAAAATTTCGAATCCACGAAAACTTCCCTTTGAGTGCAGCCCCGTGTGATTTTGCATTCAAGGGTCAATATATACTGGTAATAGCAGTGAGCAACAGTGTTTGAGGTGCCTGAGCCTAGGTCAAATACAAAAAAGCCTTCACTTTCCGCTACTAAGAAACAGAATATCATCAAATGGTAAATGTTGCAGTCCAAGAACCTCTTGAATGTTCCTTGTATCATGTCGCTCTGTTCCAAATCCCCGACATCTTACTATTTGCGTTGTAATGGACAATACCGTGTCCCCCCTCGTTTTCAAACCAAAAACACTTACAGAGATTAGTTTCTGCTGCGATATGATATGCATCTGCTTATCATGTTCACATGTTTTGTGTAGATATCTATGTAGATACATACACTGTATATGTATAAAGATATATGTGTGCATACCTGTACATACAAATATTCATATCTGAGAGAAGACATGGAAGGTATCTGCACTTTGGCCAACCCCTTCTGCCCCAGACCAAGCCTCTTGAAGGTCTGTCGCCATCTGCTTCCGCTTCTGTCTCTGCTGATCTTCAAACTCCTCCCAGTGGAAGAGCAGGGTGCGGTTGGCTGCAAAGAGATCACAGGAAGCCGCAGAAATCTCCAATGAAAACAAGCCGTCCGATCCGTCCAAGATATTTCTGATCAACGAACTGTGACTTCTTGGAGGAACTGTCTGACATGAATTAAAATGCCCATTGTTACAATCCGGCTGGGCAAACGGAAAAAGCCCTTACTACAGATCAGAGCACGGATCTTTTCTGAGATGTTTACCCGTAGGAAATCTGTCATCGGTTAACTCCAAGAGTTGAACGCGATCGGGGAAGCATTGGCGCAGAGCAATGCTCCTCGACGTGATAGACGGTCATCGGATTCACCTGAAGAAACAAGCCAAGCGTCACCCAAGCATGGTGTGTATGATCAATGGAACGGGTAGGTCTGCGAATTCATCTTTGTGATCGGACCACAAGGTGACCTTCATTTCTGTTGTGAAAGAATCTTGCATGCTGGAATCTTTTTAGCCTCCTTGGAAACCTGTACCATCTGAACTGGTCACTACAGCAACTGATTCTATTGTCAATGGCATCATCAAACTACAGGCACCAGTCTATATATCCTGAACCACCAGTGACATCACACTGGTGAAATCACCAAATCCAACCATGGCCACTAACTCTGTGCACTTAGTCATCCTTACTGCTGATTTGTATCCTTTCCAAGTCATTTCCAACTGCAGTTCTCAAGTTGGTGCAACTAAGCACCCCACCTCCAGCAAATTCCAGCTACTGATCTTCACACACTCTTTGCGACCTCAGCAGCTGAATACATAGCGACCCAATGGAAACATCACAGGGGAGCGCCATGGATGCTGCAAATTGGATACATTGCATGCTGTAGAATGATGTGGTGACTGTGCCTATTTCAACCTGAGCCTCAAACCCTTCCTGCCATCTCTCAGTGGTTGCCCCCTATCTGTCCCCCAAACTGAGGAGCAATGGATCACGGCCAATGAAGAGACTGCTTTCAGGTCTTTTTGGAGTTGCCAACAGATAAGTCAAACTTGCTAACTCTAGATGGCTTCGATGCGTCCGTCATATCTGTTGCGCCTTAACCTCTTTTGCAGGTCTTGCTCCAAACAATGGTGCTGATCTCTGGTTCTGTGAAAACAATCCATCATCAGGGGCAAAATAAGTGCAAATTTCCATTGATTCATGCACAGGAAAAAGGACTGTCCATAGAGTAGGAACCTTGTAAATGCAAAGAATCAAGAATTTGCAAAGTTTAGTATATAGGCAGTATATAGGTACTATATAGATACCTTGCTCAATGGGAAATCACAAGAGACTTTGGGTCCCCATTTTCAGATTGCCTTTTCTTGCAGGAAATCATGAAGCGAAACGGGTGCACTGACAATCCATGCGCACTTCTCCGAATTGCTCCTGAATAACGTTAACCCCGGAATAATAGATCCTAGGTTGATTAAGTCACGCAAACATTAGGAAGATTGATTTCAACCAAAAAGTCCCTGGATCGATTTCAACCTAAAGTCCCTGGATCGATTTCAACCTAAAAGTCCCTGGATCGATTTCAACCTAAAGTCCCTGGATCGATTTCAACCTAAAAGTCCCTGGATCGATTTCCACCTAAAGTCCCTGGATCAATTTCAACCTAAAAGTCCCTGGATCGATTTCAACCTAAAGTCCCTGGATCGATTTCAACCTAAAAGTCCCTGGATCGATTCCAACCTAAAAGTCCCTGGATCGATTCCAACCTAAAAGTCCCTGGATCGATTCCAACCTAAAAGTCCCTGGATCGATTCCAACCTAAAAGTCCCTGGATCGATTCCAACCTAAAAGTCCCTGGATCGATTCCAACCTAAAAGTCCCTGGATCGATTCCAACCTAAAAGTCCCTGGATCGATTCCAACCTAAAAGTCCCTGGATCGATTCCAACCTAAAAGTCCCTGGATCGATTCCAACCTAAAAGTCCCTGGATCGATTCCAACCTAAAAGTCCCTGGATCGATTCCAACCTAAAAGTCCCTGGATCGATTCCAACCTAAAAGTCCCTGGATCGATTCCAACCTAAAAGTCCCTGGATCGATTCCAACCTAAAAGTCCCTGGATCGATTCCAACCTAAAAGTCCCTGGATCGATTCCAACCTAAAAGTCCCTGGATCGATTCCAACCTAAAAGTCCCTGGATCGATTCCAACCTAAAAGTCCCTGGATCGATTCCAACCTAAAAGTCCCTGGATCGATTCCAACCTAAAAGTCCCTGGATCGATTCCAACCTAAAAGTCCCTGGATCGATTCCAACCTAAAAGTCCCTGGATCGATTCCAACCTAAAAGTCCCTGGATCGATTCCAACCTAAAAGTCCCTGGATCGATTCCAACCTAAAAGTCCCTGGATCGATTCCAACCTAAAAGTCCCTGGATCGATTCCAACCTAAAAGTCCCTGGATCGATTCCAACCTAAAAGTCCCTGGATCGATTCCAACCTAAAAGTCCCTGGATCGATTCCAACCTAAAAGTCCCTGGATCGATTCCAACCTAAAAGTCCCTGGATCGATTCCAACCTAAAAGTCCCTGGATCGATTCCAACCTAAAAGTCCCTGGATCGATTCCAACCTAAAAGTCCCTGGATCGATTCCAACCTAAAAGTCCCTGGATCGATTCCAACCTAAAAGTCCCTGGATCGATTCCAACCTAAAAGTCCCTGGATCGATTCCAACCTAAAAGTCCCTGGATCGATTCCAACCTAAAAGTCCCTGGATCGATTCCAACCTAAAAGTCCCTGGATCGATTCCAACCTAAAAGTCCCTGGATCGATTCCAACCTAAAAGTCCCTGGATCGATTCCAACCTAAAAGTCCCTGGATCGATTCCAACCTAAAAGTCCCTGGATCGATTCCAACCTAAAAGTCCCTGGATCGATTCCAACCTAAAAGTCCCTGGATCGATTCCAACCTAAAAGTCCCTGGATCGATTCCAACCTAAAAGTCCCTGGATCGATTCCAACCTAAAAGTCCCTGGATCGATTCCAACCTAAAAGTCCCTGGATCGATTCCAACCTAAAAGTCCCTGGATCGATTCCAACCTAAAAGTCCCTGGATCGATTCCAACCTAAAAGTCCCTGGATCGATTCCAACCTAAAAGTCCCTGGATCGATTCCAACCTAAAAGTCCCTGGATCGATTCCAACCTAAAAGTCCCTGGATCGATTCCAACCTAAAAGTCCCTGGATCGATTCCAACCTAAAAGTCCCTGGATCGATTCCAACCTAAAAGTCCCTGGATCGATTCCAACCTAAAAGTCCCTGGATCGATTCCAACCTAAAAGTCCCTGGATCGATTCCAACCTAAAAGTCCCTGGATCGATTCCAACCTAAAAGTCCCTGGATCGATTCCAACCTAAAAGTCCCTGGATCGATTCCAACCTAAAAGTCCCTGGATCGATTCCAACCTAAAAGTCCCTGGATCGATTCCAACCTAAAAGTCCCTGGATCGATTCCAACCTAAAAGTCCCTGGATCGATTCCAACCTAAAAGTCCCTGGATCGATTCCAACCTAAAAGTCCCTGGATCGATTCCAACCTAAAAGTCCCTGGATCGATTCCAACCTAAAAGTCCCTGGATCGATTCCAACCTAAAAGTCCCTGGATCGATTCCAACCTAAAAGTCCCTGGATCGATTCCAACCTAAAAGTCCCTGGATCGATTCCAACCTAAAAGTCCCTGGATCGATTCCAACCTAAAAGTCCCTGGATCGATTCCAACCTAAAAGTCCCTGGATCGATTCCAACCTAAAAGTCCCTGGATCGATTCCAACCTAAAAGTCCCTGGATCGATTCCAACCTAAAAGTCCCTGGATCGATTCCAACCTAAAAGTCCCTGGATCGATTCCAACCTAAAAGTCCCTGGATCGATTCCAACCTAAAAGTCCCTGGATCGATTCCAACCTAAAAGTCCCTGGATCGATTCCAACCTAAAAGTCCCTGGATCGATTCCAACCTAAAAGTCCCTGGATCGATTCCAACCTAAAAGTCCCTGGATCGATTCCAACCTAAAAGTCCCTGGATCGATTCCAACCTAAAAGTCCCTGGATCGATTCCAACCTAAAAGTCCCTGGATCGATTCCAACCTAAAAGTCCCTGGATCGATTCCAACCTAAAAGTCCCTGGATCGATTCCAACCTAAAAGTCCCTGGATCGATTCCAACCTAAAAGTCCCTGGATCGATTTCGACCTAAAGTCCCTGGATCGATTTCAACCTAAAGTCCCTGGACTGATTTCAACCTAAAGTCCCTGGATCGATTTCAACCTAAAGTCCCTGAGGACATGACAACATCATCAATCCAAAGCATCCAATTCCATGTCTCCCGGCATCGTAGCAATGACTCGCAGAGCGTTGGATCCAGTGCGAAGAGGTGCGCGTTCAGCGTCCTGGTGGCCAGCCGCACCCTCAAGCGGTTTCCTCATTGACATGCTCACTTTGGGGGCTCAGGATGTTCATCTATGGATATGTATGGATGTATGTATATATATAGATATATGCATGTCAATATATCTAAGTTATGTATCAATATAATAATTCTACCTATATATATATAATATGCAAGATTGGAGGGTTGATTTCCCAACACCCATAGCTACCAGATCAGAGATCGGACAGGATCAGCTCCTAGAGCACTTCTGCACGCGCTGGTTGCCTAGGCTCGGCTTGACCACAGCCCTGGTGTTTTCGAGTCGGCTTTTCCTACCGAGTCTGTTTCGAAACCTTGTATGAATACCAGGGTAGGAAAGCAATAGAAACTAACCAACCAAGTATTGGTTGGTTAACCAATTATAATATTGGTTGGTTAACCAGTTTTCGAAACCTTGTAGAAGTTAACCAACCAAGTTTGATAGTTTCCTAGTGGTTCACCAGTTTCCTACCCTGAAAACTTCAAATGCATTGAACTCCTTCGAGTCTGAAAATGTCTGAAACACTGGGAAAGACCTGGTTTGATGATGACATGCTGCATCACTGCGTAAGTTTCGTTCTGACATTCAAAAAGCTCTTCAATCCAGGTCCCAAAGAATATGACATGGCATGCAAGTCCGTTTCGGTGTTTTGGACATTGGGATCAGATAGATTGATTCATGCAGAGCCGTCTCTCCACAGACCATGTGCTCCATGGTGATCTACAAGAAACCTTGCCCATGGATCTTATCAACGGGATGCTGCTGTGAGCCCGCCAGGAAGGGCCAGGGTCCAAGAGCAAAGCCCGACCAAAATTGCGCAAAAAGCGTTGACGATGCGGACCCAGGCATGCAAATGGAAAAGCTAGTGCCATGACCGGAATCGGCAAACGAAGTGCTTACATTCTTGTGCAAAGACCGCATGTGCGAAAGAATTCTGCAGTCAAGCGACGCATCGCACTCTTCCAAACTGAGAAAAGTTTCCAGCGCCTCATCTTGACCCATGTAGAGCGCATTGAAAACCATGAGACACAGAGTCACACGGCCATACAATACCTGCCTGTCTGAATTAAACATGAATGACCTGTGGCACCACCTTGAACATCGCCACAAAAGTATGGACCAAGACGTCTTCGTGACCATAATGCGGTGTATGTACCCTGAATCGATCCGAAACTTCTTCGAAAAGTAGTAATCCGTTTTGGATGGTTTTGGGCTCTCATGACATATCATTACATATCGATTTGTCCAGATTGTAGATTCAACAAAAAAAGTTGTTCTGCTTGGCGTAGAAGATACAGTCCCCCGAAAGCACCTTCAAAACAAGTGCTAAGCTCGTGACTTGTACTTCTTGAAGAATGGGATCTCAATGATTTTCCTTTCGAGTGCGCGTTTAGCACTACAAAAATTGAGAAATGTGTCTATGTACTTGCATGGGATGGATCAAGCTGTGTCAATATGTGTATAGTATGGTATGGTATATATCTATACTTATACAGTCTTTACATATACATATCTATATTTGTATACATGTATACATATATCAATCTATAAATCTCTCAGATTGCTTGGAAGAACAGACAGTGTTCCTGGCTCGTGATCGATGTGTTTGGCATGTATGATAGTTCTTAAGAGAATGACACAAGCCTCAGTATTGTTCAATGACGACATTTAGACTCTGACTGCCTCCAGACATTCCTCTTCTAACATGTTTTGACAGCATGACTGTTGGACAGCTCCTGTACATGTCTTGATCGCGCTGCCAGTCTGCTAAGTCCTCACAGCATGGACATTGGCTGAAATGCTCTGAGTGTTGAGTATTGCCACTACGAAAAACGGAAAATCTCGAAATATCTGTTTGCTGCTCGTTGGCCTCAGAATAAGTAGGAAGTGGTCTGAACGTCTGAATATAAGCAACGATTGTGTTTCATTGGGAAGATTTGGGCAGCAATTGAAAGGCATGGCCAGCAATGGCTGACCTGTTTCGTTCAGCTGCAGAGATACATAAACTTCGTATGTGGCCCCGCCTGGTAGTCCAGCTCTCCATTGGAGTAGTGGGTTACACCACGGATGGAGATGGTCATGTAGTCGTTGGGATTGATCTTCGAAAAAGGCACAATCTCAAACCTCACAAGCGAGGCTGCTAGTGCCATTGTGGACCAGGAACGAGCTTTCGCGGAGACAGTTTTTTCACAATAGGAAAGTCTTGACTGCAGATTTCATGGTAACTCGGACCCTTCTATGGGTTGAAAAGGTGAAGAGCTATAGCTGCTGTAGCTGTCTGGCGCCACAAGTGGTGCTACAGTACCCTGCCAAGCCACTCATATGGACCAGACCGGTTCATGTAGCAGAACTCCTCTGTTAGACTCTCGTGGTTCAGAATAAACCTGGAGCGCCATCACCGCTCAAGCATGAAACTGCTTGCACTTCACACGTTGAAATCGAATATATAAGCTGATCGCAAACCCATTGTGTGATTCGGTTTCATGGGTAAAGCATCTTCGGACCTTTGGCCGATTCGAAGACTCTGGTGCTCCAGGCTGTTGGCTCATTGAGGTTCCTACTCCACAAAGTCAGCAGGGCTGATCCAAGACGGATCTGAAGGGTCAACTTTCCTGGCAAGTCCCATGCTCAATCTTTGTTGCTCCATGATGGTCAATGATTCAATGATGCTTGGTGGATATCTTTGTGTGTCCTGGTTGGTCCTCGTAGGTCCTGCAAGGTCCTGGTGCTGATGCTTAAGCCTTTCGAGAAATGTGGCAAGGCTAAGAACCGCCAGCAGCGCAAGACTTCGCCAGGCGCAGCACCACCCTGGCGTGACATGGCATGCCTCATGCCTCACATGTGCCTCACACGTGCCTCACTACTTGTTGTCTTCCACAGAAGTTTCTGCACCAAGGATTTCCCGTCCCAAAACACTGCGACAGCGCACGGCACCTCCTGAATAGCTGTTTCCTGCTGCACTGAGCACCAGGCAGTTTCGATCGTAGTCGGTCGACATTGACATCAAGAAAACCAGGCAGCCAATGCACTATAAACTCCTGTAGAAGGTCAATTCAGTGCAAAAACTCCAACTAAGTAGTTTCATAGTGTCAATCTCAGGATTCCTTGTTTGCTTGTGGAGTTTACCTCCTATGCTGCTTACAGTACTATCTTCTTCCCCTCATCTTTTATGGCCGCATTGCGTGGGAAGTGCTCCCACAAATCCAAGCCAGGGTGTGTGTGCCTGTGTAAACGAAAAAGAGAGAGAGAGAGAGGGCTTCATAGAAACTAACATCAAGAAATTTCATAAATGTTGACTAGAAAATATGTTGGAGTATTGTTTAGACTGTCTAGAGTCAAGAGCTTGTCTGCCAGGATCAAACATGAAGAGCCCCAATCGAGCCTGAGGCCCTCTAGTACCTGACAAATAGAAGATGTCTCTAGCCCGCCCTACTATCAAATTATTTGCCACCAGAATGCTATCAAGCACAGCCGATTCTTGACACTCCTATGATTCTGCAGGTATTGGAAGTGATTCAACCTAACCATGGCAAACTTTCACCGTTAAAAACCCTCTTCTTTTTATCCGTTTCCAACTGCACTTATTCCAACCCCATCAAGCTCAAATGCTGCGCACGCGGAATATTTTGAGGTCCCACCTCAGAGAAGCAGTGTCAGTTGCACAGATCCCTAGTCCCCAATGGGCCAACCCCACAATCGTCACATGGACATTGCACATCGGCCGGGTATCCAGACATAAGATGCCGGTACACTTGCATTCCGCGTGCCTCAGAGCCACTGCGTTTTTATGAACCGTGTGGGATGTAGAACCTTCGGATTCACCTGAAGTAGACTTGTGGAAATGCCCTTCGATATGTTGTCACAACTTGTCACATGTTGCCAGTTCCGATCTCCAACTTTCGGTGCACAGAATATACCTGCGCAACCAGAGGCATAAATCACAAAGACCGATAGCAACGGGTGGCTTCCCCATGGCAGCTGGTGCTTCCACCTGGATGCCTGCAATATCGGGAACAACTTGACAGCACGGTCCTTGATGAAACCCAATGGCTCCAGGGATCTCTAGGCTCTGGACAGACTCTCTGAGGTCCAGACCGATGATCTGTCGGGACTTCCCGAGCTGCGGTGCCGATGGAACTGCCTCCACGGTAGCATTTCGAGTGGACAGGGCACGGATGATATCTACATCCGCTGCTCATCCACTGTTGGAGAAAAATGTCCAGGGAGACTCCGAATCAAGAGTGACTACTGTTTGTATGTAAGCAGCATGTACATAAAGAAAGCGTGTGAAAGAAACAAGACACACATGTTTTGGAAAATCTGTGGAAAGAGAGACTTGAAGAATGTGAAAACAGCGAATAGCGTCCAACTTCAAATGACCAAATTTCTCGCGTTCAACTTTGGTAACCAGGTTCAACTCCCCATCTGTCCTCCAAAGAAGGAAGTGTGATCGGTCTGTAGTTCCTTAGACCGGGCCGTTTCACGTTCCCCGACAGTTTTGACGCCTGGGTGTCCTAATCAACAAACAAAATGGGTGTTTCTCACTAGACGACGGTTGGCCCGAGAGCGAAAAAAGCGATGTTATAGCAGCCTCAAGTATACGAAGCAAAAATAATAACGGATCGATTTACAGATGCAGCGAAAATGATGGTGAAGATGATGGTGATGATAATGAAGTAGGAGAAAATGATGGGAAGGTTGCGATGATGAAGCGTACCGGCGCAAAACGCACCACAACTTAACGTACCAGCGCAAAAAGTACCAGAGCAAAACCTACCAAGACAAAACGTACCAAGACCAAACGTACCACAGCAAAACGTACCAAGTCAAAACGTACCAGACAGCAAAACGTACCAGAGCAAAACGCACCACAACCTAAGGTCCAAGACAAAGCGCGCCACATCAAAACGTACCAGCACAAAACGCACCAGAGCAAAACGTACCACAGCAAAACGCACCAGACAGCAAAACGTATCAAGACAAAACGTACCAAGACCAAACGCACCATAGCAAAACGTACCAAATCAAAACCTACCACAGCAAAACCTACCAGAGATTGAAAAGTACCACAACTTAACCCACCAGCGCAAAACGTACCAGCGCAAAACGTACCAAGACAAAACGTACCAAGACCAAACGTACCGCAGCAAAACGTCCCAAATCAAAACGTACCACAGCAACACGTACTAAGACAAAACCTACCACACCGCAAAACGTACCAAATCGAAACGTACCAAACCAAAATGTACCAGCGCAAAACGTACCAGCGCAAAACGTACCAAGACTCAGACAGCAAAACGTACCAAGACAAAACGTACCAAGGCCAAACCTACCACAGCACAACGTCCCAAATCAAAACGTAAACACAGCAAAACGTACCAAGACAAAACGTACCGCACCGCATAACGTACCGAATCAAAACGTACCAGCGCAAAACGTACCAGAGCAAAACGTACCACAGCAAAACGTACCACAGCAAAACGTACCACAGCAAAACGTACCACAGCAAAACGTACCACAGCAAAACGTACCACAGCAAAACGTACCAAGACAAAACGTACCGCACCGCATAACGTACCGAATCAAAACGTACCAGCGCAAAACGTACCAGAGCAAAACGTACCAAGACAAAACGTACCAAGACCAAACGTACCACAGCAAAACGTACCAAGTCAAAACGTACCAGACAGCAAAACGTACCAGAGCAAAACGTACCAAGACAAAACGCACCAAGACCAAACGTACCACAGCAAAACGTACCATATCAAAACGTACCGCAGCAAAACGTACCAAGACAAAATGTACCACACCGCAAAACGTACCAAATCAAAACGTACCAAAGCAAAACGTACCGCAGCAAAACGTACCAAGACAAAATGTACCACACCGCAAAACGTACCAAATCAAAACGTACCACAGCAAAACGTACCATATCAAAACGTACCGCAGCAAAACGTACCAAGACAAAATGTACCACACCGCAAAACGTACCAAATCGAAACGTACCAAACCAAAATGTACCAGCGCAAAACGTACCAGCGCAAAACGTACCAAGACAAAACGTACCAAGACCAAACGTACCACAGCAAAGCGTACCAAATCAAAACGTACCACAGCAAAACGTGCGCGGCGCCGAAACAAGGTTCAAAATCGCAATTTCACCACAGTTTTCGACGTTCGATGTCGAGAAAACGCGAAACGGTCACGACATAAATTTCAAAATCGCAATTTTTCCTCAGTTTTT
>VSDK01003309.1:3648-17665 GCA_009767595.1 Symbiodinium kawagutii | reverse complement strand
GTTGTGAAGATCTAGATCTGCGGATGTTGATGATGCTGATGTGATGATGTACAGATGTTGATGATGCTGATGTGATGATGTACAGATGTTGATATACAGCTGATTTTTTACGAAGAACCCTTCGCAGACGCTCTCGGGAAAAATAGGGGTACCCCCAAATCATCTAGTTATTGATTATTTATACTAATAAACCAACCATTTTTGGGGCTCCCTATTTTGAGAAACCACCAAATGGTTTACAAGGCAACCATCAAATCAGGATAGTCACCTGGCCGCCATCTTCAAGGATATTGATGCCCAAAATCACACCATTGAAACCATTGAAACCCCGAAGATTGGCGCTTCAAGTTGGATGCTCCAAGTGCAGTTTGACCTTTCACTGCCAATTGCCGTGGGTCTTGATCAATCACCACGAGTATCACACTTAAACTGTTTCACCTAAATATAGACTTCAAAACTGATGACATAAACTTATGAGTTATAAAGACTAGACTTATGCCACAAAATGCCAGAGGCGTCCCATAGCCGTGGGATGCCATGCGTCCCGCCATGGGTCCCTGCCATGGGATGCCATGGGTCCCTGGGTGTGTCATCCCTTCACCGAGGTCCCAACGTGTGCGGCACCAAGACCTCTCCACCAGGCCGCGGCCGAACTGAGCGCGTGGAACCTGCAGCTGATCCGGTGACGATGTGAACAGAAAATCAAAAGAAATAGATTAAATATGCAAGTGTATACTATAGATTTTACAAATATGATCTAAATATGTCTTGGATATTTAATCTTATAAGTATATTTTCAAATAGTTTAATCATATATGTCTATATACATTTCTATTTATATTTCTATATCGTTAATCTCTTTGATTTTTCCACAATGTGTAGTTCCAATCAGTTTTAATGGATACAGGTGTAAATAGATTGGAGTCTGTGATTACAAGTAGGTCCCAGAGCCGTCAACTTTCTCCAAGTCCACTGCTCCCCAAGTCGATGAAAAATTGGGCTCAACTGATGGTCGAGCTCTGGGGACCCGAGGACATGTCTTGGCCTGCTGTTGCTCCCCCATGTAGATATGTCCGGTGGCCAGAGTTATGATCGCGTACGAATGTGGGTGCCAATGTCTTGGACAAAGCGTATATACAAATTCAAAACATGTTTTCCCTGGAAACAGATGCCTGGTGAACAAAGAAATGCAAAAGGAAGCTCGTTAGAAATTCAACATTGATAAGTCATAGACCCTTTGACATCTGTGTGCACGTCCATCCTTCTGTTCAGAGTGTGAGCGAGTGCGCTGTTGGACTTTTGTTTAAGAAGCGCTGGGCGTTCCACAACTCTTTTTTCCATTTGGAAGGTTGGGAAGAACATGGAACCCGCAACTCCCTTTTCCTGATTCATACTGTGGTCCTTTGGTATTCCGTTCTTGATGCATACGGCAGCCATGTGGGCATAACCGAATACCAAAAGTCTTCTGTGGTCCACCAGCACGCGTTGCTCCACCCCAGCCTCCCTGGCCATCAACAGAGCCACCAATTTGAGGCTGTCGGCCAGTAGTGGAGACCTCATGGAACTGCATGTTGTGTTCTCCATTTGCGATGACACCACAGTTGTTTCTGTATGGAATATCTTCGATCCATTTGGTTGAAGTGATCAAGTGATCCAATTAGTTTCAATGATTTAATATGTTTGAGCTTGGATCTCAAGATGTGCTGCCAGATGTGATCGCGGTGTTTTCTCTGCTTGGAGCAGGTGCAATCCTTCTGCACAGGCTATCTCTTGCATTCTCTTATTCAGCCTTGTCTACTCCTTGTCTACCTTGTAACATATATAAGTATACACTTCGTGTAGATTCATGCATACTTGCCGGATATGGATTGGCAGAGCAAAAATGAATCATCCGGTTCTCTGCCTTTCGAGATTTCTCATTCCCGGGTGCCAGGCTAGTCGCGGGAGGCCGGCTTGCTCAGCGCCTTGCCTGTACAGCCTGGCCGCAACCATGCCACCTCTATGCCAGCACGACCTTGGAGAACACTTAGTCTCTTGGAGGAAATTTGATGACATCATCCTGGATAGAAAAAATGGCCATTGAACAAATACCCTGATAGAAAGATAGATAGATAGACTGACAGACAGACAGACAAATAAATATAAAAATACAAGTGGCTGGTGATACACTCCATCAATGGATACGCCATATCTGACACGTCCCTTCCCAGCCTGGAGGCCAAATCGACCTGCAGAAACGAGAATTTCTGCAGGCGAACACCTTTCTTCAACACACCTTTGCCTTAATGTCTACCTAGGGTCTATTAATCCTGGGTCAACATTACCTTCTTCACTTTCTCCCATGCGAGATTCCGTTTGCCCCACGAAGAATCGGGGAAGACAACCCTGGAAGAAATGCCCGCCCATCGGTGGCCTCCCCTGCGCCTGAAGACCTGGAAGGTCAAAAACTTGCTATAGTGGCAACTTTGTGGCAAAATCGAGGTGCACAAAATTTACTAGTAAAGCTCCTCCTCATCATGCAGAACTATGACAACTGAGCCCCTTCTGTTGAAATAGACAGTGACAATGCATGTAGAGCAAAGGCCAAGAATCATGGCATTTCGTCTACTCAATTGAACAAGATCCGGTTGCCGGACAGGGAGCAAGTTTCCGTGAGGAGACCAGCAAGAGACAGAGAGAGAGGGGGAGAGACAGAGAGCCGCTGCATGTCCCAAACACTTGTCGGGCGCACCGTGCCGCCATGTTTATGCAGTTGTTGAAACCTGTAAAGCAGCTGAAGTATTGTTGATGTTGGTGGCTGTAGAGTCTTTCGTGTTTGTTGATCTTGATGACTGGGAAGTCTTTCATGCTCAGTGTCTTCATGTGCCATGTGCAAGCAGCAACGAAGTCTTTCCGCTTTTTCCACTTGGTTGTGAGCAATGCTGGAGAGCCATTGGAAAACACGACGGAGGCAACTCATGACGTCATCTTGATCCTGTCCTTTTAATATCAAAATCCCCACCCCCAAAACATGTGTAAATTTCTTACTGAACCAAGATTTCCTGAGGGGTTGATATTGCGGAAACCGGATTTCTGGTACCCAACTTTGACCCCAAGGAGCTCTGCGATAGCTATCCGCTGGCTGAACCTCACTCAGAGCCCACCAGAAGACACAAACAAAAAAGATGTGTAAGCATGACAGAATGGCATGGCTTGTTAACAAGAACTGTTCAAGGAAATGGCTAAAGAATGAGTATCTAGCCATACCATCCATACTTGCTACATTTATCTACTTATATCTACTTATTGATGATCACGCTTGGCACAAAAGTGTTTCTAGCTTGTGAGCTTTAGGACCCAGGGAACATTACATGATTGCTCACTTGAGTTTTGCTGACGTCCAGCTAGCAGCAAACCAGGGTCTCGAATTGAAAAGTTGGACACTGATACCACACATGCGGCACATGCAGAATGAAACAATTTTGCAAGCTGATCTATCTATAGTAGCTGTGGACTTGCTAACACTGAGTGTTGTGCAATGTAAAGCTGACACTGGCTCTCCCAATCTGTGCAGTTTTCTGAGCTGAAAGAAGTTTCAGCAATTTCAGGAGTTGTGAACCATCACGAAAATATCTGGATATTGTAGAGCTCTAGAGCTAGCACAGAAAACTACTGACAGAAACTGCTGCACTGCGACGCATTTGTTCCACAAGCGCATCATCCGCCACTGATCGGTGGGATCAGCGCAATTTCTGCTCCTGCTCGCAGCGCCTCGGCTTCAACACAGGCAGATCTGCATCAAAAAAACGAGCCAAGATTTAGCATCTGACCGATTCTGCCTCGTTGTTGATCATCTCCTGTCAAATACACAAGTTTCTCAAGAGTGAGTGTTCTTGGATTCACAAGCATTGAAAGATAAAGCAAGAACCTTTTCTTTGCACTCTGGGGTTAGCTCAGAGTGTTTTAGGATCAATCAAGGAAAGGTTTCTCTGTTGATGTACAAATCAAAAACGAAGATACAAAGAACTACAGTGTCATTGCTGATTCCACCATGCTGCTAGTGATTCTCCCAGTTTGAAGTGAAACCGATCTTGGTTCAAGTGTCAATACTTCAAAAGTCGGATACCTGCTCCGATCTCAAGGAAAATCCAAAGACTTCAGGGGAGCTTAGTCAGCTTCCTGATCCACGGAGAACTTGCTCATGTCCATCAGACTTTTTAGAGCAGGCACTTGCTTCAAGATCTCCTGATACGGATCCACTTCAAAGGTTTGATATGGTTTGATGATGTCAAGTTCAAAGCAAAAATAGAAACACCCAAAGTTCAGATAGAAGCTCTGTTCACTCAGTGTTGATCTGTGCTGATACCCTTGCACAAAGAAGTTTGCAATTTCGAACAGCGATCACAGAGTCCGACAGATCCGCAGAATCCGTTGGCACTCGGTGCACCTCCCGAAGATGGCATACTTTGGCCGACTCAGCTGCCACCTGTCACTCCATACAGTCAAAGGCCGCACTGCCAAGGCAGCTCCTGCCTCCACTGTGACTTCTTCGTGGCCGACGGCCTTCAAGGTACAAGTTGAAGGATCCAAGGTATGTCACAGTACGATGTCACATGATGTCTTATGGTGTCACATGTCACATCACCGTCTTTCCAAGAGATTGCTTTGCTTCGAAAATCACGTCATGGAACTTTGCCACCACATGGAATGTTTCAGCATCAAGAGGATCCGGAAGCCCAACCCCTGCCGAGATGCCTCCCTTGCTGGGCCGAAGAGCAACACAGTAAAGCTACCCATGGCACCACAGGTCGTTCTCAAAAAGTTGCAGAGTTTCAAAATGCAAAAAAAGCTTGAGTGAAGACTCAACACATCTGATTTGGCCAATCCTCACTGTGTTCTGTCAGGCCGTCAAATTGACAGACCTGCTTTGCAAAGTATCAGGTATCCTGGAACCTGTAGAATCAATCTGACGAGCCTCAAGCCACTTTCTTGACTTCAAGCAAATCCATGAAAATCAGGTCCAACTGGGGTTAATCAATGGCTTTGGTCTTCGGAAACCTTCCGGTAGTTCAACGATGCCGTGTCTGTGCGAGGCCTGAGGATAAGATTCACCAACCCAGCAAAGCCTAACCCATCAAACGCCTATGTGACCAGTCAAAACCTGGTTCCCCAGCTATTGACATCCGATACATGACCAAACTAGTCTTTGTTCGGATGTTCATCTACCTTTTTCTTTGCATGGTTGATATTGACCCATAGCCATGTGCGAAATGCTAGCCAAGTCATTTAGTCTTCACCGAAAGGCCAACATTTTCAGTTTGAAGTCAATGGTTTGCAGAACATTCTCGAGAGTTGCTTTCTGCACCCTCTGCTCCCGAGCATATCGTGCAAGAAAATCAATACTTACAATCCAACACGGCCCTTCCCTCTATTCAAACATGAGTAGAAAATAATATAAGATAATCGGTGCCTAGTAAGACTTTCGTCAAGCCTTGCAGTGGTCGTATACTATGCCTAGTATACCTGATGATCGGCAAAGAGGATACACTTTTTGTGCCATGCTCACGTGGCACTCCTTCGAAAATGAGACTCTGAAGAAACTGGCCATGCCAAGGGTCTCAGGGCCTCGATGAAGATAGACTACAGTAGTCCTTCTCTTTCGCCCTCTTTGTCTTTCTACGAATCACTGAGTTACTTGAAGTTACTTGAAGACACTTGAAGTTACTTGAAGTTACTTGGAGTTACTTGCCAGTTCATACATGTGCTCATAGGTCTCCGGCTTTCTCATAGGGCCAAAAGACCCTTCTGTTACAGGCAGCTCACAGCATCCCTTAGAGTTCCGGCGCAACGTCCTTAGTAGTTGCGAGCTTTCGCAACGGTTAGAGTCCACATGGGCATGCCACATGTTCGTACGTCTAATGAGTCATCTGATATCCAGCTTCGTCCAACTGCTACAAAAATATTTTCGAGATCTGGTTTGCACAGTTTGCACTCGACAGCTCCTACCCATCCCATCAATGAAATCATGCTCTGCTGGTAACGACCTGCTAGGACCTCGCTCTGTTCACGTTGCCAATCCCACAGGACCCTGACGAGGATGTCGTTCCACTTGAAGTCATGGAACCTCATTGAAGTGCAGAGTGCTGGGAATGGCTATGTAACTCGATATGAATTTTGGTGCAATTCCCAGTGCAGCACAGCCCAGATCAGGATGTGCCGCACAACAGCACAGCAGTACGAGCCAAGAGATGCAGATCTTCGTTGTCGTCCGCGTCAACACCATCTCCTTCTCTCTGGCCAAAACCCACGAGCAGTTTAGCCAATTCGAATGACCCGTAAGGATGGACGTCATGACGCGCCATTTGAGTGGCACGGGGCTCTGATAGGTTCGGTTCGGCCAAATTTGGCGCCAACACGGGCTTTGCCCAAGGGACATTTTTTTGATCGGTTTAGAGTGGTGCAAAGGACCGTATCTAGGGGCAGCCGAACCATGGTCTCAAATGTACATCACCTCTTTCCCATGTAGCTCCAGACCCCCTCAGCTTCCCTTGTTCTAGATACGAGCAAGGCGGTCTGCGGTCTGTAGCATCATGAAAATATAGGACTCGCCATTAGCAAGCCAGTAAGTAATGTATATGTGTTCTGATGATCAATCAATCAATCAATCAATCAATCAATCAATCAATCAATCAATCAATCAATCAATCAATCAATCAATCTGCACGATTCACAGCTTACAAATGCTTGCAGTAGCTCAGCTTACAAGTGCTACAGTAGCTCACAGCTCTGGTAACAAGATTCTGAGGTTCTAGCGGAGTGACAGTGGGGATGTTTCCCCAAGGATGGCACTTCTTGTAACTGCGACATTGCAAAGCGATTTTGGATGATGACTGGCTTACATCAATGATAAATCATGCATGCAATGGTGTGGCACATCGAGTGACGTACTGAGCTTTGGATCTACTTTCCTTTGCCGTCTGTTTCTGTTTGGTTAGTTTCAGCTCTGGATCTTTGCTTCCTGAGACCCCAACTTCTCGTAGCTGCCATAGATACCCTGACGCAGTGCGGATTAGACAGCTGGCAGCTTGGCTTTACGAATGCAGGGGAGTTCACCTGCTTGTGACAGTTTATTGCACATCAATGTATCAACTATTGACAGTTTTTTAGTCAGCAAGTACTAGCACCTATCAACTGATCTTTTCAAAATCCATCATTGACTAGAAGCTTGTTGACTTGATGGGACCGAACTTGATCGTCTTATCATTGTCATAATTGTAATTATAAACTAGACTCACTCAGCGAGATCCTGCAAACACACTCTAGTGAAATCTGCATCTCTCCAGTTCTCTTCATATATCTCTGATCTGTTTGTCTTGTACTCAGACGCGACCTGTCAAAGAATCAAGCGCAAACTCGCACTCAAACCCAATCAAGACCGTAATGATACTTCAAGTATCACATTTTCAGATTGCATCTGGCTTGGCTTCGCCATGCCCGAGACAAAGATGTGTTTAGGAGTATCGTACACAGGTTGCCCCATGGCATCAATTCTTGCCACAGAAACAAGTTGGAAGAGTAAACAAGTATTAAGGCATCGAAATGAAGAAGACGGAAGCCCTGACTTAAGCCATGCTACCGCGCAAATGTGTGCTTCTTTCCAAGCAAAGATGATGTCTTGAACAGTTGGAGGGCAGGATTTCTTCAGTGGTCTCCAGTCAAAGTCTGCAGAGTGTTATGCAGCCGCTCCAGCAAGTTGTGCGTCTCTTCATCGCCCTCCAAGTCGTTGCTTTTCACAGACTCGAGTGTCTTGGACACCTTCCCAGCAGCATGTCTCTTGATGCCTTGAAAGTCGTCGTACATGTATCTTACATTCACATTGATCCGGGCTTTGATGAATTTCATCAGCACCGGACCGTGTTCGGCTCCACCCAAGATCACAACTGGTCCTTCCAAAGGCAACAAAGAAATTGAAGCTCTAACTCCACTCTCGCTAACATCTCGAAGTAGATTGGTAGAAATTATTTTATCACTAAATCGAAAACAGGATCTTCACCCCAAAGTGAAAAAGGAAGTCCGAAAAGGGAAGCGAAATGTACCGTGTAACAAACTAACACACAAGCATTAAAAGCGTCAGTTCTGTGTGTTTGTGTGTGTGTGCCCGATTCACAATTAGGGTACTAAAGATTTTCAGCACAACGCAACGGGTCATGAGGATACTAAAGATTTTCAGCGCAACGCTGTCTTCAAGTCCTGAATCCACTGCCCTCTTGTTGCAAATCTTGGTGCACCACCTGGATGTGGCACCTTCCCCATCGTCCAGCTGACTGGCACGGTTGGACAGGTAGCGCAAGGCCCCACGATAGGCACCATATTGAGCAACAAAGGCATCTCTGGACCACTCGGAATCATCCAAGGCGTGAAATCCAATTTGATGCTTCCAAGCAAGACCTCAAGGGGAGATAAGGGGAGGTGCAGCGGATTGAGCAGGGAGGTTGCGAGCTGAAGTCAGATCTGCGGTGCCTTTTTTTGTTTGGAACGCTTTGCTTGGAAGATTTTGAAAGTTTACTCTGCCGCCAGATTGGTGGAACGCGGGCTCAACACGGCTCAGCATGGGACCAACTTGAAACCAGAAGCAAGGTTTGATCAAATGCTTGCGCCCGCCCAAAGTGGTCCATAGACCTGGAGGGTAAACATACCAAAGTCGTGCAAATATGTCTTATTCACCTCTAGGAAACGAAAGAAACAGTGGAAGCTACCAGCGACCAGTGGCACGATGCTGGCAAGGAACTGATGAGGCCCACCAAAGACTTGTTGAACTCCGGGGACCAGCCATTGGAACTGATTGATTGCCTCACTTCATCCAAGATCTCTGCATCGTCGGGGCCTCGTTGTGTGAAGGCAGCTCGCGTTTTCTCCAGCACATCCTCATAGACAAACTCCAGCCACAGAGTTCCTCCAGTTGCCTCAGGGAGATGCTTTTTGGGAAAGGACTTTTTTGGTGAAAAGCATTCCCCCCCTCCTTCCATCTCCGTCCATCTCCTTCCATCTCCTTCCCTGCCTTATGCAAGTCGCGTGCCAACTTCATCTCCTCCAAGGTCGAGGAGTGGTCATCACGCACAAAGATCACCGAATCTGCCGAAAATCGAGCAGCGTCATGTGATCTGCGCATCGACCCTCCACATCCCATGCCACCGAAGTGAGAGGCATTTGTCGTTTCTATACACCAAGCCCAAGAAGTTGCTCTAAGGCTCTACACACGAGGTCTTTTGAAGAAGCATCTGTGTGTGTATGTCGTGTGGAGTTGGTCTCCGTTGCTGAGTGGTGAGTGTTGTATGTTTGCAAATGTGTATGTGTCACAGTGGATCTACAGGCAAACAACGTGTTGCGGCATCTACATCGTGGACATCTTCAACTACTGCTGTCCGTTGACTCTCGTAGAGAACTGGCGCTTTGAGAGAAATGGGCTGCAGTTTGCCAGCAAAGCTCTTTTTCCAAGAAGGACCGAAAGTAAAGTAGAAAGAAATACAACAAAGTGATATGTATAAATATAATGTGATATATACTCATATAGATATATACATATATAGATATATTAAAGCAATATAGTAAATACAATAAATGTCAAGTAATCTATACATAGATACAATATACCTTAGAACATACATAAATTATACAGCCTTCCCTGGCCTGCTACCCCTGTCAAATGGGAGCTTTCATCTGCAGGTAGGTGTGTAGGCAAGGCCAGCTATGCATACAAGATAGCCATGTAAATTTGTTGGTGTGTGGAGGAAGGTTGTAGGAGTTTGATAGACGTGGCTTTAGGAATAGATTTGGATAGGTACGAAAGCGCATTGGAACCAGTAGGTATGCTGCCACATGGGACCAAAGACATGCACGCAAGTATATCAAGGTATTTTAGGTACATGGGTATACTGAGACTTCGGGGCATGAGTATGCAGCTATGCAGGTCTCTAGGTATAGGGAAATCTGTTGAAATATGAGTATGCAGGCAAAACAAGATCAGTCAGGCGGCAAGGATACGTGATAGTGGCATCGTGTACATATCTATATATGTATATATATACGCATTGTTATGTTATGCTGTGTTCTATTGTACTGAATTATACCATATTATATATATATATATATGTATATATTCTTACATTGTATTATATGTTTCATTTTGTGCTTTATCATGTGTATCTATACATATCATGTGCACAGGTCTACATCAATACATGTGTGCATAATGTGTGCATGTATATACATAATATATATATATATATATACACATAGGGTACCCTACTTGTGCACATTTGCCTGTATTCATGTACATTCTTAGATATGTCAAGGAAGCCTTCCAAGCTATTCTATAGACTCCACAGACAACAAACGTCTCAAGACATGGGAGTGGACCTTGAGGGTAAAGGTTTCCCATCAACTGCCCAAACGATTTGCCCATGTACCGAGGTTTTGGAGCTTACGGAAACGGCACAAAAAATCAGAGGATCTCGGACTGGTTCATGTGCAATAGAACCCCAATTACCAAAATCGACCAAGGCTTTAGCAACTAAGCAGGATCTGCACAGACTAAGTGACCTGGCAAAGGCACAGGTCACAACAGATCTACGATGGAGCCATCAGCGGAGCAACGTTGTGGAGCCATTAGATGGGCACCTTCCTGGCCGCTGCTCAGCGCCTTCTGCCAGCCCTGACGCTTGGAGCGGCGGCGCATGTATCGGATACGGTCCTCAGCCGGTGATGTGACCTGGTCATCGAAGCCTTGCCCATGGCCCAGGGCTGTTCGTGTTGGTTCTACTTGGTGCAATAGGTTGGAATTATCCCCAACTGCTCAAATGGCAGCGAGTCAGCCCTTGCCAGGTTCTCCTCAAAATGGGAAGCTTCGATTTGAGTTCTGCAAATCTTCGGCTTTCCACAGAGGTCATATTGGTGAACCACAACAGGTAGATCCCCACGGCAAGCTCTCACTGTGCCAGTGCTAGGCTTCAGGCTCTGCTCAAGATCCAAGGATCCCATTCTTTCACGTCCTCAGCGAGGGGATTGATGACAAGGATGACCTTGTGATGACTGGGTGCGCGGAGAAAATGAAACTCATCTTTGGGTCATCCACTGACTGCATTCCTACCAACAGACTTTTGCTGATTCACCGTGGTCAAAGAATGTACCGTCAAGCTGCTTTCCAAGGCTATCACTTGCATGTGCATGTATGTGTACTCCGAAATTTGTAGTTCGCATGTGTATCTATTATAAATGCTTGTATACATTTATATATATATATATACTTTCATATATACATACACATGCATGATTATGAATGTAGATATGTACAAACAATGAAACAAAAAAACAATCGGCCAGATTCTGCTGTTCTGGTTCACCAATTCATATACGTTGGCCAAACAAGATATGGTTGCAGCCCGAACCACACCCGTCAAAGACTTTTGCAGAAACAAGTCTCATCTGCAGGTTGGGCGTGGGTGTTCATCATCTGCAGCGCAGAGCGAAAGACCACTGAAACAGTGGTGACATGTCTCCACTTGGTCCCATTGGTTGCATGCACGGAGATCTCAAACCTTTCCTGGAAGCCCTGGGTGAGCTTAGTCCAGCTCAACTGACCGCACCTTGCCCTTCTTGATGGCTTCAGAAAGCTTTCGCAGCACCAGCTCGATCGACCTAGCGCGACAGAAACACCTGGGGTGAGCCAAGGAAATGCACCTACTCTTCTGAGAGGTGAGGCTGGGCTTTCCTTACAGGCCTTGGAGCAAGGACCTAGGATTGATACAGAAGCTCTTTCTTTTTTCGAGCTAAGAGTGTTCTGTTGATGAGCAACTTCTCCAACAAGCCAGCTTTGAAACCCTGGTTAACGATGATCAAACAAAGATGTGGCAACTGCTCTGGTGAGTTAAAATAGCTCAGTAAAGCACTGTCACTTGCACAAACGTCACGCAATATTTGGATTTCACAGTCACGTACGGCAACTTCAGCTCTATACACTGCATCTTTCCGGATATGGCAGAAGCTCCGAACGCTACCAATATTGCCGCCTGGAGTTGGAGGTGTTGGAAGGAATTGGGATGTCGATGAAGGTTGGGTCATTGTTGGAATCCACCATGCCTTGCGAGGGCGAAAATGGCAGGAGGTGCATTGAAAGCAGTGCAGAGTATGAAGGAGACTACTATCATTGATCTAGTTTGACAATCCCTTTTGATCAGCCAATAGTTGCCATTCTTTACACCAACTGGTCAAAGGAAGACACAGACTTTTCCAGTATCGCCCTACATCTGCCATCCAAATTGCCATCAAATCACTGGCCTCAAGGGGTTGGTCTCCTATTGGAGCAACGGGGAGACGGCTACAGGGCGGTCACGCTGGGCCACCAGGCCCACACAAGGCACACCAATGCGAGTCATCTCGGAGATTGGCAGCCGCTCTTTTGCCTGAAAGCAACGCATCACCCTGGGACCCCCCCTGGGACCCCCCCTAAGACCCCCCCTGGGACCCCCCTACCCGAAAGACATGCAACGGGACCCCCATGGACAGCAATTTCAGGTGCTGAGCTTCCACCAGTCTCAACCAGAGCTTTTGGGTACAGAGCTGCTTGGTTCAAGGCCTTCCTAAGGAGTCCCAAGGAGTCCTGAAACCTGGTTGAGTCACCTGGTTGTTCAATAACCTCCCGACATCCCTAAGTCAACTTCACTCCCCTCCGTTCTGACCTCATCCACGAAGATGCAGATATCAGGATAGGAGGTCAAGCCGACAAGGCCATGGTACTTCTTCTCCAAACGATTCAACTTGCACCTACAGCTGGAACAATTCATGGAATTTCCTTCCAAAAGAATGATATGGATGGCACCCTCCCAGAAGTTCCCGATTTCTGCATCGGCACAATGCAATGCCGTTGGTGTTTCTTGCTCCTCACATCATTTCATTTCCAGTCACCCGCTGCCGCAAATGTTACTCCATTCCATGCCTGAGATTGCCCCTCTCTTTGGACGATCTCAGGATCACCACAGTCACCGAACATTGCATTCTCTATCATTCTCTTCATCTTCATTCCATTTTTGGTCTTCATTTGTTCTCATCTTCTATATTCTATATGATTCTTCTATCGTTTGGGTGTCACTCCAGAAACCATCTGCCAGCTCCACCCACAGCAGCAAGGGCACTCGTTGAGGAAACGCTTGAACTCACTTAGCCTGTTCCAAGCATTTTGTCTCTTCTCTTCCTGGCGAATCTGCAATGGCAAAGGGCCCAAACAAAGCTCTTCCAACCATTTCACCGAACGGCTCAACATGGGCAAGAGCTCAACTTTGGTCTCCACAGCCACCTGAAGTCCTGACTCGCACCCAGGGCACACCCAGGGCACACCCAGGGCACACCCAGGGCACACCCAGGGCACACCCAGGGCACACCCAGGGCACCTGCAGCTTCATCATGAGATCGATGGACTTGCGAATCACAGGGAAGTTGCTGACGACTCCTCCAACAAACCTTGGAGATAAGCAAAGCAAATGGAACACAACAGAACAACAACACCTCCAACACCTCTCACAATTTGAACTCCTATGTATCCGCCGACCCCTGCCGATGCCACGGCCAGGGCAGGGGCGCCGCCTGGGATCGCCGTAGGCGTGAACCTTGTCATTGGCTTTGGCGCTACCAAAGCGTGATTCATGCGCTTTGAAAGCTTGCATTTGGCCGGCTCCAAAAATGTTCTGGCCTCCAAACCCTCCGCGGCAGCTGTGTTGGCTTCCAATCCCTTGCAGCTGCCTTGGCCACGGTCAAAGCCAAGGCCAAGCGTCGAAGCGTCGACATCTCGTCTGTCGTTTACGGGCTTCCCATCCTTGCGTTTGGCCGGCCTCAAACCCTCCGCGGCAGCTGGCCACGTCGAAATCTTGCTAGTTTACGGGCTTCCAAATCCTTGCGTTTGGCCGGCCTCAAACCCTCCGCAACAGATGTCTAGGCCACGACCAGCGCCTTGGCTTCCAATCCCTTGCAGCTGCCTTGGCCACGGGCC
>VSDK01003305.1:74945-90501 GCA_009767595.1 Symbiodinium kawagutii | reverse complement strand
CAACAACTGCTACAAACTCCGGTCTCACGCTTTAGGGCCCTGGCAGTACGTCAATCTTACAGGGTGGCGTGAACAAAGCCACGGTCAAAGAACTGTTGTTGCGCAACAAACTGTGCAGGCTTCAAAGAGCGAAAGCACATGTTGGATTAGTTTTCACGAACCAGGTCAAAGATCAAGTTGTGAGTACTTTTTCTGATGCTAGTCACGCTAACAGGTTTGATGGTAGCTCTCAAGGGGGTACGTTCACAGTTTTGGCGGATTCTTGCATTCTTCGTAGAGAAAAATCTCATTTCTCAGTGTTGTCATGGCGTAGCAAGAGGCTCGAAAGAGTATGTAGGTCATCAACGAGTGCAGAGGTTCAGGCTTGTGCTAACGGCTATGATGATTCAGAGTTTGTTCGACAAATGCTCTACGAGTTTGAGAATCCCAAGGGCATCAATGCCAAGTCCGCAGACAATGACATCTCCGGAATCCCGGCAGCAGTGGTTTGCGATGCTAAGAAGATATATGATTCGGTCACTAGAATCATGTCATCGGGACTTCAACTCGAAGAAAAGAGGTTGTGTTTGGAAGTGTGGTCAATTCGGGAAAGAGCTCAGGCCACAAATCCTCCTCTTAAATGGGTTGATGCGGGACAACAAATGGTTGATGATTTGACTAAGATGTTTGAGGTTGATAAAACCCTTCAAATGTTTCAGGACGGAACTTTCAGTATTGTCTTTGATGAGTCTTTCACGTCGGCCAAGAAAAAGAAAGCAAACCGATCTTCCGAGAAGATATGTTATTTGGAGCGGTGGAAGCAAGAAAATGATGATATCGATGAAGATTCTGAACTTGATTGATTGCCTTCCACCATTCCAATAACTTAGATGAATCAGTGATGCACCGCGATATCTCGGATCGGAGGCCTGTCGGCCTTAACGGACGGTGTGCTGTGTGGCGGATGGAAAACCCAGTGCTCGCTGCGGCTTCGGAATCGTTGCTGTAGACCCTTTAGCACCAGGTTCAACTCTACTTGTTGACCAGCTACTCTGGAACCCTTCCGCTCTGTTACCAGTGTCCCATCGACACAGGGGCACGGGGTCTTGACTCACTGCCAAATGATAGAAAGACCGTCGCTTCCAAAGACTTTTGCACTGACAGCTTAGTCACAGGGTTGCCATCATGAAGAAACAGTCAATACCGATGATGAACCAAATGATAGGTTGGCAATTTGGTTGAACACAAACATGTAACCATATTTCACCCCAAAGTTTCTTTTCTGAGAATTTATTTTGGACCGCATGCTTCTAGTGCACAAGGCAGTGGCGGAAGTTTCCAGAAATAAGCGATAGGAAGAGAGGGCTTGTTGACTAGATCACACAAGGGGGCATTGGAACAACTAGAGGATTCAGGATTTTTGTTTGTCGGTGTTTTTTCTTTGCTTGTATAATTCTCACTATTCACGTATGTGTTGATCCATGATATGACTGATCGTCTACACATTGAACCATCTTGCTATTTGGGTGTTTCTCTATACCTGTTCGTTCGTTTATTTGCTTGCCTGGCTGGCTATTTGTCTTTCAGTTTGTCGGCCTGTTTGTTTTCGTGTTTGACCATTTGTGCCTGCTGGTGTTTTAGTGGCTGATGTTTTCTTCTGTGCTCGTGTTTTCGCGGGTTGGTTTTTCTTTTTTTGCGTGCTGGTATGTTTATGAGCATGGTGTTTTTGGGTGTGGTCTGGTTTTTTTCCACGTGGTGTTTGTTTGGCGATTGTGTTGTGTTTGCTGGTGTTTTTGTGGCGTGATTTTTTGCTGTGCTGCTTGTTCATTTGTATGTCTCCTTCTCTTTCTATCTCTATTGCAGTATTGGAGCATCAAAAAAAGTTGTCCCCTCAGATTTTGTGATTTGAAGATGGGTTTCGTACCACGTCGCAACGTGCAGTTTTTGCATATCTCAAGTTGTCGCCAAGTCGTCGCCACAGCGGCGTGCAGTTCTCTGCTCCCCTGCTGCTCTACAGAGTATATACCTTTGGACCATCTGGGAGCGCGAAGCGATAGCCAGACTCTCCACGTTATCATTTTGAACATCATTGGAGTCTCATGTTAAATCTCCAAATTGGAGTCTCATGTTAAATCTCCAAGTCTCATGATGCTTAACCATTGTCACTTGTCATTTTACTTCTTTGATCTAGGGTTTTTTTCCCCTGCCAAAGGTTTTCCCTAGATCTCCAAGTCTCATGATGCTTAACATGATTGGATTTCTCCAAGTTAACCCATCCTTCCGGCAACGCCAGGAAGCTCTTCGGGTGAGGATGCCTTTGCCATAGGAGTGGACGCGGCGACCAAGGACGTTTACATTGGCGGCAGGGCCTTAGGAAGCGTCAACGGACAAACCTTCACAGGAACCAGGCTGGTTGGTGGTCAACATGTTTGACTTTCGAATGTTACGTATCATTGTTTTAACTTAGATAGTTGGTTGACTTTTGTTGACTTATCAAGTTAACTAGTTGGGCATCTTTTTCATGGCAGGTTAAGACATAGAAACAGGTTGACTAACAGGTTGACTAACAGGTGGACTTGGGGATCTTTTTCGGTGCTTCACCAAGTTCAGGGATTGGGTGGTTATCAAATTGGACACGGATGGAGCGGAGCAGTGGACTTACCAAGCGGGCTCAGGGTCAGGCGAATGGGCGGGCGTAACCGGCCTGGCCGTGGACAGCAGCAGCAATGTGATCGCTCTGGGACAGTGGGAAGGAAGTTTCTCCGATGTCACTCCCGCTACTACGGCCATTGGCCTGTTTGATATACTCATCGTGAAGTTCAACAGCGCAGGGGTCCCACAATGGGCTTTTCAGTTTGGCTCGACAAACAAAGATTGGACCAACCGTGTGACCCTTGATTCATCTGGCAACATCATCGCGTGCGGCAACATCCGTGCCACCATCACGGGGCACACCTTTCAAGGAGGCGAAGATGATGCAGTTCTTCTCAAGTTGGATAGTGATGGAAATCAACTGTGGGTGCTGTCGGAGACCCTATCGACCGATGGCAACGACCAAATGAAAGATGCCATCACCGATGCCTCCGCATCGTGGCTCAAAGAATTGTTTCTGTGTGTGTGTCAAATGGGATTTGAATTTTCATTCATATACCAAGAGCGTCTTGCCAAGAGTGTGTGTTGCCAAGAGTGGGACTCCAAGAGTGGGACTCCAAGAGTGTCTCACTAAGAGCGTCTTACCAGGAGCGTCGTTTCAAGCGTGTCTTTTCAAGAGCGTGACAACACTCTCCCAGAGTGTCTCACGAAGAGTGTTTTACCAGGGGTGTTTTACCAAGACTGTCTTACCAAGAGTGCCTTACCAAGAATGTTTTTTAAGAGTGTCTTTTCAAGAGTGTGCCAAGAGACCCCAAGAGTGTCTCACTAAGAGCGTCTTACCAGGAGCGTCGTTTCAAGCGTGTCTTTTCAAGAGCGTGACAAGACACTCCAAGAGTGTCTCACGAAGACTGTTTTACCAGGGGTGTCTTACCAAGAGTGTCTTACCAAGAGACCAAGAGTGTCTGTTCAAGACTGTCTTTTGAAGTTTGTCTTTTGGAGAGTGTCTTTTCAATGGTTTCCTACCAAGAGGGTCTTACCAAGAGTGTCTTACCAAGAGACCAAGAGTGTCTGTTCAAGACTGTCTTTTGAAGTTTGTCTTTTGGAGAGTGTCTTTTCAATGGTTTCCTACCAAGAGGGTCTTACCAAGAGTGTCTTACCAAGAGACCAAGAGTGTCTGTTCAAGACTGTCTTTTGAAGTTTGTCTTTTGGAGAGTGTCTTTTCAATGGTTTCCTACCAAGAGGGTCTTACCAAGAGTGTCTTACCAAGAGACCAAGAGTGTCTGTTCAAGACTGTCTTTTGAAGTTTGTCTTTTGGAGAGTGTCTTTTCAATGGTTTCCTACCAAGAGGGTCTTACCAAGAGTGTCTTACCAAGAGACCAAGAGTGTCTGTTCAAGACTGTCTTTTGAAGTTTGTCTTTTGGAGAGTGTCTTTTCAATGGTTTCCTACCAAGAGGGTCTTACCAAGAGTGTCTTACCAAGAGACCAAGAGTGTCTGTTCAAGACTGTCTTTTGAAGTTTGTCTTTTGGAGAGTGTCTTTTCAATGGTTTCCTACCAAGAGGGTCTTACCAAGAGTGTCTTACCAAGAGACCAAGAGTGTCTGTTCAAGACTGTCTTTTGAAGTTTGTCTTTTGGAGAGTGTCTTTTCAATGGTTTCCTACCAAGAGGGTCTTACCAAGAGTGTCTTACCAAGAGACCAAGAGTGTCTGTTCAAGACTGTCTTTTGAAGTTTGTCTTTTGGAGAGTGTCTTTTCAATGGTTTCCTACCAAGAGGGTCTTACCAAGAGTGTCTTACCAAGAGACCAAGAGTGTCTGTTCAAGACTGTCTTTTGAAGTTTGTCTTTTGGAGAGTGTCTTTTCAATGGTTTCCTACCAAGAGGGTCTTACCAAGAGTGTCTTACCAAGAGACCAAGAGTGTCTGTTCAAGACTGTCTTTTGAAGTTTGTCTTTTGGAGAGTGTCTTTTCAATGGTTTCCTACCAAGAGGGTCTTACCAAGAGTGTCTTACCAAGAGACCAAGAGTGTCTGTTCAAGACTGTCTTTTGAAGTTTGTCTTTTGGAGAGTGTCTTTTCAATGGTTTCCTACCAAGAGGGTCTTACCAAGAGTGTCTTACCAAGAGACCAAGAGTGTCTGTTCAAGACTGTCTTTTGAAGTTTGTCTTTTGGAGAGTGTCTTTTCAATGGTTTCCTACCAAGAGGGTCTTACCAAGAGTGTCTTACCAAGAGACCAAGAGTGTCTGTTCAAGACTGTCTTTTGAAGTTTGTCTTTTGGAGAGTGTCTTTTCAATGGTTTCCTACCAAGAGGGTCTTACCAAGAGTGTCCTGCCAAGAGCGTCTTTTCAAGAGTGTTTTTCAAGAGCGTCTTTTCAAGAGTGTTTTTCAAAAGTGTGCCAAGAGACTCCAAGAGTGTCTCACTAAGAGTGTTTTACCAGGAGTGTCTTGCCAAGAGCGTCTTACCAAGAGTGTGTGTGTGTTGCCAAGAGTGGGACTCCAAGAGTGTCTCGCTAAGAGTGTTTTACCAGGAGTGTCTTATCAAGAGTGTCTTACCAGGGGTGTCATACCAAGAGCGTCTTACGAAGAGGGCCTTGATTTCAAAAGTGTCTCACTAAGAGCGTCTTACCAAGAGCGTCTTTTCAAGAGTGTCTTTTCAAGAGGGTGCCAGGAGATTCCAGGAGACTCCAAGAGTGTCTCGCTAAGAGTGTCTTTCCAACAGTGTCTCACTAAGAGTGTCTTTTCAAGAGTGTGCCAGGAGATTCCAAGAGTGTCTGACTGTGCAAAATTTCGTTCCACTGTGAGCGATCGGGTTCGTGAGCTTTGTTGATATTGGATCAAGCCCACGAATCCTGTGGATTAAGGTGCACTGCAAAGGTGTGTGGCCAGCGCCTCTATAAACAGTCCGTGAACGGAAGCTATTGAGACGATAAGTTTTTCCAAGAGAACCAACTAGCCGGAAAGTAATCAACAGATGGGAAAGGATCGGAATATTTGAAGTTGCAAGACTTGCACCAGGAACCAGCATCCAATGGTCGGATTTGATCGGAACCAGCAGCAATGACTACGGCCAAGGCATCACGTTGAATTCGGATGGAGATCTCTTTGTGACCGGATCGACCTTTGGCGGAAGCTTCCCGGGCTACACCAACAACGCGGCCACCACCAGCACAGATATCTTTCTTGCCAAGTATGACCCGTCCACTGGTGCTCAAACGTGGCTGATTCAAATCATGACCAGCGCCGACACATCGGAGAGCGCTCAGGATGTCATTTCTCATCCATCTTCGGGCAATGTGGTCATTATGGGCACTAGCAATGGTGATTTCGCAGGAACCAATGCAGGTAGCATCATCGATCCTATTGTTGCGGAGTATGACACAACTGGTGCTCAAGCCTGGGCTTACCAATTTGAACAGTCTAGTAGTGCATATCCCTATTCAGGAGCCTTTGATGCTGATGGCGATCTGGTTCTGGTTGCCACTCCGTACGGCTCCTTTTTGGGCAACACTGATGCGGGAAGTGGTGACTTAGCAGCAGTGAAATTCGGGACCCCCTCTTCGACACAAACCACCCACACCACCTCGAGCACGTCTTCTACCACATCCACCAGCAGCACGAGCACCAGCTCGAGCACATCTTCGACATCTACCTCCAGCAGCATTTCGAGTACCACGAGCACCACAAGCAGTACGAGCATCACATCTTCAAGCAGCATGTCTTTTACGAGCACATCTTCCACAAGTACATCTTCTACAAGCACATCTTCTACGAGCACATCTTCAAGCAGCGCGTCTTCAAGCAGCACATCTTCAAGCACGTTCACCACCACTTCAACGTCATCCACAAGCACAACAAGCAGTGCAACAATCACAGTTTCAAGCACCTCCAGCACCCTCACAGTTTCCGCCACAAGCACAACAAGCACCGTCTCAGGCACCTCAACAGACACATCCACGGCCAGTACAACTTCATCGGCAACGAGCACAAGCAGCACGGCTTCAACGGCTTCTACCACCAGCAGTTCTTCAACCTTGACATTTTCGATGTCGACATCCACCACCAGCAGCGACAGCACCAGCGACAGCGGAGGCAGCTCAAGCAGCAGCGGCGGCGGCGGCAGCGGCCCAGGCGGCACCACTTCAAGCTCGAACCAGAACGGGAACACATCGACTCCATCTGCTTCTACTTCTGAGGTCAGTGCAGCCGAAGCAGCGAACTTCGAAGCCGAAAGGCAGCAAGCAGCTGCAGAAGCTGTGGCAAGGATTCATGCAGTGGAAGAAAGCAACGTGGTCGATGCGATTGCCTCGTTGAATGACACCAACAGTACTGAAGTGACGTTGTCAACAGATTTGGGCCCAATGAAAGTGAATCTCATCAAGAAGGACCAAATGGAAGCGGCCGATCGACCATTGGTCGTGCGTGTTGAAGATGCTGCTGTGGAGTTGCCAACCGACACGGTTTCGGAAGTCTTGACTTCTGCTGGGCTCAACAGTGATGACTCCATTGTTCTGACTTTGGTGCGGGTGAATCAAGAGAACTCATCAAGCTTGGCGACAGATGCAGTGGTTGGAGACGCTTCTGTTCTCTCGTCGCCTGCTTTGAGCATCAATTTCTGGAGAGCTGATGGTTCGAGAGTTCAAGTCAGAAACTTGGCACGACCATTGTACTTCACTCTTGATGTTGCAGACCCAGCTACTGCAAACTGTGGCTATTGGGATGAAGACACTGGCAAGTGGTCCGAAGATGGTCTTAGAGTAGTTTGTACCAAAAACAAACTTGAGTGCAGCACTGGTCACCTCAGCATCTTCGGAGCCATCACGGATGTGTTTTTGAAGAACATCCTCTTGGCCTTGACGTGCAGTACGGTGGGGTCACTTCTGAGCGGAGAAGCCTTTGAAAGATTGCACGACCCTTCTTGGCTTGGGAGCCCTCCCTTCATTCTGAACGTCGTCTTCCACGTGTTCGGTGTGCTGTGCATCGTTTTGGCTTGGCTTCATGATCGGAAGCAGGAACGGCTGGTTCCATGGGAGGAGAGGGAGATGGTTCTCATGAGAGTGAAGGAAGAAGAAGGCGAAAGCGAAAAGAAGCTCGTTGCATTTTCTTTTGAACCTTTTGTTTTTAATTTCATTTTTTTCCTCAATGTATTACTTAGATGATCTTAGATGATCTTAGATGATATGAAATCACATGTTGGTTGACGCGTGCTTGTCTTTTTCCATGACCTGGAAACGCCACCCCAAGGAAGGCTTACCGAGTCACTGAAATCGAAGCCGCAGGGATCCCAAGTTCCAGTTGTTGGAGCCGATGCTTGGTGGGTTGCAATGCTTCCTTGGAGTATGTGAGTCATGCCGCTGGTGGGGATGCGACCTTGGAAGCCGTGAAGGAAGTCATTGGAAATGCGGATACTGCAGCTGTGAACCGGGCAATCTCCACCATCCAATCCCACAAATCGGGCATTGCTCGGTCGCAGATTTCAGTCTTAAACCAGATCAAGAACATTGAAAATGAGAAGAATGAGAAGGACAAGAGCCGAGATCTCAGGAAAACAACGCAGGACACCAATTTGACCAAGCAAACAAAAAGTGCCAAAGTCATTGATGACTTCAAGGAACGAACCGAAGATGAAGGACAAGCTGCTGCCGAAGAATTTCTGCAGAAAGGATGGCTGTCTCGTGTAGTGGTGCTGTGGCCGGCATCCCACCCATGGTCCAGGGCAACACAGTTCAGCATGCTGGCGCCGGTTCGAGTTTCCGTGGCGTTGCTGGTGCTGAAGATCACCAGTGCTGGAGCTTTGAGTGCTGTGTTCTTTTCGAGCGGAAGCCCTACTCCAGGGTCTGATCCCGAATGCTTTCCACCCAAGGGAGGAGCAGAGCAGATCATTCAGACCTTCGGTGTAGGACTCTTCACTGCCATGTTGGGTGACGTCATCATCTCCATCCTCTTCGCCTTGCAGATCAAGAGGGTGGTTTTCTCCGAGACGGAGTGGACGGAAGAGAAGAGACGGCGTCAACATCTTCGGTGGAATGTTTGGACCTGCATTTTCTGGACGGCATTCTTCGTCTACGGAGGCTTCTGTCAACTCTACATTTGTCTTTTCCTTGCCAATGTCACAGGAAAGGATGCTGCCAGTTGGCTACAAAGTATGGGAGTCTCGCTTCTTGAAGGTCTTCTGCTGAAGTCTTTTGTGACTGCCATTGTGTTGGCCACGGTGGCCTCTTTGGTGTTGTGTTGCCGACCCCAGGTCATGAAAAAGGTCAAATCCAAGTGGATCCAGGATGAGGATGAAGAGGATGAAGAGGATGAAGATGGTGCTGGCAAAGCTGAAGGAGGTGCTGAAGAAGGTGCTGAAGGTGGTGCAGATGAAGCTGTTGCAGCTGCAGATGGCAAAGCTGGTGATGGTTGCAGAGTAGGTGAAGGTGGTGAGTCGAAAGATCAGAAGTCCAAAGACGACATGGAATTGCACAGTCTGGCATCGGACGACGCTGCTGACGCTCGTGTGGACATTCCCGAAGAACCCAAAGGGAAGGATGACTTCGCAGGAGTGTTGCCAGGAGCAGTCGTGGCGTGAGAGGGTCAGTAGTGAGAGAGGCGTACCGGAATGCTGGCAGCGTTTGAAGGCTGCGGTGACCGCTGGGTAAGAACCATCCAACACCACTGACTTCCAAACATTGAACCGCAGTGATACCAACATGCAAAAATGAGCCACACCCGCAGTCGCCAACTACCGGCCACCAAGTTTCTCAGATTCAAAGAATCTGTGGGTCTTTGAGGTTCAGCCTATTACCTATCAACTGCTATGGAAAAGTTACCACATGGTTTCTTTTTCTCCGAAAGATTCATTACTGGGCTTTTAAGAAGTGACCTTCCCCGACAAGTCAAGATTTGGTTGTCAAGGCATTATTTTGCTAAACCGCCCTCTTACCAGCAAGGCTGCAGTGATGTCCCATGATGGCTGACCCACAATCGAATGACTATATGAATGACTATTCTTGGCTTCAAAGAGGGACTACGAAGATAAATTGACATTTGGGAAGCAAAGCTTATCAAAGCTTACGGCTGAATCTCAAGGATAATAAACACATCCGTGAAGGATTCCTGGCATGACATGCCTGCAGTGTCGTGTCAAGCAACACACCAGATACCTCCGATGGGTCCGCACCAGTGAGTCATGATGGCAAACATGTTGATCTCAAGTCTCCAGTTGCGTAGTCAAAAACTTGTCATTATTTACGTTTGCCGAACATATTGTGGTCTAAGTTCACCTGTGAACAATTCCATTTTGCAGGCGGCTGTTCCGAAGTATCTTGCCAAGACCGGTGTTCGCAGAAGATCTTCACAGCAAGATATGCCTTGCTGTAAACGTAGCCCTTGGCCCCCACTTGGGGCGTCCGTAACTCGCCTTGCTGCCAGCGCTATCCAAACAGCTTTCGTAATCCAAGTGAAGGCACAGGCGAGGATGGAATTGCTTAGCCAACATGGCTGGGGCAGTGGCGGCGGGCACGGAAAACATTGAACCGCAGTGATACCAACATGCAAAAATGAGCCACACCCGCAGTCGCCAACTACCGGCCACCAAGTTTCTCAGATTCAAAGAATCTGTGGGTCTTTGAGGTTCAGCCTATTACCTATCAACTGCTATGGAAAAGTTACCACATGGTTTCTTTTTCTCCGAAAGATTCATTACTGGGCTTTTAAGAAGTGACCTTCCCCGACAAGTCAAGATTTGGTTGTCAAGGCATTATTTTGCTAAACCGCCCTCTTACCAGCAAGGCTGCAGTGATGTCCCATGATGGCTGACCCACAATCGAATGACTATATGAATGACTATTCTTGGCTTCAAAGAGGGACTACGAAGATAAATTGACATTTGGGAAGCAAAGCTTATCAAAGCTTACGGCTGAATCTCAAGGATAATAAACACATCCGTGAAGGATTCCTGGCATGACATGCCTGCAGTGTCGTGTCAAGCAACACACCAGATACCTCCGATGGGTCCGCACCAGTGAGTCATGATGGCAAACATGTTGATCACAAATCTCCTGCGTCAGAGGCGAAGAATTGTCGTCTAAGCGGCTGTTCCGAAGGTGTCTTGCCAAGACCGGTGTTCGCAGAAGATCTTCACAGCGAGATATGCCTTGCTGTAAACGTAGCCCTTGGCCCCCACTTGGGGCGTCCGTAACTCGCCTTGCTGCCAGCGCCATCCAAACAGCTTTCGTAATCCAAGTGAAGGCACAGGCGAGGATGGAATTGCTTAGCCAACATGGCTGGGGCAGGGGCAGGCGGGCAAACATTGAACCGCAGTGATACCAACATGCAAAAATGAGCCACACCCGCAGTCGCCAACTACCGGCCACCAAGTTTCTCAGATTCAAAGAATCTGTGGGTCTTTGAGGTTCAGCCTATTACCTATCAACTGCTATGGAAAAGTTACCACATGGTTTCTTTTTCTCCGAAAGATTCATTACTGGGCTTTTAAGAAGTGACCTTCCCCGACAAGTCAAGATTTGGTTGTCAAGGCATTATTTTGCTAAACCGCCCTCTTACCAGCAAGGCTGGATTGATGTCCCATGATGGCTGACCCACAATCGAATGACTATATGAATGACTATTCTTGGCTTCAAAGAGGGACTACGAAGATAAATTGACATTTGGGAAGCAAAGCTTATCAAAGCTTACAGCTGAATCTCAAGGGTAATTAGCACATCCGTGAAGGATTCCTGGCATGACATGCCTGCAGTGTCGTGTCAAGCAACACACCAGATACCTCCGATGGGTCCGCACCAGTGAGTCATGATGGCAAACATGTTGATCACAAATCTCCTGCCTCAGAGCTGAAGAATCTAAGTTGACCTTTGCCGAAAAAATCCATTTTGCAGAAAGGCGGCCGTTCCGAAGGTGTCTTGCCAAGAAGTTCGCAGAAGCCTCGCCCCTGGTAGCCCTTGCTGCCCCATCACCAAGGAACTCCTGGGAAGAACCCGGTGTCCTTGGCTACATCTCATTGCTCATTATCAACTGTGGAAATGTTACCCCTGTGCTACTATGGTTTTTCGAAAGATTCTTGGAGCGGCTGGTTGCTGGTGGGGCTTTTGGGAAGTCATTGCTTATTTGCCAGTATTATGGCTGCATCGACTCAGCGGCATCCGGTGATGGCATCGACTCAGCGACTGATTCATCAGCTGTTGAGTTGATTTTTCCGTCCCCGCTGCCACCGAAGAATCGAGAAGCAAAAACGCAGCCGCCGGTTGCATTTCGACTTTGGAGGGTCCCAGAAATCGCTTTGGGGGACAACAGCGCTTTCGAAAATCTGGAGGCCAACCATCAAGGCTTGGGATAGCAGCCATGTCTAGCAATCATGTCTTAGTGTCGATGATTGTCATCATCTCATTGCTCACGGTGTATGGGAACAAATCATGGTAGCTCGCAGTTTGGGACATGCAGTTCCACCCTTGGAAACTGGTGCAACATTGGACAGGGGCAACTCATCTCAGCATCCCAAGTGCTTGTGGCCATGTGATCGGATGAGTTCTTTCCCGCCTTCAATGTTAGAGGCCTTGATGCCAACGAGTCGTGCGAAGTGCTCCTGCTTGCTGCTCAGCCGTTGCTTGTGAGACTTACATAGTCGACTCATCATTTTTGAGCTTCAGTTTCAGTGTCCCAAGTTCTAAGATCATGGGTTGTGACTTGTGTAACTGTGGGTGGTCCTTGAAAGCAGTGATAGATCTGAGTTGAACATGAGTGAATTGTGTAACTTCAGTTGTTTTAAGTTTTTTTGAAGAGTCAATGATTGTAAATGCTTCATTTGGAATGATAAATCCCATGATTCAAATCCTTTCACAACGACAGGGAAAAAGAACCTGTCTTGAAACACTTTGAGTCAACTAAGAGTTCTAGATAATTTGAACATTGAACTTAATCCGGTTTTCAATCGAAGAATGATCGCAATTGACAATAAATGATGTTTTGAATCAATTGAAAACGATCACCGGAATTTAGTTTGGGGAAATCCTTTCACATGGATTTCTTGCGAAATCGGTCGATGTTTGCCATTCTTAGGACCGGCCAAAACCTGCCATGCAGCGGAAGAAAAGCCCGTCTCAAAGTCTTTCAGTTTCAACGCCAGCTTTTGGAACCGCAGGAAATGCAACTGCTGCGTTTCATCGCTCCGATGTTTCGGCTCCAGGGGAATGCGTTGACCGGAGAAAACACAGACCCAGGATAGGACTTTGCAGTTTTTGCACTGGCGTTTGCGTCGCACAAATTCACGACGATCTCGGAGCTGGTTTTCTCTTGAGATTGGTTTCAATCGACAAAAAGATCGAAAAAACAAAAATCAATTCTCCAACTCGACGAGATTAGCTTCAAAGTTTTTGTTCAAAAATTGATTTTGTCAAAATTCGTTTCAAAAAAATCTCCACGTTTTCGAAGTGCCACAAGTCTTCGGCGCCTGGGACACGACACCCGCTGCGTGTCCCACGACGCGGGGCCATGGCGCGGCTGCTGCCGCTGCTGACGCTGGCGCTGGCAGAGCGGCGCTTGGGGGACTGGGACGAGATCTGCCAGGCGGGGAGATCAGCCCAGCAGATCAGTGGATATCATGGGCGGTTAAGAGGTCATTAGCAGAAATCATTAGCAGATATGCTAAGACTTGGAATAATCAGCAGTAGTAGTAATTACATGATTATTGGACTACTAGTAGTAATAATAGCTATTAGTCGTAATTACTACTAATCATTAGCAGTAATCATTTGCTATTCCAAGCAGATCATTGGAATAATATCCACTGATAAGAGGAGTATCATTAGCAGTAGTAGCACCTTACATAGCAGTAAGGCTATTACAATGTCATTGGTAATATCATTAGCTATTGATAAGATAGCTATTGGTAAGTAACCTTAATAATAATGAATGTCATGACTGATAAGGTTTCCATCATGTCAGGTAAGCATATCAGTCAATGCTGGGTAATGAATGGATATCCATGAGTGATCCCTAGACATTGTCCACGGATAATTATCCATGGCATTAGATGCCATTATTCATGGATAAATTTACCATTGGTTATCATAGCATAGCATTATGATTATCGGGGAGCAAGAAGCAACAAGCATGATGGTGAGCTATGAATGATGGTTATCATATCATAATGGTTAATGATAGCCATCCCTCATTGTATCAACATCAGTTAATGGTTTTTGGCATGATCACAATTAGTCTATGTAGTGCAATGATCAATATTAATTACATTTAGTGTATTAAAAAGATAATTGAATACAGTAGTAAATGATATTGAGAAGGCGATGGAAAAAAACAGTAGATGATAATTATTGGACTTGCCCATATCATTGTTGTTATTAGGGTATAACCTATCTATTTACCATAATCCTTATGGCATATCATTGGTTAAGAATCCAATGGCTCATAGTAAGTTGATATGCTCAATAATGATCATTATTTATGTGGTATAACTTATTGCATTAACTCATATCAATGAAAAGGATCATAGCTGATACCCTGATATGGCACTGGGTAAAAATTTACCAAGGTAATGAATGATAAATATAAGAAGAGTGCTCCTAAAGAACGAAACAATATAATCATTATTAGGATAAATAGCAGAATTTCAAGACTAAATTTGATTAGAAGAAGACTACTTACTTGTTAATTGCCTTTTATTCAATGTGGTAATTTCTTTAAGGAAGAGCGTAAGAATTCAGTACAATAACTCATAGTGCAATAACTTGCGTATAGTGAAGTGAGAGTTAATCTACAGTGAGTTGACTTACATCACTCCTAGTCATCTGTAGCAAGTTAAGAGATAAAGTCTAAAAGTTAAAGTTGCTATTAAGCCACTACTTAGTTATTTCATTAAGAGGTAGATTCTTTTTTTTACTTCAGTAGAGACTTACATTAAGAGGTGAATTAGTATTGAGTTGGAGTTACTATGGATGATTTTTTTCAGCAAGTGCATGAGAAGAAGTTACCATTTAATGCAAAGAGAAAAAAGTGGGAAATAAAGTTCTGATCTTGAACTGAACTTGCTATGGGAGAAGATTATATGCCTAAGGGTTTTAACCTATAGTTTAAGTTAGGGGAGTAGTAAATAGAGACTAGTCGAGAATAGTAGGGAAGTAGGGAAGGAAAGAAACGGAGACTTCTCTCCCTCAAATGTTCAGTCCCTTGAAGGGCGTTGAATTTAGAGAAAGAACTCAGTGACTTAAAGAGTTGACGAAGACTTGAGAAGTTAACACGCTTGAAAAAATGTAGATGGCCTAGTCAATCTTTGGAAACAGTGATGAACTCAACGACTGAGAAGTAGATTGAGTTTCGAATTGTTGCTTGATTCGAGTCTTTCAAAGTCAGAGAACAAATCGTTGAAAAGTTTTGTGGTCGTGTTTTGAGAAATGACTCATTGAAAAACGACTTCAGAATGAAAAGCAGGATCACTCCCTCCTCTCAAGCTACCGTTTTTTTCACAACAGGATCTTCAACAACTAGTTGAAGACAGTCAATAGATAGTAAATGATAGACAGAATTGCATGGATACTTACGAGATATAGTTTTTACTTATCAAATAATACTTTTACAATCAGAATACAACAAAAACAGAGAACTTATTGATCATCCATTTTAAAACTGCTAATTGATTATATAATCATATTTTGTTAAAATAACAATCACATACTTCATGATTAGATATCTAATTTCTGATTCTATACTGTATAACCTATATGTTAAACCATATATGTTAACCATATAGAAGACATATATCCTATCATCATATCTCTTCTATGTGGTTTTTTACATAGAATTCACCATATAAATGACCATGACATGGACCATGATTCACATGGATTTTTTCCATGTTTCGCTCCCCAGGCCTTGGAACAGGAAGCCCGGGAGGCGGCGCTGACCACGGCAGCCCCCACCGTGGCGCCCAGCACCGCGGCGCCCACCGTGGCGCCCACGGCGGCGGCCCCGACGTCGTCAGGGGCCC
>VSDK01003305.1:14808-74922 GCA_009767595.1 Symbiodinium kawagutii | reverse complement strand
GAGGACCTAGACGATGACCACCACGCAGAGCTACGAAGAGCGGCAGCTCATCCAATTCCGATCCGATCTCAAAGCGGAGTTAAAGGAGAAGAAGAAGGGGACATTAAATATTTGAAGTATAAATTGTGTAGAGAAAGTTTAAATATATACTTAATGTATAATCATTTTGTAAAAGCACTATACTTATAATACATATATTTGTATACAGTAAAGAATGTGAACCGCTTGCAGGAAGATGGCAAGGCTTTGGTGAAGGATTTGATTTCTTGGCTCTTGACACGCCTGGTTCTCATCTTCGTCAGCATCATCTTGGCAACGCCTTTGCTGATTCTCCTGATCCATAGGTCTTCCAGAAGATGCCGCTCGTGCATCATCAGGCACAAAGAGCGACCCTTCAGTCGTTTAAGCACTTGTCTCCTCTTCGGCACATTTCTTGTGGCAGTTGGTGGATCGATCCTTCTTGCCTTGAGTGTCTTGGGATCAGTAGATGTGACCATCAAAGAAGTGAGCAACTACTACTTGAAGGGTTTCGTGCAAAACATTTTGCAAGATATTCTCGGGGAAGTCTCCAAGATCAATGCGAACACGATCACCACGGATCGAAAGCAACAGCTGAACACCACCGTGTGCAATCCCACCGACGACTTCTTCGTCATGCACAGCCTAGATGCCAGAGCTACTTTAGAAGAAGCCCTCTTCTTGACTGCTACGCTCCCCAAAAGAGTCACTGGTTCGAAATTCGCAGATCTTGGGATTCAGATTTGTTCTGGGTATTTTGTTCAGATGTCTCTCTGTTTCATCATGTTTCCAAATGTAGCGACCGTGTTGTGTTTTGCTATGTGTCCTGTTCTGCTTGCCAGCAACTTGATTCGTCACAAGTATCAATGATGATAGTTTTCATGCAATATAGATCTGAAATATATTGAAATACCGATAGCATGAATCACATAGATATTCTTCCATCTCTCCTCTCCTCTCCTCTTTCCCTTGCGATACATTTGATTGTAAACACATAAAAATCATATATCATCCTATTATTTTATCATAAAGATCGTTTTATCATAAAGATCTACATGAATAGAAAGACTGACTCCAAGGCCCGCATCGCTCCTCGCACCTTGGGAGTGTTGAGCGTGGACTACCACGTGCTGCCGGACCTCGGGGGCATCCTGGCGGGCGCCGTCAACGTCGTCATGGGTTCCATCCTGGCGCACAAACTCGGACGAGACGAGGCGGCGCGGAGCGGTTGGGGGTGCCGTGCCGCAACGGGAGGAGCTGGTGACCGCAACTGGGAGGAGTTGATTTTCCTGGTTTTGGTAAGATTTCTAGCGAAAAACCTAGGGAAAATGATGGTTTTGTAAGGGGAAATGTGGGATTTGTGAAGTGAAATGATGAGTTTCGAACGGTTGATGCTTATGGTTTCGGAGGGTTCGATCGGAGTTTTGAGGGAAGCTACTGGGATTTAGGAAGGCTGAAACCTGTGACTTGACTGTGACTTAACTGAGCTAGGAAGGTTACAGTATTCATGATACAGTGTTGGAGGAATGTCAGTGGTTGACACTGAGAATGATGTTTACAGGCTCAAAGGGTGAGTCGAACATTGGGAAGTCAATACTTGCTGCCGGTCAATTCCCATCAAACCTTCGTTGTCATCGTTGTTTCAATGAGAACTTGTACCTGATTGATACTTAGTCACCTAGTAAAAAGCACTTGGTCACCAGGCTGATCCCTGGATTTTCCCTCCATCCTACCAGGAAGTGGCCATGATTTCGGTTCTGCTGAACATGGACTGCAGGGTGCGTCAGAGCCGTGCCACGGTGGGGCTGCAGATCAATGCCCCGTTGCTGCTGAGTCGGTTACCCGATTCCTTCCTGTTGGTCAATCCCAAGACTCAAACCGCAGTGCCTTGGATTTGCTGTAAGGACTTCAGGTCTGTGGCACAGTTGAGGCATGCCATCGTTGCACAGTTTGCCGTTGCTGAGGTGATTTCCAAGAGTTTTTCGGATCCCACGAAGGCCATGTACCATTTGTTCAACGCGTTGCTGGGCGGCTTGGAGATCTACCCGTTCTTCCAATGGGACTCGGTGAATTTGGGCGGACCTTTGATGGCCTGGGTCTATGGCATCCTGTTCTTCGCCAGTACCATCCTGACAGTCTCCGTCACTGGGATCGTCCTGTGCCTTGGCACCCTTCAAGGCCTTGGGAGGATGATGTTGGCACCACTTCTCCCATGAACGTTGAAGTTGAATGATGCAAGTCTGTAGTTGAAGGGCAGGGATACATCATCACTATAGCTTACAAAAACTGATAGGGATACATCATCACAACTCATCGGAAAGAGAAAGGTATTTGATTTGAGATGCGTTTGCAAACAAGACAATCGTACACCATTTGCAAGTTCATTGCAAAACCAATCATACATGATGTACATCTCAGTTACAAAAATACGCGATATTGCAAAACAAAAATGACACATGGTCACATGGTATATAACTCAGCGACATAGCATACATCATTTGCAGCTAATTCTTGACATATACAAACACATATGTTTCGACAACTCATGTGCAAACAAATACATTTGTTCAAGTCATTTGAAAAAAGAGAAGAAAGATACATCATTTACGACTCATGCAGAGACAAAAGCACGGTACATCCTTTACATATTTTCACAAGATAAATGATACATCATGTATTACAATTTGTTGACCCAAAAGGAACGATACAACATTTACGAACAGAACGGTATCAACTCATTGTCAAGAACACATGTGCAAAGAATGAATCATGTTTAATTGAGCCACAAACTTGATATGTTATTTTCAAAAACACATGATAGATCACTTACAATTCCTTCGGAAAGGCTAACGATGCATCATTGACAACCCTTGTGCAGTGAAAAAAACAACGCATGATTTGGAACTGATGAACAAGATACAGAATGGCACATGGTTTTCAACTAAACCAGAGATGCAGAATTAACAACGCCTTTGCCATAGAACGAGGATGATATATATCACTCACAACCCATGGGCAGAAAACAATAATGCATGATTTACAACTCAGTGAAACACAGTGCGTAGTGCATAGATGAGAACTCATTTGCAAAGAAAAGACTATAAGTTCCCAACTTGCTCACAAAGAAAAGAATGATACATGGTTAATAACTGATTGACAGGAAACAAGTGATTCATCCTGTGCAGCTCATGTACAGATTGTTTTCAGAGAACAAGAAAGAGAGATCATTCACATGTCATTTGCAAAGCAGAATGATACGTTACTCACTGTTCATGTTCAATCAAAATGTCTGGGGACAAATCGTGTCCACTTTATTGAAACAAAAGCGATCAGTGCATTTTTATTGAGATGTTTCATGATACTCTAGTGCAACTTATCGCAGCGCATTTTGCGCAGCTTATCGGTAAAGCTTTGACAGATGCTGCAAAGCAGCAGAGCTGTGAGATGAAGAATTTCTGCTGAAATCTGTCTTGAAAGCATTCCCAGCTGAAAACATGTTGAAGAAGATCTTCTCAAAGATTTACACAACTTCTGCTTAAAGTTGGTCCCCAGTTGAGAGAGGAAGAAATGACGAAGAAGATCTATTCAACTTCTGTCTCATTGGCGTTTCCGGTTCGTTGACTGATGGGCGTGCTAAGCAAATCCGCAACTGCTCAAGTTAACTTCAACTTCTTGTTAATCAACTTGAGTTATCTTCCAGTTGCTAATCATTCACAAGTCATTTTCTAAAACCATGATACATTGTTCAGTACTCATCTTCAATGAAACGAATGATGATGCTAAGTGCAAATCTTATGCGACTTATCGAAAGAAAGCGAGCATGTTTGATTGAAAGAATTGATGCGACTCTGATCACTGAAAAAGAAAATTGAATTTGCGAATTGTACTCGTAACAGAAAATTCGCTTGTGTTTCATTCACCACTTACTCTTATGAATCATTCTACAGTGCAACTTATTCACAGTGCATTTCGTTCCGCTACCAGTTGATGTTTTTCAAGGGTTGAGAAATCTTTTAGAAAGAATTCTTAAAGTTGAAATTTGATCAAATTTAGATTCTGCCCAAAGTTCATCTTCAAGTCTTTGGGAAGTGAAAATCACTGGAATTTCGTAGATCAAAGTCTTCAACTCGCTGCTTCCTGAGTCTTCAACTGCTTGGCTTCCCAAAACTGTGACACAAGTTGTCCCAACATTTCCCCTGAGCTGTTCCCCCAGCTGTTGCCATGGCCTGGTCGCTTGGTTGGTCCCCCAGGCTGTTGATGACCTGCCGAAGGAAGGCGAGTCCCGCGGCCGTTCCCATGGCGGGCGCCTCCCCGCGGTCCGACGCCTACGGCGACGCCGCCTACGGCGCCCACGCGAACGCCCCAAGGGTCGACGAGGGCCTGGACAGCGTGCTGGGACGCACCTTGGCCTCGGTGGAGATCGACATCCCGGAGGAGGAGCTGCTTGGACGAAGAAATTTTTGGAGCCGAGAAAAAATGGAGAGTTTAGTTGGGATTCTTGATCATTCCTACAATTATCTCACATTATCTTTATTAGATTGAGTTATTAGGTTTAGTATTATATTTTTTCTATATATATATATTTACATATAAACGTTAAATTTAGATTAAGCAGTAAACGCTAGTTATATATTTTAGTAAAGCTAACATCAATATTAGACAGTAGCTACCAACCAGGAATTGTTATTAGGTAAACCTTTATTTGGAATTCTAACTATGATTTTACCGTTGTACTATTTTACCCTAGTCTACCGATTTGTTACTTTGTTTTCATTTTTTGAAATCGAGAAAGGACAAATCGGAAATTGATAAGAGGAATGTCTAAAGAAATGACTACTTAGTCTTAATGATCAGTATAAAGAAGTAAATGATCAGACTGATGATTCCTATGCCTGGTAACTAAGGAAGTTACTGACCTGGCACTAATTTTCCGAAGTGACTAGGCATAAAATGAGGAAAATTAGGAACACAAATAACTCATTCGTCACAGAAAAAAACGCGTAAGGAAGAATATGAGCAAGAATCCTTGACCACTTGGTGACCGTTTGACCTTACTACCTCCTCAACACTGTGACAAAGAACACGGCTTAGAGGTGATTGTTGAGGAAGTAGCTATCCGAAGGAACGCTAAGGAAACTACCGCCACTTCACAAAGTACTGACAAAGAATTGCCGTTAAGAATTTGAATTAAGGACCACTACTGAAAAATCACAGATACCCATGACATGTGGCTACATTTACTATTCTATAGCAAGATACAAACAAAAACTTTCTACATATATTTACTGTTTTATACTATATATGGACCCTTACATTTGAGCTTCTGCCGCATCTTGAGGTCAAAGCCCAAACCTCACTTGACCAAATCGGTGTCCCGCGTATCAGTTCCACGCATCATCCAGTCCTAGAGCTGCTCCTGAGTAGCGCGACTGGCTCAGCGCGGCAGTCCCCAGAGGGGTTTAACACTGCCGTACCAACACTTCAACACAGGCAACTTGCCAATCTGGAGCGAACAAAAGCGGTAAAAAGAACGCTTAGAGAGTTGTTTGATCTTGGATTCGTGATTCTTTGGGATTGTTATTCAAGATAAAAATCAATCATCAGACTATTCAACTCAAACCTTATACATTTTAAGTTGACAACCTATACATCTCATAATTCTTCTAGATCTAAGCACTTCTAAAGTTTCCTAAGCCAAGGTTTTCGCTTAGATCGCTTCAGATGGAGCCCGCTGTGCCGCAACTGTGCCGCAGCCAAGTTGTCGCGTTGCGGAGCTCGTGCCAAGGGGACCGAGCCAACCGCTGGACCTGAGAGAAAGCTGTGCCGGTGCCATGGTGGTGACCTGGTGGAGTCCTGGAGGTTTTTTGTTGAATCACAACTGGTTGGTAGTCTAGTTAGGCTTGGTAGCTGATGCTGAGGAAGAAAGTTTTAGTTATCAAACCCAATCATAACTGGACGGTTTTGCTAATCATCAAAACTAACTTAGGTACCATAGCTAATCACTTAATTGGATGTTTTTTTCAATGATGGATGACCTTTGTGGTGACCAGGTGATGACATCACCCCAACGGAAACCGGTGGATGACTGACCTTTTTGTGGTAACAGATCCATAGCTGTGCTTTGGACCAGTTGCTGGTTAATCATGAGAATGATACTGACGGGATCAGACGATGATTGATTTGCGTCACTCTGCGGTTGCAAACAAACCATGATTGATCAAATCATATGTGATCAAATATTCAAATAGTGATCATAGGTATGACTGATAATTATGACATAATATTCATTTAAAGCGACTGTGATCATAGTTACGGCATTTGAATATACAAATAGCAGTGATCAGTAGTGATTTCTTTCCATATGAACCAGAGGCCCTTTTGTGTTCTCACACGTGGCTATGGCTCGTGTTGCCCAGCCGGTGATGCTTGAAGCTGTGGCAGCGATGGGTATGAGAGAAATGAGTTATGCCTAAAGGGCGGTGATGGTTACAATAACATGTCGAAAAATGAGATCTGATTATGACAACACAAATCGAGAAGTGTAACAAGAAAACTGAGGAAGCGACCTAGAACTGCGGCGTGTTGTTTGAGTTCTAGCGAGTTCTAATCAGCAGACCTGGAGCATTCTTCAATGGACGGTCGCATGAGTCGCAGATGTTTTTGGTAAAGCCCAATGGTCGTCGTTGATGACAGCTTGGTGCTGCAATTCGGCGGTTCCGTTCCTAGCCATCAATGTGGTGGATCATACTTATGATCATTATGTCACTATCTTATTTCAAATTTTAGTATTGTTTCTGCAATTATTGAAACGACGTACGCAAGGCAGCTAGAAATAGAATGACCGTCGCAACTGATGCATAACATCAAATGAAGTTGATTCCCGGTGCCTTGGAACTCGAATGGTGAAACGCAGGAGCTAAAGTGCCCTATTTTTGCCAGACCATTTTATTTAAGGTTTTTCGTCTAGTTTTTGTATTTGGTGGTTCTGTTTGGTGTTTGTTGACATGCGGTATTTCGCATTGTGTGCACATGCATTTGAAGGGGGGGGTGCAAAAAAATAGATGAAATCAAAAGTGCATGAACATTAACTCAAGGCCAGTGAATGCATCAGATATAAGATGTGAAATGGAATGAAAACATTTCTTCCAAAATGTATTGCAAAACCAAACCGCAACTCACGCTGACTTCTCGGCTCAGCGGTACCGCCGAGCGTGGAGCGAAAGAGATGATGTACACCACGTGGTTCATCGTGCATTTGCTTAGGATGATATCTTGATATATCTTGGATCAGCAGATGGCAATGGAGTGTGACCGGGGTGATGACCGTTCCACATCTTGATGAAATCAATCAGATCAGATTAGTGGCAATCGATGGTGAGTCATGCGGTTGACCATGATGGTGATGACATAATTAATATCATCAACATGATCGTGATGGTTTCCACCATAATCATGATCATCAGTGGCTTCTCTTCAATGGTGGAAAAACAAAGCTGTAAGAGTTTGCCAAAGCAGCTCGGCTGTAAGGCAGCTGTGGGACAGCAGAGGTGGTATCCAGTCTGATCAAAAATTGGGCAATGGTAGTTGTGAATATTTGGGCGCTAGAAATCGCTAGAATGTTCGAAATGGATCGAAATTGACTCATTGCCAAGATGTCTTTTTCATCGCAGGTTGACCTGGAGTGCAAATGTCTAAACATGTGATTCTTTGATTCACCATTGTCATCCCATTTTCCTCACCAGTGAGTGAACGTCTCATGCAATTTTTTGATTTTGCCATTTAATTTGGGCTTGAGTCGAGCGAGTCGGATGGTCACCCCTCAAAAACTTTGGAGCGCTGCATTGTTTTGTCTCTTTACCTCTTATAGATTTGGTACCACGTAGTAGCAATATTCAAGAACTGGAGTAGTACCTTACAGTTGTTTCTTCGCTTCGCATTTGAGATTTTGTGTTTCTTGTTCGTTTCTCTTTTAAGAATTTACCACTACATTGCATTCTCTCTGTGCTTGCTGTTGTTTTTGCCAATGCTTCTACAGAGGTGCCAGGTGTTGAGGTGCACACAGACATTGGTCATGCTTCATGTGCCTTTCCGAGTGACCCAAGGTGATGGGACAGTGGCCGACGCCTTACTCCAGGTGCAGATTTGCCATGCTTGGACCGTGCATGTTGACCCTGGGATGTCTCCAGAAGTAGAACAGCACATTGAAAGTTAGAAAGGTGCTTCAGACATGGAAAGTCCTAGGAACAGTAAATTTGCTCGACCTTGACCTAGATTCCCTTGTTTGGTGCTCCAACCATGCGGGATTCAGGAACAATGAATTTGCTGTGCTATATTCTTGTGTGAGGTTCGAAGGTTTTGTGTTATCTTTTGTCTTCATGCTCGGTGTGCCCAGAGGCTTTGTTCGGCTCATCTTGGATATTTGATCGGGTAGGAAGGATTTATAGGAACTGAGGCAGGCAGATTCATGATGTTTTGTTTTGAAGGGGGTTCTTTTCCTTAGCTTACTTTGTGACTAAGATGACCGGGTTTCTTGATGCTTTAATATATCCCTAATGCTATTCATGACCGCTACCCTCCAATGCTTCGAAAGACGTGTAGGCCTTAAAATGACGGATGAATTGATGTATCGTGCCAATGCTTGGAGTGTAGCAAAAACCATGCTCTTGCACGTGGTTCAGATCCCTCAGGGCCAGTGTCCAGGTTGTTATCCATTTAGATGACTCGTTTTTGGTGACCATCAAGTGAAACTTCCACCACGGAGCTTCCCACACTGAGAAGAACCTTCGAGTGACATCCATGAAAAGAGAAAGCACAGAAAAGAAAAGAAAGACCTTGAGAAAAAGAAAGGTCTTCTCCTTGCAGGCACCTGAGTTTTCAGCAGCGGAGAGCTGCAGGCGGCTTCAGATGTGCAGGTACCAAATTCAAGCTCTTAGAATTCTTAGGGTCTGCCATAGGGGGTCAGATGTGGAGGATCCAAGGGACAACTTGGTGCCTTAGAGGCCATGGAGGTGTGATTTGTTGCACAGTGCAATGACTTGCACAACGGCACAGGTGGAGAAATCGCTGCAGAGTGACCTGGTGATCTTCAGATCTTGCACTGGCAGCGTTTCAGTTTTCCCAGTGCGGTGGCACTTGGGATCTCTGAGTCCCCGGGTGAATCACCCTTCCGCTGCGTCGTGGGGTGACCATCTTCCATGGGAAGAACGGGGCCACTGCTTTAGATGACCATGTCATTTGACCATGTCAATTTATATTGCATTACTTGTTGTTTTTTTCTGAAGCTTGCTGTTTTCTAAGCCCAGAAGCTTGCAACACAAATGCGGTGGCTTTGTTTGAAGTAAACTTGTGACAAAGATCTCGTTGGAACCATAAAGCCGTCATCTCGCCGATATACAAGTCTTGAATCTACAAGTTCCAAACGGTGAGGTTCAGTTTCCAGAGTCTCAAGTCAGCCCTCGACGTAGAAAGCGCGGCCCCCGAAAATTGCCAAGAAGGTCGTGTCATGGATGCAATGTTTTTGAAGCGGCGACATCCACACTTGCTAATTTGTTACTTTGCAATCCTAGCAAAAGAACAAGTGACTAAATTGTTTGTGAAAGATATTGTATTCTAACACGACAATGATACAGTTACACAGCTTGAAACATCTATTTCTGTCCGCAAAGCCCCTTGTCGTAGAGACCTGCTTCGGGTCAAATCAGAGTTCCAAACCCAAAAGTGGTAGCTATGCGCCGAGATTTCTTGAGAAGTTGAAGGATGTCAGTGAGGTTTCTGCTACTACCACTTGGTCAATACCTTGGATTTGCATTTATCCATCTCACTTTTGGAAGCTGAGTAGTCTGAAGAGTCTTCATTGATATTGTTTGTATGCAGATTTAGATGCGTCCTTGCGGCTGGGTGCTGAAAAATATGCGAGTTGAGCTCCAGAAAATCCCGGATCTATTCAAAGACCAGGATGTGGTTACAGCATGTGCTTGCCGGGAATATATGCATTCAATAAGGGGAATACGTCAGCACTCATCTCGTCATTCAGTCAAGACACATGTTTTTTGGAAAATGCGATGCATCCTCCGCATTGCGGCAAGCCGCTGCGAGCGTTCATTATGTAGATGAAGAGAGCCGTGGGCTGCATCAGCTGAGCCAAAAATGAGGGGCTTCATACGTTGCAGAGTTCATGTTACATCCATGCAGAATTTTGACACTGCTTGGAATCAGAGGGGTAGAGCCGGAGAGACGCACATGAGTTTCAGGAAGGTGATTCCGCGGCCATTTCTGCTGGATTGGTTTGAAGGCGGTAGACATTTTGAAGACCAAGAGGTGCCATAGTTCTGCTATGGGTCATCCCATCAGCACATGCCTGTCACAAAGAACGCAGGTTAAAACATGTTTTCAATCAGATTTCAAACCAAAATTTGGCCCAGAGTTTCGAGGGCCTTTCGCAAGCACCATGGCGTTGACGTGGCTGTTGATGCTGATGGCAACCAGTTCCCAGGGCGAGCAGTGCTGCCGAGCCTTCCAGAATTCGACCGAGCTACGCGCAGCTGTCCGCGCTTGGGACCTCGGAGACTCTTGGGAGGCATATGCATCTGACACTCGGCAGGTTCCTTTGTGAATTGTGGCGATTTTCAAAGATCACTTGGCACTCGGGATGTTGGAGTGACTTGAAATCTTGAATGTCTGAAATCGGTAAGACTCTTGACTGAATCACGATAGAGTATCACGGCCCTTAACTTGGCAAACAATCATAGAAACGCTGACTTCTGTCTGCAACTTTGTGTTTTCATCAAGCGTTCTTCAGGCAGAAACGATTCAGAATTCCCAGTTTCAATCCTGTTGGTCCTTCTTAGCCTTTCAAGCCAACACAGCACAAATTTAGGAAAAGATGCGGGTGATCTCCACCTACGGAGAAATCGCGAATTGGAATGTTTCAATGGTGGCGAACATGGCAGATTTGTTTTCCGGTATGACATACTTCAACGAGGATATTGGCTCCTGGGACACGTCCGCAGTGACAGACATGCGGTACATGTTCCAGGGGGCCTCCAAGTTCAATCAGCCCATTGGCTCCTGGGACACGTCCGCAGTGGCAGACATGTACTCCATGTTCTACGAGGCCAGCGAGTTCAATCAGCCCATTGGCTCTTGGGACACGTCCGCAGTGACAGACATGAGCCGCATGTTCTACGGCGCCTCCGAGTTCAATCAGCCCATTGGCTCTTGGGACACGTCCGCAGTGACAGACATGCACTGGATGTTCTACGAGGCCTACGAGTTCAATCAGCCCATTGGCTCCTGGGACACGTCCGCAGTGACACTCATGTACTCCATGTTCTACGAGGCCAGCGAGTTCAATCAGCCCATTGGCTCTTGGGACACGTCCGCAGTGACAGACATGAGCCTCATGTTCTACGGCGCCTCCGAGTTCAATCAGCCCATTGGCTCTTGGGACACGTCAGCAGTGACGGACATGCACTCCATGTTCTACGAGGCCTACGAGTTCAATCAGCCCATTGGCTCCTGGGACACGTCTGCAGTGACGAACATGCACTCCATGTTCTACAAGGCCAGCGAGTTTAATCAGCCCATTGGCTCTTGGGACACCTCGGCAGTGACATACATGAGCCACATGTTCTACAAGGCCAGCGAGTTTAATCAGCCCATTGGCTCCTGGGACACGTCTGCAGTGACGAACATGTACGCCATGTTCTACAAGGCCAAGAAGTTCAATCAGCCCATTGGCTCTTGGGACACGTCCGCAGTGACGGACATGAGCTACATGTTCAGCTGGGCTATCTCCTTCGACCCTTCGGTAAGCTTGTGGGACATTCCTTCCTTGACAAGTTTCTTGACCAAGTGTGCGAAGTGGGCCGAGATTCATTTGTTTGAACTTTACTCGTTGCCTAATTTTCTTTTTTTGCTGCACATGCTCCTCGTGTTTCTTTGTGTTGTAGATGCCCTTGACTCCCACAGCCTGAGGCCATGATGGAATGTTCGACACTTTGCAGCCTCCATGCCAACCTGGGAGGGGTCCCAGCCAGAACAATCTCATTTGTGAACGATGCGACGTTGGAAAATTTGCGCCGGCTCAAAGCTTCTGTCAAGAATGCGCCGAAGGTTGGGATGTCAGTTTGTTGCAACATGTTGTAGCATACGTTGTGGCTGAAATGTTGAGGAGGTGTGACTGAAATGCTCAAAGCTCGTAGCGGGCTGGAAGTCAAGGCAGAGAGACCATGAAACCGTTGATGGTGTTGGTGTTCAATTTTAGAACGGTGCAGTTTGCTAGCTTTGTTCTTCCATGCTTCAGGATCAACACCTTCCGACGAGCGGAGCACGTGTGAAGAGTGCTTGGTGTCACACTACTCTGTGAGCGGCGTGGATGGCTGCTTCCCCTGCAACTTGCCACTGGTTTTGGTGGACAACAGATGTGTTTCTGGGCCGAAAATGAGACAGGGTTTGCAACCCCGGTATGGAGATTTTTTGAGACATGGAAATTCAGCATGTCATGATCTTTCTTGCGGTTTTTCGGCACCGAAGCTGGAAGCTGTTTTCTGACTTAGCTGTTTCCCCTTTATTCTGGCTGCTGGTTATTAATTTTCATCGGGTGCAACAGTGGCTTAATTCAACTTGTGCATCCAACACTACACTGACGGCTTCCAGAGTGTGAACCACCAGGTCGAGCATTGACCAGAACCTGATTCTTGCCACGACGAGGGTAGTCCATTCGGTGAAATAGTTTTGATATCAGTGCTTCAAGTAGGAGTCTTCACGGCCACAAGTGATCCCTCGTTCTTACACTCCATGCGCAAAAGTCGAAGAAGTTCAATTTCGGTTCTGCACCTCCCAGATTCCTTGTTTCGAGGCTGGGGCGGGAGGTCTGGATTATGAGGTGAGGTGTATGTGCTCATGAATTAGACATGTCTTGCTCAGAGGCAAGAGGGAAATTCAGATGTTGAAGCGAGATGGAAGATCGCCCATCTCTTGGAAGGCTTGTGTGAGATAGCTTGAGATTCTGGAACTGTTTCGCGTTTCAAGTTTAATAACTTCACCTTATTTTGTTACCGCAAGTGACAGTTTGCATGGCCGCGGCTTACCTGTTTTGACGGCAGGTGACCCCTGACCTACCTGCATGGGGTTGGATTCTGTTGGATTGGGTGGGGGGTATTGTGAGTTCTATCTTTGCATCGTATTTTGGATCCCTTCTTTACTTGGGAAGTTTGCTACAACATGCATGCTGCCTTTAAATTTCCGACCTCGGATGTTTCAAGACACCTTGCTTCTCTTCGCATCCGCATGGTTGCAGTGCTTATCCATTTCATGATGCGAGGTCTGGTGGCACCTGCCACTTATGGCGCTTGGTTTGGCTCTGCTGGGGATCGGTTGTCGCTTGGCCTTTTCTTGGAACAGCTCTCGCAAAGCTCGTAGAATCGAATGCGCCCTGAAGGAAGTCTATGACCAACTTTGGGATGCTCGGTACTGAACCGTTGGAGGGCTCCGTCTCCACACAACTGAAGACTATGCCAACATGTTCAACACATGATGTCACATAGAGCATGTATGAACATGTGGAGTGTTGCTTATCTAAGGATGAACAACCGGACATGCTCCCCGCGTACTCGAAGAAATTGAGTCGCCTTGGGCTTCAGAACGACAAGTTCGAGCAAAACGTGTTTGCCATGCGCGTCCTACAGAGTCAAAGAGCCGGGGTTTCTGGATAGCAAATCAGTGTGTTTTTGGTTATGTTGATATTAGCAGCAGCCCTTTCTTAAAGATAAAAAAGGTGCTTTCCTGTCCCTGATATTCAATGAAGATCTCTACGTGTTTGTGCTTTGCAAGTCCAGAACCTGCAGAGCGATCTCCGGCCCAGGTCAGCATACAATACCTGCTATCTGCTGACTTCGCTCAACTGGCAACGCAACGCACTGGCAAAAACGATCCCACCTTCATCGATCCTTGCCTGGAGCCTCATTCGTTACACAAATAAGTGTACAAAACCAAAAAGTGCTCATTTCCCAAAAGCGTACAGAAACACTAAAAAGTGTACATGGGTTCTTTGCCCGAAGATCTTTGTAGTACAACATCGGAAGATCCAGGATTAAATCATACTTTCCAGGTAGTTCCAATCCCTTCAGCCAATGCACACACACAGCACACACACACACACTATGACGTGCTGGACAACTTCGCTGCCAGCATCTTTTTGCTCGGCCCTCAGCAGACAATCCCGTATGTGTTGCGCCATTGCCGTTGGTAGCTCATTAAGCTGATCTGAATTGTCCTTAATGGACAAGTTAACGAGTGTTGGTGCCTAGATGTTCTCGCAGCTTTTCCTATAAAATCTTCATCGGCCCAACAAAGCCACATGCTTGGAGATGCGGCAATCCCTGTAGTGCGAACTTCGTGGTCGATTTTCTGCCATAGATGGCCGGGTTTTGCTTGCCAGAAAGCTGACAACTTACTCCCCAAAATTACAAGATCTATTTAACAGGTCCAGTCCCATGTAGTTCTGGGGGGCTCTAGCCAGAATAGTGGACAAATTTTGCCATATGGTATCCTTGCAAATTGCAGCCAGCACACACGATGTGAGCTTGCATGTGCAACTTTGGTCGTACTCGGAAAAGCGAAAGTCTGTGAGCAGCTGTCAAACTGCTTAGGCACGCATAGGATTCCTCGGGGTGAGTTTAATGGGAGGAGTCACATATGTTCCATGTCCATGTAGCCAGACATCCCCGAAAACAAATCAATCAAATTGTTGGGGATCATATGCCCAGCTTCCACCATGGCCCATCCAGCAGCAACAGCTTGTTCTGCAACATCTCGAGGCAAAAACATACCATGTTTGTAAAGAAGCCTCCAGAATGCGCAGCTAGACTTGTTCAAATACTTCATGACCTCCACCATGTCCGAGAAAGGATGATCCTCATGATGGATGGTGCACAAACCCTTGAGACTAACATGTTTGTCATCCCTGATTGTTAACTTGTGGGGAACTACATGCCCGTCTAAGGTTCGAAGGAATTGCCATCGACCAAAGAGAGCTCTGCCTCCAGCCAAGACCCCAGAACAGCGGTGTCGTGCCCTTTGCCACCACCAGTTGGAAAGTAGGATGACCTGCAGGGAGAGCGCTTTGATATATGCAAACATTTGCGGCTGTTCATCTAGAGCTAATATGGGTTCTTGGCCATCAAGAACCAAGTGGAATATAGGTGATCCATCTTTGATAGGGCATATTCCCTAGCCGAGGCTAAAAAAGACATCATCACTAGCTATACCACCAAAATATTTTAAGATAACCCACTGGAGGAAACCAAACCAACTGGTTCTTGCGGAACTTGCAGATTTGCCGTGTATACTATGGTGCATGTGTGTGTGGGCGTGTGTGTGCATGTTTAATTCATTGGCGTGGCATACTCCTTAGGATTTCCCATTCTGGTAGCTACAACCATCCAAACTCGAACAACCTAAACTTCGAGTACCATGCATATATATATATATATCTTGGGAATCCTAAAGTCACATTTTTTTAGGTTATTGAAAATAACCAGGTTATTCTTGGGAAAACCAGGGTTCTTAAAAAAAACCAGGTTATTGGGAAAACCTATGTTTGATACCAGGATAGCATGTGGATATGTGACCACAAAAAACATCATCAAACACCAGCCAAAACAAATAAAACAAACACTATCATGAAGAAGGATGCTTCCAAACCCTTCAGCCAACCTGTTCACCAAAACCAGTACCCACAAACACCCACACATACCCCTACACACACTCAGAAGCGTTTTCACTTTATCAGACCCGCGTCCACCCAGATGCTCCAACAAGCTATGAGATGCCGCTCCAGCGTGCGGCGAACCATCACCCTTGCGTTCACACGCCGCGATGTACGCGCAACGCGTCCTATACAATCCTCATCCATCTGGCATGAAGATGATATCGGCGATAGCGCGTGTCCACATCTCTCACACTGCAAACGGATACCAAGAAAACAATGTTGTACACTGTGTAGTTTCGGCATCAACGGGAAAAGGTGGGGCCTTCCCAAACTGTAGCATTTTCGCGCCAACATGCTGTAAGTTTGAATCCAATGCATTCCGCGATGATAAATGTATTGACACTCAACTTCTTCAAGGAAAAGCGGAGCGTTGTACAGAAAGGACATGGCAGCATTGAGTTGTCGTAAAGCTTCCTTGCGTTTGCTCAACATCCTCTGTGCATCGTCTGGGAAGTCATCCAAGAAAGCGACCACCCACTTAGCGAGATTTGTGCTAAGAGCGCCTTTGCTCCAGTTGCCAACCGCACCTGGAGCATCCCCGTGGCTGATGAGGTATCCTGAAATTTTTGATACCAAAGATGAAACTTTGTTCAAGCGACACCATGCCAGGTAGTGTTGGGTCATAATTTCAAATCTTGCCTCATGATTCTGCGCAGCAATGACTTCCAAGCTGATCTGCAAAGTTGATGCAATAAATGATTTCAACACACCCAAGTGAAGCGAGTGCCACATGTCACAACTCAGGAAGGAACCAGGGTCTGAACTGAAGTTGGGAAGAATTCTCAGGATAGGCGGTGTTTCATCCCAAGGTGGTTGGGCTCCAAGTGTTGCAAGCCAGACTGGATTATGCGCGGTGTCTTCTGCAGGGAATTGATTCGTTCCAGCGAGGCAGTAGTGACAAACACCTCTCGGAGGTGCTCTTGCAACACCTCTTTTCACCGTTGTGTTCCAACTTCTTTTCAGCATTCCGATTTTTTGCAAAAAAGGTTGGTCTCCTTTAATGCCTACCACCGCAAACTTCCAAGTAATTCCAGTCGTAGGATCCCGAATCCCAGATGACAATAAATCTCGAAGATCAAGAGCAACTCGCTCCATTGAGCCATGGAAAAAACTGGGATTGGTGGCATAATCCTTCTTTGCCATTACGGAAACCACAAATCTCGTAGCGAAGGTGCGTCCAGCAAAATTGGCCCAAAGTTTTCCAGTATCATTCACTCCTCGAGGTCTTTTGAGGCGTTTCTTGTTGAACCCGGTACCCAACACACTTTGTATGCTGGTCACCATCACAGCCCCTCTCTTAAGCGTTCGCCCTTCATCACCATGAATGTATAGAGCGATTGTATGAGAAGGGTCAAAATTTTCGCGGTCATCGAAAATCGCAAAGTCAGGGAATAATGGTTCAAACCGGTTCCAGAATTGCTTCCACGTGGTTCCAAGAAGGTGTCGGTCTTCAAACTGTAACCCCGAGAGCATGTGAAGAAGCCCATGCGTAACAAATTGTAACAATGTATTGCAGCCATGCTTTGGGACTGATCCAGGGATAGTTTGTCCGTTGTACAATCATCTCATCAGTTGGGATGTCAAGTCTAGAGCATTGTTTCTTGACCAATCGATGCGTATCCCTCTCACTGTTGCCCATGTTTATGTCAGCCCCTCTTTGTCTACCAGTCGAAGACGCAGCAACCTCCCCCATCTCTTCGGCCACCGCCCTCGCAGTGAGAATCTGGGAAGTGCAAGACGCCTCAGCGAACCACAGCCGAGAGAGAGAGAAACCTTCAAAGAGGGGTGAACACACAACGTCCAGGTTCAATGAAGGGGTTAGGTTTTCCATACCAAGTTAGAAATAATACCTATATAATCCAAAATGATATGTATACTTTAGCTATCTTTAGTTGATTGGGTGACTAGGTGGCACGGCTGCTCGTCTTTGACGTGGATGATTGCAAGCACTTGGAAGCTCAAACTTTTTTGTCGCGGTGCAACCATCCCAGAAATTAAAAGCCCATTGCTGGCATAAGTGCTATACAACATGCATCTACTTGCGCGTGGAAAACACGCACATGGATTTACACTGACAACTGAGTTGTCAAATTTTTGCCATGGATCTGCACAATGGTGGAATGGGTGGTGGAAACTTAAAGCTCCTCCACACAACATAAGTCAAGAACGGACCTTCGTTTTGAAAGTGATCACCACTTGTATCACCTCCAGGTAGCTGATTTTGGCATCCTTTCAAACCTTAGTTGCGGAGACTGATTTAACCGCCCCAGCAATTCTAAAATGAGATCCCCAAACATCTTCCTTAAGAACATGTCCCAAACACATAGAAGAGAAGTGCGCATATTTTGAGAACCGTTCAGTGGTACAGTGTGCCATAGTGCGCTTCATGGCCGGGCAACCGCTGAACTTGTCTATGAGAGCGCTCTCCAACCAGGCTGGTGCAATCGGGTTGCTGCACGCAAACAAGATCATCATGTTGCTGAATTTCTCACATCCATGTGCATATCCATAAGGGCGATGATACCAACGGAAATGTGCGCAGTGCGTGATTCCGAACTTGAAAGACATAGGGCTATGCTTGTCCATCAATTTTTCGAATACAGCTGCAGCATGGCGCAAGACTCGGCCAGCTGTGGCCCCAGCTCTTGGGAGTTGGTGTTCGATGTGCTTGTTTTGTCCAATGAGTCGAAAAACTGAAGGGGTACGTTCCAATCCTCGGAGTTCATCATCCAATTGTTTGGGAATCCATTCATTTTGCTCAACTCTTTTTTGGCTACGGCTTCTAGTGTGCATCCTAGGCAGCACAAGGTCACATTGGGGAGGTTCGTCAACTGAAGGCATGTGAGAGCCCATCTCATATAGATCTTCACCATCGTTGGGAAGCTGCCACGGAAAGGGCCCAAGTGAAGCCTGAGTAGATGCGCGCAGGGACACCGTGTTTGGAAAACATTTTTGAAAACACATTCCAACCATGACCCACGTGGGTAGATGTTTACTGCAATCTCATCACAGATCAGCCAAAGCACTGGTCGATGGCAGGTGAGAAGTTCATCGAGAAATTCATCGTCGGTGTCAGCGTCATCATGGCAAAGGACCATGGCAGCTTGAGTCCGCAATTAGGACAGAATGTCCACAGTAGTGTTTATTGAACACGTGTTGTAACTTACAACTCATTATGTCATACCAGTTGTATTGCGCTGATAACACTTATCGCTTATCAGTCAATGTGTCTTTCAGTCTTTGTTATCAATAGGATTGCTATGTGTTTTTTCGGCCATGTTTTTTTGCCATATCTTATCGCAACATGTTATATTTTTCTATTGTTGTACTGGTGATCCCTGAGTCAGCTTGAGCATCATAGTCTAGGGATGCCGAAGCTAGTTCACTGAAGTTCATGCCCCTTGAAGCGACCCAGTTCCATGTCTGAGTTTCAAGCTCCTTTGCCAACATTGGTTGCGAAGATCTTCGAAGTAGGGCCAGCACCTGGCCAAGTGGATTCTAAAGCCCTAGTTCTTGGATAAAATGTCAAGGGCCCGGGTTCAAGGGATACGAGCGCTTCTGAACACATTTTCTCGCAGATCAAGCATCCCAAAGAAGTGAGATTGGTTGCCAGTTTAGGCGAAAGCTGTTTTCTATTCCTGCTAGCTTGTATCATCACATCTCTGCGTTGGAAAAAAAAACATACCCAAAATAAATCATGGTTCATTGATGGTTTGAACACTATAGATTGATTTTTTAATCACTGAAGTTTCCAGGACACGGCACAAGCTGTTGCAGGATACGCAACCCCGGTTTCTGAGAAAGAGTATTGCAGCTGTGTTCAGGTAACACGGCCAGATCCCAAAACATAAGACAAATGCACTGGCGTTTCAGCCAATGATGTTTGACAAAGTCAAAAGTCACCCCCATGTTTTCACGGGAATCAACTAGGTGGGCTAGTCGAATCTTCCTTCACCTTTTTCTGGAAATGGCGCTTCGCATTCCTAAGTATGTTGGGTTAAACATCAAGTAGTTAGGTGCCACGTTGGACTAAAGTCCTCGGACTCTCCCTTGGCCAAATGCTCACTGCATGCGTTGTACTTGCACTCCAACACAGCAAGGTCGTTCTCCAATGCCTTGATGGACCTCAATGCGGCGTGGGGAAGAGCTGGCTGGAGGATCCTATTCCGGGAACAGCTGTATCTTGTCTCAATGGAAAGCGGTCAAAAGTTGAGGGTTCAATTTTGTCCATTGGAATCTAAGTCATGGACTTTGTGGCCATTGGGTCATCATAACTTTTTTGGAGATCAGCAACCAAAGAGCGAAGCTTGGCCGATTTGGCCAACACACTGTCACAAAACTTGGAGAGGACGGCCTTGTTGCGAATCGCCTTAGCTATCGCTTGTCAACTACATCTTTGATTAGTAAACAAATAGTTTGGCTATGTCCAGCCATAGTGAAAAAGGCTTGCCATCAATCAAGAAGCCAGCGCAAAGAACTAGTGGGAATGGCCTCGGAACTGGATGCACAGCTCGCTCCAGCTGCAGCCTCAGCCCGCTTCCGCATCTTCTGCAGGTTGCTCATGTCGACATTGCCAATTGGATCGGAGCCTTTGTCCTGACAGCGGGATGGTGATTTGGTAAGTAAAGCTTTGGTGAGACATACCTGCAACGAAAATACAAAACATATGGGCAAAACATGAGAAAATAGGTCGGTACTTTGGTTGCAATCCCGGAAAAAATCTTTAAGCAATAGGTACACTAATGAAATGGCAAATGAATTTGGGCTGTCCTCAACAACTTCTTTACGTTGTCGTTTCTCTTCCTTCTCCTGGCCCTTTTCGCCAACCTCACGAACTTCCACCCAGTACTCGGGCTCACCACCATATTTGCAAGTCCTGTTCAGGATCAAAGTGAAAGAAGAGGTTGGGGATAACAGTTGGTGGCAGCATGATGTTGTGCCCATGTGTGATGGTTACATCATTAACCTTACTGATTTATGATGTCGTATCCAGCCTCACCAAATTCTCCCGGTCTTGATTGCAGACTTGGATGGCGCCTTCAATCTTCTTCCTGAGCGTTGTTCATATGCTGGCAAGTTATCCTTTCGTGGCAAAGCAACACCTGCATAATGGATCAACAACGATATGTCAAAACATGACAAGGTGATCATTGAGTCCACTTATATTGGAGAAACCCCTTAGCCAAGTTTCGGGATCCACTTTAGCTGGGACTTCATGTCTTCTTTGGAATACCAGCCGCATGAGACCAAGTTCTTCTCTTTGTCGGTTTCCGTGGTGGTCTTCTCGCATAGTTTCACGAACTTATCCTGGAAAGTTTTGATCAAACAATATACTTATAATTTTCACCGCAACACTTTGGAATTGATGGAATGCCTAACCAACATGTGACATCATGTGAATAAAGTGGTTCCTTGTCGAAGCCAACACGTTGATACTCCAAGGCAAGTTCAAGGTGGTTGCCTTCCTTCCACCTCTTGTGTACATGCTCTGGGACATTACATCTATCACCTCGCTTCTTCTCACAAAGGCGTCTCAACTTGGCCTTGAGCTTGTTCTTCTCCCTCTGGTCCTTAGTCCAAGAAGTTGGAACAAAGTGTTTCCCAAAAACGGTACAGTGAACAAAAACCATGGTTGCCATCTTCTATGATGACAAGATTTCAGAAATGAGTTTGATTGGAAAGTGCTCAGAATTTAGCCTAGAATCAAGGTGACCACCAATGTCATCAAGATCGGCATCGCTGATATCAACAGGTTCTGGACTACGTTCCCTTTTTCTATGTACCACTTCCGGTTCGGGAGAACGTGACTTCTGATCATTGATATCACTGGATGGTTTCTCTGATCCTGTCAATTCAGTCAACATCCTCATGGCAGTGGCTGCATCCACCTGGCCAGTCTTGTAAAGGTTCATCAAGATATTTCGTACCTGAGATCAGCCATGAATGCTCGTGATTAAAGAACTAGACAATCAAAACTACACATTGAAAACAGAAACCAATCAACAGAGTCCCAAGCAGACACCACAAGCTCCAACAAAAAGTGCTAATGGCTGAATCAAAAAACGTTCTTGTCACCTTTACCGGAACCATCGGATGTAGATTCAGGACCTACCGTAGATGGGATCGAAGGTGCAGGTGAAGTAGGGGACTGATTACTAGATGCCAGGCTCCGTTCCAGTTGGCTGTCACTGGCTGGCTGAGTATCTCTAGAAGCCACCGAGGCAGATCTGCGTGGAGGATCACTCTTGGACTGCGGTGTAGCCTTGGCTGGCGTGCTGAAGATGGTGCGATGTGGCTGGGGTATTGGCTCTTGGCTGAATCAGTCTGGATTGGCATCAAACCAGCGCAAGTTCCAGCAAGCACATATCTTGATTCTATGAGGGCAACCAAGTGACAAGTGTCATGAGTTCTTGGCGTGCTTTCTCCTAAGAAGCAATGCGACATTAAGATGGGTGGGTGACATCAGCAATCATCAATCGTCACTGTCAGTCACGGACATATTTTGATGACATGTTAGCAGTGCATGGGCACTGGATAAATGTGGTAGCACCAATGCTGAGACCCGATCACTATCTTGGCATGCCTCCAAATTGGCAAGGGTTTGCTCAAGCTCCTGCAGGTAGCAGCGAACAAATACGTGCATGCATAATGCATACCTACAATGTGAATCGCTCTCTGTGTTCATGTTTTGGATTTGCACTTATGAAGGTACTTAGAAAGTAGGTAGCGTGAACACTTGTCAGAAGTTGGTGGAGATATTCAAGGACATCATCGCCACGAAGCGCGGAACACCGGCACTTCCCCCTCAAGTGCCATCCGCAGAGGAAACCTTTGCAAATTTACAATATGATGATGTTTGGCAGGATGCCCAAGTGGCATCGCTATGCCATTACTTGCGGGGAGGTAAAGGATTGAAAATCCCAGAGTCATTTAGACAGCTTTTGCCCACCAAATTGTAAGGTGTTTTCTGGGGAACCTCTGCTCTATGATGGATTCTAGTTGTGGGGTACTTGATCGTGAAAGAGGTTTCCCAGGCCTGGTTTAGAGATGATACGGTCCCAACACGGCTCCATGAGCACTCAAGACCAAAACCGAACATTTTAACCCATAATTTACCGTAATTTGGAAAAACCTGGTTTTTCAATGGTTTAACCAGGTTTTTAACCAAAAAACACCATAAAATTTTATGGGTAAATTACGGCAAAATACGGTCAAATTACGGTTTCGTTACGCTACGGTTTTTCCCCATAAAATTTTATGGTGTTTTTTTGTCAAAAACCTGGTTAAACCATTGAAAAACCAGGTTTTTCCAAATTACGGTAAATTATGGGTTAAAATGTTCGGTTTTGGTCTTGAGTGCTCATGGAGCCGTGTTGGGACCGTATCATCTCTAAACCAGGCCTGGGAAACCTCTTTCACGATCAAGTACCCCACAACTAGAATCCATCATAGAGCAGAGGTTCCCCAGAAAACACTTTACAATTTGGTGGGCAAAAGCTGTCTAAATGACTCTGGGATTTTCAATCCTTTACCTCCCCGCAAGTAGTGGCATAGCGATGCCACTTGGGCATCCTGCCAAACATCATCATATTGTAAATTTGCAAAGGTTTCCTCTGCGGATGGCACTTGAGGGGGAAGTGCCGGTGTTCCGCGCTTCGTGGCGATGATGTCCTTGAATATCTCCACCAACTTCTGACCAAAAGCAGCTGGATAGTTCCTAGGCAGAAGGTTGAATAGACCGTGGAGACCAAGAGAAGAACAGCTGGGGACACATTGGGACCAAGAAAGCGCACATGTCACCAATCATCCAAATGGTTCTGGGGGCTTATCACCAATCACATGAGTAATGCAAAACAAATAAGTCTCTGACTCTGTTCCTTTCAATTGATCAGTTCCTTTGTAACGCTGACGTCCCTTCTTGTCAATGTACTTCTGAACTGTTTTGACAGGTTGAACTCCCTCAGCTGCATCTCGTAGGAGCTTCTTAGTCCACCCCGTTAGGCGGCCCAGGTCCAGTTTTGCAATGGCCGGGCTGTTACAGTACGCCAAGTGCCGTTTCGGCGTTGGCGATCCGTAGAGCCGCATCCACCATGCCGCCCGGTGAACCCGAGTTAGGACCCAGTGAAGATACCCAGTAAGTGGAAACATGTTTATGGGAAACCACCTGCAACCTGTCTTTGCGCCAGGCCCATTTGTATGCATCAATGCATTCTGGTGAAGATTGGTTGCCTATCCGTGCATTTGAGTCTTGGCTAATTAGACGAGGCGCGGCATGGACCCCTCCAACACTCATGAGCTTGAAGATCCATTCACGGAAACGGGGATAAAACTCCAGCAGCGAATTGGCAGGCTGCTCGACAATGGTGGCTCCATTGAGGGCTACTACCAAGAGCATTAAGAGCACCACCCTTAGATCAATCAAAGGTTTGTTCCCAAAGCCTAATCATCCACAAATCAGTCCAGTAGAATGTACATTCAAACAACGGGGGTAAAAGCCAACAAATTGCTAACATTCAATACTGACGAAGATCCTCGAGGCAAGTAGATTGCCTTCCCTCACGCTTGGATACAACAAGTTCCCAATTGCTGTGCACGGGCTACGTCCCGAAGTTCCGCAGTTCATAGTCGTCCATGAGCTACATTTCAATCCGAAGTGTGCCACCCATCCGTTCGCATGGTCGCCAAGGAGTATGGTTGAGATTGCCAACCTGGAACCATTCTAGACCAAGGATTTCCACAACCACTAAAACCATAGGTGCAGGGATAAAACATGAAATCACACATCATAACGAAAATGCGCAAACCCCATGTGTTGTCAGTGTGCATGGTTTGCATCCTAGAAACGCAAATCCCAGGTCACTGCATAGATCCATTGGGTTCATACCGCTTTTCCCTGGACGCATATAGTTGATGTCCAGCTTACCCGTGTGGAAGTCATGTTCACGAAACATACGGGTAGCCTCCGCCTTTCCAGCGAAAAATTCGATCCACTGGAATGGCGGTGCATCCTCACAGAAGACAACGGGCTTTAAGTGGTGAAGAGATTGCGCCCCGAATGAAATGATGTTTGTAAACCACCACATCTTAGCAAGTCAAGCCATGTTAGCGATTTAAGATTCGCTTCCTGTTCCCCCCATCCATCGTTAAGTCCTGTGCGCCAGCACGCTCCAAAGTGGTAGGCTCAGTCCAAATCGAGAGAAGAACTGCCAAAATCATTACCTGAGCCGGTCTTGCCAATGCGGATTGCTGTTAAAACTCTTAAGGGGGATGATATCGCTAATTAACATGTACATGAGCCATTGCGCAGGTAAGATATGCCGGTGACTATACTGAAGTAGCAAGATATGGCTTATGATTCCACGAGGCAGTGAGCAAGTATGAACCCAATGCAAATCAGTAACCTTTGGTGCACCCAAGCATGAGAGCCGCCAGACCAGTGCATCTACAAAGCTCTTGGATCGGGCCATGGGGGACAACGGAGGATGCACCACAACTGGTGTGTGATGCAAGGAAAGGTCACAGGTCCCAACGCATGGGAAAACATATGTTTGGGATATACTTCAAATTTGTCATGCCACTAATTCCCTAATGGGTATAGTTATACTGGAAATAGATGTGTTAGATCATGATACCACATTTCAGGTTGCGAAATCCAATGTCAATACCCAACATTGGAGTGTTTGATCTCAGCTGCCCTGCCGCCAGCCCCGGATGTTTGAACCGATTGAGGAAATGATCGAAGTCGGTGCTTGTCTGAGTTCATGCAGCTTCTTCAGGTCGCATGGCCGCATTGCTTCAAGTGATTGATTCTGAAATCTGAATTCTTCTAAGCATTCAAAGAGGGTGAGAACACATATTTCTCAAAGATGATGTTTTCCTTATGATTCGAACATCACATGAGTCTTTTGGAATGTGTTTTGAAAACAGCTTCTGTTCAACCTGCCATTTGGTGGATAGAGTGCCACATAGAAGTTGGAACACAGAGCTGTCGCTCCCGTTCCAACCAGTGACCCCGAAACACATGTCAGGTGCGCAAGTCTCATTGTCCACCCCCTTCTTTATCGCCCACTTCTTGAGGCGAGGTGGCATGGATTGGTCCAACCTCAGCGCCGGAAAGCTGGCGATTGCGCCATGGATGCAAACCCGCTGGGTGGTTGGGTTGAATGCGAGGCGGACACTGCCCATGTCAACCCAAATCACGTGTATGATGTAACAAAACTATGATGGAAAAAGTATTTGGTATGACATATATGTTTCAAAGAAAATCGGTAGAGCATACGTGAAGTTCACGCGCTCATCTTTTTCTGCTTTCCCTCGGTTGGTTTTCGATTTGGTTGACCTACCCAGTAGCTGCCATCAGATTTGATTGGCCCCACAATTGCTTGGTTGAAATTGCGGGCACTAAGCCAATCTTCCCATCCTGGCGCTTTGATTTCAAAAGAGTGGGCTATACACAGCCCACATCAAGCCTAAGAATGCCAATCTGCACCATGTAGGCTCTTACCAACATGAAGCATGGAGTTGTTAAAAGAAGAACTGCTAATCGTTGGCGTGGAAACCCCATTCATCCAGTTTATAGTTGAAATGGTAAACATTGGCATGTTTATCTATCCATCCATTAGTGAAGAAAGCTATAAGTTGGGTTTGATGAAAATCCAATACAACAATGGTTCTCCGTTGTCCCTTCTAGGCTTAGCTAATCTAATTTCTTTAGATGTTAATCTTTATTGTGATCACCTACGCGTGTGACTACTCTAAGTTCGGTCACCCCACAAGTGCAGAGCCTAAAGCATTCTGGACACATGTTGCACCGTTTGTGCAAACTTAAGCGGATTGTTCAAACTCCTGAATGGCTAGGCCGCAATTGAGTTTGATCTTGGCTTCCTCCAGTCGCAAAGGGGTGGAAGGGTCCGTGATGTCTGCAAGCACCTTTGCTTCTGAATCATCCATCCATTGAGCCTCAGGGAATGAGAGGGCTGTGATGGTAGAGCATGTTTTATAGTGTGTGGTATCCATCAAAACGGGCATTTGCTTTGGGGCTGTGATGATTAAAAGCAAATATCTGATGGATAATCAAATCATATCCCCCTGTTAGTTTCAACCTGGAACAAAACGTTTCTTTGTTGGTATGGATCCTTTTTTCATGGTAAAGAGCCAAGAAACGAGCAACCAAGAACCCATGAACGCTGCAGCCATGCGAGTGTTCCATGTCTTGCCCAACTTGAAGCTAAAGCGACAAATGTCCGGGCGGGCAGGATCCAGCAAGTTGCGGACGGAAGATGAACACTGAGTCCAGTAGATGTTCAGGTTCGCATGGTCCTGGTTCAACTCCCCCTTCTTCTCATTGAAATGGGCCTTGATCTCGTCCATGGAGAAATCCTTCACGCCCTTGATCTTCTGAATGATGATCCCCATCATCAGCTCGTCTTTCATCTCTGCCGCGTTGGTCTCCACCTTTGCGGAGCCCCTCTTGGTCCTGGCTTTCTTCTTGGGTGCTGCACTTGCTTTTGCCTCTTGCTTCTCTTTGGCTTCAGCTTCATCTCCATCCTGGGGTCGCTTTCGACGAGCACGAGTTTTGGGCGGAGGAGGTTCAGAGGCAGCAGAAGGCTCAACTTCAGTGGGTTCCTTGGCACTGGCCTTTCGGAGGCGCTTTCTTGTCTTAGGCACTTCCGTCTGCTCAGCCTCGGGATCACCAGCATCATCATCATCATCAACCACAGCATCCTTCTCTTTTGAAGTGTTACCATCATCAACCGCAGCATCCTTCTGTGCACCTCTTTTCTTGACTGCCTTGGCCTTCCCTTTTGCTTTGGGCTCCGCCTTGCAGTCATCCACAGCCTTGGCTTTGGCCTTTGCTTTGGCTTTAGCTTTTGGCTTTGCTTTTGGCTTTGCGGATGCTTTAGATGATGGTTTCTTCAAAACTGGGATCTCATCGTCACCGTCGTTGTCATTGGATGCCCCTTCATCATCATCATCATCATCATCATCATCACCTCCATCCTCATGGTCACCAGTGTCACCGCCATCCTCAGGTTGACCCTTCGCCTTCTTGGACTTCAGCTGCTTCGCGCGGGTGAGAACCTGTCAGGGGTGAAAAGGCCAGGGAAAAAATGGTTTGTGAGAGCTGGGTATGCTAGCAAAACTGAACATCACTATGTTTGGCCATTACTTTTGATTTGAAAGATAGTGGGAACATATTTATAAATAGAAAACGGTTCTATCCCAGGAGCACCAAACAAGAATAAGAATGCCATACACATTCAATCTTTTGATCATGAAACCAACCTCACCAAATTCGACCGGGACTGATGTCTTGTCGTCCTGAAGAGCATTGAGAGTGAATGGTGATGGTGACGATTGCACTGACCCTTTGGAATCGCTCTTCGTTGGTTCCAAGTGAAGCATTGAACTGCTCGGCATTGGCTGGGTTTCCTGGTTGTCCACTTGGCTCCCGCCTGGAGGTTTGATCACAGAGTGGCGTTATGGTGGTGAACCAACAAGAGCCACAATAAACCATCCATCAGTATCATTATCACGCTAACAGGAATCCGTTGTTTAAGTTCATTTTTTGGATGTCACGATGGGCTTCTGGTTAAGCGAGGCTTTGCTGGCTCTTTTGCAGAAGCCTCCGGTTTCTTGTCCTGCTCCTCCATCTTTTTCCTCAGAGGCTCCAAGGAGCGCATGCTTGTGAAAGCAAAGCCATATGGTACAAGTGAACCAAACAACACCACACCAAGTGGAACCAAGTGCATCAAACTTCTTTAGTAAGCTGGAGCCCATAGTTCATTTCCGGTTGCAATCATGGATGATTGGAATCACAGTCATAGTAAGTTACTTGACCCTAGCCTCTAGAAACACCCATGACCAATGACGTCGTGGGAATACCAGTTACGAAACAAAACCTAGCATTGAGTTTTTCGGTGCTTGTGGATTGGGCCAGTTGTTTGCACCCAAGGATCAGAAGCGCTGCCTTCTTTTCAGCGATCTGGGCCTTCAGACGTGCAACTCGCTCTGCGCAATCACCTGTTGCCAGGGGGAGCTGTCCAGGGACATCGCATTCCAATTGAAAAAGTTAAGGGAATCCCTTCGTTATTTTTTTACAAAGCTATTCCAATTGTGGTTTCATCTAAATGGTGAGTTATCCTTTCTTGTTGGGATTTCATTTGATAGATACCACTCTTTATGTCAAAACAAATCATGAACATACTACCCTGTGAGCCCCCAGTGGTTGCACATCCAAAAATGTATCGAAGTTTGAGCAAGTGACAACCAGCTTTGAGATTTGCCTTGCAATACCGGCAGAACATCTCTTCAACAGGTGGCAACGATTCAGTAGGAGACTGGCCAGGGGTATCATCAGCCTGTTCACTGTCCATCCACTTTTTGAACTCATCAAAGTCGTCCTTGGTTTCATTGTCCTCATCCTCAAAGGGTTCGTCACCGAAGAGGTCATCAGAGGCCATGTATTTGTCGATGACTTCCTACCAAGCAACCCATGCCACAATGGACAATTGACCCAAAGAGAAAAACATAGAAACAATTTAACATCTGCATTATCAGATGTTTTTCCACGGGCCCAAGTACCACAGTTTTGGGGAATAGTTTTTGGGAGCCACAGTCCTTCAAGTCCGGGTTCAGGGCAAGCAGTAAGACATGGAATTTGGTGTCCTGCAGGGGATGACCCAAGGGCTACAAATTATGGAGAAGCTCTTCATACATCGATCGATCTATGTAGTCTTTGTAACCTCCCCCATTCTTTAAAACGCTGGAGTCGCAAAAGGATGATGTGAGACAAACCTGCGTGGGTAAGTTCTATGCAGTGCATGTAATGAGAGTTTGGGTTTGCTCATTTGTGCAATGTTGTTTGGAACACCTTTTGGATGACAGCCGATGATGAAAACATTTGTAAACGTTTTAAAACCATAGCACCTTGGTGACTTCATGGCGATTGGCTTTCTTTTTCACAAAGCCCAACATCCTCTTCACTTCAACTGCAGAGGAATAGATTTGCTTGGCAACCACCGGAATCCCCATCTTCTCATATACCTTGGCCACCTCTAGCTGCAAAGGTTCCAAGTAGGGAAGGCTGAGCTTTGGGGAATGACGAAGACGTTCAAGGGCAGGGATCAGCACGCAAGAGTTGCTAACGCAGTTGGGGCGAGTTGGCTCACACCATTGTTGGGTCAGTGGCCGAACACACAGCTGCTTATGGTTCCGCAGCTGCGCCCTCACAGCTTCAGACCCCTCCCAGTCAGCTGCTAGCCCATCCACTTCCATCCCACCACGATGGAAGAAAAAAGTGAAAACAAATGAAGCCAAAACAGCTACAGCAGACATATAATTACAACGGTGTTGGTAGGTCCATGGGTCACCAAACAAGTAAGGAAAACAAACCACTGGGCTGTTGGATTTTGTTCCAACGATAGCCACATATGGGGCCACATCCAAATATTTTTTTCAATATGTTAGGAATTATTGGTTCACCCAAAGGATTTTCCACAGGATTAAGAATCTGTGAATCAATCAAATAGAAGTGATCCCCAAAAGTAAGTTGCAATTACCCCTACCAATTCTATTAGATTCTATTTGATTGATTCACAATGCCATCAAGATCCCACCATGCCATCCAAGGTGAGGATGGAACCAGAATCAATCGGCATCGCAGAAAAAAAGCGGCCACAGAGCCGCAGCTGGGGTGCCAGGCTCTCTTTCCCGTAGCTGGTGCCACCGTAGTCCAAGTAGCGGCCCAGCATTGCGGGAGCGGGGATGGCTTGGTGAGTTGACCCGGCACCGCTGGTTGATTGGCTTCGTGTTGGGATGTTTTGGGATATCATGTCCCTAATATCTTTTGATATCTATTATTGGTGCCACTATTGGCATCACAGGTTCCATAAATATTTCTGAAATTAAAGGGGTTCCAACTACTTAATTCAATCATTTTTAGGAACATATCCAACCCAAATTATGTCAGAAATATTTATGGAACCCGTTTACTATTTTCTCTAGATCCCCATGGATCTGTTGTCTCCAAGCACCTTCCGTTTGGCCACTTTGGCCCTTTGGCCTGAGCAGCTGTGCCGCGAATGGTTGTGACATGCCGTAATATGAATCAATGGTTCTGTAGTTATCATGCTATCATATGTTATATACCTGTGGCTTTAGTCATTACAGGGGTAAATTAGCCCAAGAATTATTCAACAAACAATTGACCAGCATCATCAAAATCTTTATATTTGGGGTATATAGGAAAAACCAGTTTTTTTTATAATAACCGGTTTTTTTAATTTCCAAATAACCAGGTTATTATTTCTCAACCCAAAAACATGTAGGTTATGGACGCCGCAGGTATATATATATGATTCATACATTTTAGGGCAGCATCCATGGAGAAAAATGCTGAACACTCCTCAAACTGCGGTTCCAATATGCATTGGGCAACCTTGGAGATCTTTATACTGCATATCTCCAAATGTCTCATGGCGATACATGGCGATCAAACAATGCATCTATGCTGAAATCAACCGTTGGTGAACTAAATCCTAGATCTGAGGGTAAGCCAAAGTTGTTGCGATTATCGTGAGCGGTTGATGCTGGATATTTGGATTCATGATAGGCGAGCCACCTTTGGCACTTGAACAATTTTGTGCTGAACTCCTGGATTGACGTGTGCTTCTTGTTCAGTTTGCACCATGTAGCAAACCGTTCAAAGGCCCTATCGAGTTTTGCGTCCACGGTTCCTGCATGTCCAAAGTGTCCTGCTTTGACCAGTAGAATAACCATGCTCGCATTCTCATCTTTGCCAATTCCTATATGACCAGTGTGAGCAGGATCCGTCCGGATTCTTGATGGTGAGGATCCACCAGGGAGGTCAAACACAGGGTTGCGGACATTGGTTTTGTATGGAGAAGGGTTCACGTAGTCTGGCTCCAAGTTTCGAAATTCCCCTTGGGGCGAGAAGTCCCATCAATCCTAAGACTGTGGTGTCTTCGACTTGATCTATGAAAATGGATGAATGATAAAATCCTGCACAAACACACACCCACATATGATTAAGAAAGCCTATATGTATCATGTGCAAAACGTGCTGAAACATGCAAAGGAGAGTCTGAGCAATCACAATGGTGACATTTCCGGGGAATTTTCGGTTGATATCCGGTTTTCAGCTTGCATATCTTTCGAAGATATGGCCAGTCTCCTTTCATCCCCAGGTAGACCGGCCGCAGCTTGTAGTTGTTGCCGTCGATATTCACCTTAGAGTGCGGAAAACCGCCAAGTGGTTGCAAATCATCTTAGGGCACCGGGTTCATGAACTGGTCAGGTATGGTGAAGCACTTAAATTTGAGAAAGTGGCCCGTTGTGACTATAGTGATCCAATATCCAAAAGATCATATTTATATTTATACACAAATCATAGTATTATTATTTGATAACCTGGTAGGTTGTTCCGTTGCAATGCACCTGGTTTGAGACCACTGCAACAAAATCTGAACAACTATAACCTCCAAACAAAAGCCAAATGTACCTAAAGGTGAATCCTGTGCATGTATTCGATAGATCAGCTACAGCCGGTCTAGGTCAGCCGTTGTTCCAAACAAACATGCATAAAATCAAACCCAGAAACATCGAACCTGTTGCTGTAGAGTTCATTCCAATCCCTTACCAGGGCGGTCATCAGCGCGTCGAAAGTCTTATCATTCTTGGCATACATGGTCGATGGAAGAGCTGCGTATAACAAACGGGTGCAGTAGGTAGACCTTCAGGGAGTACATGTGAATGGAGGAAGCTGGCGCAGGCACACTAGATTTGTCAAGTTCAATTCCAACCATTTGAATATACATGTGACTTTGGACAAAAACCAGACCCTTTGAGATTTGCATTTCCTTCGAAGTTTGTGATCAAGGGTTGATAGCTGAAGATCATGATGGGTCGTTTATACCTTCCTCTACCCTCATCTCCGTGAATTGCCACTGGCAGACTGAACTGGAACTCTGACTCATCATAGTCTTGGAAAAAAGGCAACGTGGGATCTACTCGGCGATACTGTACCCACCAATCATGTAGGATTTGGGAGAACTCCTTGAAGTAGCTAGGACCTTTCCCCCCCAGAAAGAAATGCCCACCAAGGTCAAAGGAAGTTCGCATCCACGCGGACAGAGGCAAGGTGGGAAAATCAATCTGTGCCTCACCCACCCTGCATTTGGTCATCTTTCGGATAGGTGTGTTGACATAGGCCACTTCAACGGGAAGGCGTCTTCCGCTTTTAGCAGCAACTGTGTGAAATGTACGGCAACCATTGCCGCGTTAGTTGCATGCTAATGATGCAAGATTGCGGCTCACCAGTCCGAAGTCTGTGGAGCTGAACACCCTTCCCAAAATACACGCATGCATTTACTAACTGCAAGAAGCCAAATTAGAAAAATTGATTGAAGCTGCTCCGAAGATCCTTTTTTGGCAAATTTCTTCGAAAGCTTCTGAGCCATGTTTGTAGCCCTCCATGCTGGGACGGACCCTGCCTCCACGCCTTGGACTAGCTCGTCGACAATGCTGTCATCACCAGAGCCTAAGCGCGGGGAGTTCATGGTTCATATGATTTGGATCCAAGATTGAAAATTCAAGATCAGAGGGTTTCAAACCGATTTAAATCATGCATGCATATAGCTAGCGGACATCTTCATGACACCCATAGTGCCTCGAGGTAGGGTAGATATATATTCTTAGAAAAGGATGTCTTACCTAGGCATTTTTTTGGCAACTGATTCATATATATATATATACACATGATAACCCGTGTTTTTTTTTACACATGCTGATCATAGGGATCGAAGTCAGTCGTATTGTAGCCACGGAGCTGCTAGGGCAGTTGGTATCGCTTTCACCGGCCGCAGGAGCGTATGGCACGGGCTTTGGCTTTTTAGTGGACATAAGTTGTGTTACTGGGTGGTATTTCATACCGCATCTTTTTCCCACTTGGCGTTATCAATGGAAGCCCGGTCAAAGGGGATCTCTCACTGCGTGCACGGCTGCCAAAAGCTTCGTGACAAGAAAGGTTAAGCACAAAAATATCAATCCAAGAAATCTTTGATCTCAAAAAAATCAATTATATCAATCGGGATCGTATAGAACAAAATCATCAGGTATGTTCAAAGCTCTCAGCCTATGCCTGTTGCGTAAAATTGAGAGATCTGATTGAGATCGAGATAGCAACGAAAACTAGTCATCTTCTCCGTCTTTCTTCTTCGGAGTAGATTTAACTTTAGCTTTGGCTTTGCCTTTGCCTTTTGCCCTTTTAGGCATTTTTTTGGTGGCTTGACCGCTGAATCAGGAATCTTTGACTTCACCTTCTTGATGCCCCTTAGAGATATTAGAGGTCAACGTGTTAATGAACAAATCATGGTGCTTGCTGGCATCCCTGAGGGTTTCCTTGCTAAGCTGCTGGCCGAGATCGCGTGATGTAATTGTTGAGTGTCACATCAAGTTTCGTACATCTGTCGTACAAGGTTTGCAACTCTGCTTCGAAGTTCCTACAACAGTCGGGTTGATCACCCAAGTGGAAGAGCATATCCAGTTTGAAGTTTTGCATTGCAAATATGCAAACATGAACTCTGCAATTGTAGCTGGGAAGTACACGTGGCCGGGTTGCACATCAGGTCCCCCTGAATGTCCATCAATCGTTTCTGGGTACCCTTCAATTCGTTGACCACAACATTGATCTGCTGAGTCAGCCTAGGTTGCTGGAATGAGCGATGCATGCACAGTAATCTTAAGTTGCGCATGCTTGCATGGTTTCGAACTTAAACTATTATGCCTATTGCATTCAAAGAAGCTCCCTGGCCCAGTCTGTGCCAACTTCATCAAGGTTGTCCTGATTGATTGCCAGTCAGATTTGGGTAAGGACTGCATGTACTTTAGACACATGTAGGTGCATTGCATAGCGTTATCAAATATATGTGCATGCACTATTAAGATATGTTTAATGTATTTACCCATGTGCTTATTGTACTACATGTTCACGTGTGATATGTTTTAATCCATGCAACTCTTGGCCCATCCATTCATGTATGCATGCATCCATCCATCCCTCCCTTCATCCATCCATCCATCCATCCTTCCATGCTGACACGATCACACGGGATCCTTGATAGTTTTGGCGCCTACCATCACCCACCTATGACAGAGGATACACATGTGGTTGGTTGATAGTAGAGGGCAGGTGCAAATGAGTGTAAGCCAAGTGTCAAGGATCTTTTGAGTGTTGTCCAACTTGCGACTGCAAACCGATACAAAAGAAGGTAACATCGAGGTTTGAGACGTATTCTGCTTGATGCTGGGGAAGCACAACCTGGGTGATCAGGATGCAAATGTGGAGATTCAGCCTGCTCTATAGGAATTTGATTTACGCATAGGTACTATAATCGTTTCTTGATCTTCCCCAAAAATTCAACACCCAGGTTACCACCCTGGAAGAACCCCGTTAGGATGTTGGATTATTAGTCCGGTATTGCCAGTATGTATGACGCAATGGGGAAGAAACTTGAATGATGATGAGTCAGCCCTCACACTGTCACTTAGCCCTTCATCTTCTCCTTCAGCACTTGCCTTACTCTGCGCATGCGAGGCAAGTTCCACCATTGCTGACGATTGCGCTGGCACGAAGTCGGAATCCAGCAAGGCCACATCTGGATCCTGATGGGAAGCTAGCAAACTGGCCGGCGGGTCTAGACATAATGGAGGGTACATGGCAAATAGTGATCGATCTGGTAGGATCAACTTTTTAAACATGCATGTCATATGTTCATTTAATCTCCTCAAGTTCAAAAGTTCCCTGTTGCGTCATGGACTCCCCAGACTCAGCCCGAAAGAGGAACTCATCATCGAGGACGAAACAAATTTCCTCCTCTCCATGAACCTGGTTCTTACGCTTCTTGTTGTGCTTCTCCGCCCACTCCCACGCAGAGTCCAGCATTCTCCTTACTTGTCATTTGCATGTACATGTGACTATTAATACCTTAAACAGCATGCCTTGCACATATTCAAACATTTGAAGTCAATAACTCGATTCAGGTGAGATTCTTTGTCCAATGCCTTTCCCCTTGAAGCCATGCTTTCGTGTACCAGCCCCCTTTCTTATCGAACCTGGATTTCCTTTCGTGCCATCTCTTGATTGAAGCCTCAACAGTTTTGAAGTCTCCATGTCGCAGCATAAGCTGTTTCAACTTTTCACCTTAGATCGTAGTGCGCGTGCAATAGTTGCATGCCACCACTATATGTGCACACATGCCCCCACATTAATGTTAACCTTTGAATAAAGATCCCCGTCGCAATAAAGTACGCCAAAATCCCGTTTGGCAATAATAATCCCCCCCTAAATAAAGTACGCCCGAAATTTTGGGAGACCGGATTTGGTGGAAAGATATTTTGAACCCTGTCCAATATTTTTTTATAGATTATATTTTACAAGTAGGCAATTCATTTAGCAATACTAAACTCATGATCCAGATGTTGGATCGCTGAAAAAAATCTCAGCTCCCACTTGATCAATTCCTAGTTTGAAACCCTATCCGGAAATTAAGAAAATCAATCTCACAAAGGGGGTAGCCTTGAAACCTGAGATCCTCTTAATAAAATGTTTGTTTTTACTCCTAAATAAAGTATCTTCACCTGAGGGTCTCTAATTTTTCAATTTATATTTTACAATAAGGAAATTCATTTAGCAATACTAAACTCATGGTCCAGATGTTGGATCGCTGAAAAAAATCTCAACCCTCAATTGATCAATTCCTAATTTAAAAACCCTATCCGGAAATTAAGAAAATCAATCTCACAAAGGGGGTAGCCTTGAAACCTGACATCCTCTTAATAAAATGTTTGTTTTTACCCCCTAAATAAAGTATCTTCACCTGAGGGTCTCTAAGTTTTCAATCTATATTTTACAATTAGGCAATTCATTTAGCAATACTAAACTTATGATCCAGATGTTGGATCGCTGAAAAAAAATTCAACCCTCAATTGATCAATTCCTAATTTAAAACACTATCCCGAAATTAAGAAAATCAATCTCACAAAGGGGGTAGCCTTGAAACCTGACATCCTCTTACTAAAATGTTTGTTTTTACCCCCTAAATAAAGTATCTTCATCTGTGGGTCTCTAATTTTTCAATTTATATTTTACAATTAGGCAACTCATTTAGCAATACTAAACTCATGATCCAGATGTTGGATCGCTGAAAAAAATCTCAGCTCCCACTTGATCAATTCCTAGTTTGAAACCCTATCCGGAAATTAAGAAAATCAATCTCACAAAGGGGGTAGCCTTGAAACCTGACATCCTCTTAATAAAATGTTTGTTTTTACCCCCTAAATAAAGTATCTTCACCTGAGGGTCTCTAAGTTTTCAATCTATATTTTACAATTAGGCAATTCATTTAGCAATACTAAACTTATGATCCAGATGTTGGATCGCTGAAAAAAAATTCAACCCTCAATTGATCAATTCCTAATTTAAAACACTATCCCGAAATTAAGAAAATCAATCTCACAAAGGGGGTAGCCTTGAAACCTGACATCCTCTTAATAAAATGTTTGTTTTTACCCCCTAAATAAAGTATCTTCACCTGGGGGACTCTAATTTTTCAATTTATATTTTACAATAAGGAAATTCGTTTAGCAATACTAAACTCATGATCCAGATGTTGGATCGCTGAAAAAAAGCTCAGCCCTCAATTGATCATTTCCTAATTTCAAACCTTATCCGGAAATTAAGAAAATCAATCTCACAAAGGGGGTAGCCTTGAAACCTGACATCCTCTTAATAAAATGTTTGTTTTTACCCCCTAAATAAAGTATCTTCATCTGAGGGTCTCTAATTTTTCAATTTATATTTTACAATAAGGAAATTCATTTAGCAATACTAAACTCATGATCCAGATGTTGGATCGCTGAAAAAAAGCTCAACCCTCAATTGATCATTTCCTAATTTAAAACCCTATCCCGAAATTAAGAAAATCAATCTCACAAAGGGGGTAGCCTTGAAACCTGACATCCTCTTAATAAAATGTTTGTTTTTACCCCCTAAATAAAGTATCTTCATCTGAGGGTCTCTAATTTTTCAATTTATATTTTACAATTAGGCAACTCATTTAGCAATACTAAACTCATGATCCAGATGTTGGATCGCTGAAATTGATCAATTCCTAGTTTGAAACCCTATCCGGAAATTAAGAAAATCAATCTCACAAAGGGGGTAGCCTTGAAACCTGACATCCTCTTAATAAAATGTTTGTTTTTACTCCCTAAATAAAGTATCTTCATCTGAGGGTCTCTAATTTTTCAATATATATATTTTACAATTAGGCAACGCATTTAGCAATACTAAACTCATGATCCAGATGTTGGATCGCTGAAAAAAATCTCAACCCTCAATTGATCATTTCCTAATTTAAAACACTATCCCGAAATTAAGAAAATCAATCTCACAAAGGGGGTCGCCTTGAAACCTGACATCCTCTTACTAAAATGTTTGTTTTTACCCCCTAAATAAAGTATCTTCACCTGAGGGTCTCTAATTTTTCAATTTATATTTTACAATTAGGCAACTCATTTAGCAATGCCAAACTCATGATCCAGAACCTACCTGTGCCTGCGGAAGTTGACTTGAAACCAATAATTCTTTGAACGCCTTAGGCAAGCCGTGCCCATGGGAATTGCTATAAAGTGATGATTGTATGAGTGCTTAAACCAAGCTGTGCCTATGGGAATTGCTATAAATGGATGGTTCTGTGAATGCCTGAATCAAGCTGTGCTTATGGGTTTTGCTGCAGGATGGTGAATCTGTGAATGCTTGAATCAAGCTATGCCTATGGGAAGAGCTATACGATGATGATTTCTTGAATGCTGGAATTAAGCTGCGCCTGCGGCATTTGCAATGGGATGAATCAAGCTGTGCCTATGGGATTTGCTTTCAACTCAATGATTTCATGAACTAAACCTAGGCTAGGCTATTTTCAAATCAAAACATCGTCCAAAGAACCAGCTAGCATCTGAAAATTGAAAATTGTTTTAAGGCTTGGAACTATTGCTTTCTTAGAAAGAAGCATCCCTACAGCTAGGCTAGACAATTTCCAGCCAGAAAAATTCCTTTGTGACACCACTAATTAGAGTCATCACGTCATGAAGAAAGCAGAGGCAAAAAAAAATAATTTCCCTTTTTCCAGCTTGATGCGTATAAAATTTCCCCCCCCCCCGGGATTTGAACCCGAGACCTCCTGCTCAGAGGACGACGCCTCTAACCACTGAGCTAGAGAGGCTTTGCTTGCAGGGTGCCGGGGAGGCGTGCTCACACACAGCCTTCAAATTTGAATGGGCGCAACAAAACAAAGAAGGGCAAAAATGAAATCTGTTTTTTTCCTTCCTGTCTTCTTTCCCCCTCTCTTCTCCCCTCCCCGTTTCTCCGCCGGGAGGATGGTAGGGCGAAAAACAAAACAAAAATTGTTGTCCTGCTGGTGGTTTCTTGCCTGAAACTGCTCTAGCTTAGATTTAGGGCAGCCCCTTCCCAGGGAAGCAATGGATCTAAGCCTGAAAATGAGCTTTCAACTTTAGATGCTAGCTGGTTTATGGGTGGCCAGTTTCTCGGCTGAAAATGGTCTAGCCTAGCTTTAGGGGAGCCCATTCCTAGGGAAGCAGCAGATCCAAGCTTGAAAATGAATTTTCAACTCCAGATGCAAGCTGCCTTATGGGTGGCCAGTTTCTTGGCTGAACGTGCTCTAGCCTAGCTTTAGGGCAGCCCCTTCCTAGGGAAGCAATTGATCAAAGCCAGAAAATGAATTCTCAACTTCAAACGCGAGCTGAAAAAACAATGATTTTTGAAAGCAAATCTCAAAAGAAAACAATTCTCAGTTTTTCTTTGCTTTTAATTAGCCTTAAGCATTAGCCAATTCATTTAGCAATATTAAATTCATGATCCACATGTTGAAGACTACTGGTTTAATATCTAGCCAATTCATTTAGCAATACTAAATTCATGATCCACATGTTGAAGAGTTCTGGTTTTATTTGGCTTTAACAATTAGCCAATTTATTCAGCAATATTCAATTCATAATCCACATGTTGAAGAGTTCTGGTTTTAATTAGCCTTTAACAATTAGCCAAATCATTTAGCAATACTAAATTCATGATCCACATGTTAAAGAGTTCTGGTTTTAATTAGCCTTTCACAATTAGCCAACTCATTTAGCAATACTCAATTTAGAATCCCCATGTTGAAGAGTTCTGGTATTAATTAGCTTTAACAATTATCCAATTCATTTAGCAATATTCAATTTATCATCCATATGTTGAAGAGTTCTGGTTTTCATTAGCTTTAACAATTAGCCAATTCATTTAGCAAAATCAAATTCATGATCCATATGTTAAAAAGTTCTGCTTTTAATTAACTTTAACAATTAGCCAATTCATTTAGAAATATTCAATTCATAATCCACATGTTGAAGAGTTCTGCTTTTAATTAATTCAACAATTAGCCACTTCATTTAGCAATACTCAATTCATAATCCACATGTTGAAGAGTTCTGCTTTTAATTAACTTTAACAATTAGCCAATTCATTTAGCAATACTAATTCATGATCCCAATGTCCAAGAGTTCCGGTTTTATTTGTCTTTAACAATTTGCCAATTCATTTAGCAATACTAAAATCTTTTTCTGGATTTCCTGCCAATTGGATTTCTTATTCGTCAATTTAAAACAATCGGATCCCGCTAAATAATCTCAAAGTAACGTTATTTAGGGTGATGAGAAAGAAGGGGGGGGGGGGGGGTTTATTATTTAAAGGTTAACATTAGATATACACGTGGAAGTTCCAAGCCACGCCCAGCATTGGGCGGATACAAGTCCATTGCCACCTTGGAGCACTTCAGAGAGCCGTCCGATTTGGGCGTGAAATATCGATACATCCTGAGCAGCGGGCAAGCACAGCGCGGTGAAAGAAAACTTGGCTATTAGATATGCCTCAAGGATTAAGCGCATAAAAGCTAGTGAACACCTCAAGGTTATTGCAACCTAAGCACTTCCAGTGGACATTTGGCTGGGCCGGAGGCTTCATGGTTCCGGTGTTTAGGGTTCTGCTTGCTTCGATTGGTTTGGGGCTCTGCTTGCTCGTGTCAGGTACTGCAGCCTTGCTTGGCTCTGCAGAGATTTGTTTGGCACTGCTGGCTGGGTTCTGTTCTGCCTCTTGCTTGCTTTCTGCCTTTTGCTGGCTTGCTTCGGGATCGGGCTGTAGCTGGGTCGGTTCCACAAAACCTTCATCATCATCCGGTACCTTTGGTAATTCTGCAAGTTCGTACTCTGTGAGACCCAATTGGTTCTCTGGGTATTTGTCTGGGTTGGGGTAGGGCCTATCCTTCGAGGACGGTGTGGTTCCCAATGGTGTCAATGGGTCATCTTTTTCTGTTGGTGCGGTGCTGCGGACTAGTTCGGTCTCCCGTGGTTGCTCCAGGATTTGTGACAATTGCGTCACTGCATTACCAGCAACAAATTCACCGTCTCGTCGAGCAATGTAGGGAGCACCTGCGCTGACGTGCATGCTGGTGAGACAACCCCAACCTACCCCACATGCGCGCACATAGTTAACATGTTGTATACCTAGCTCGACATTCAAGTAGGCCTGGGGGATGGGCTTCGGGTAGTTCCATCTCCTGATCATTCTTCAATGCTGCCAACTGTCGTTGAGCAGCTTCGATTCTTGCTTGAGATTCCTCAGGTTACTGAAGAGGGCAAGCCCATATTAGCCATCAAACAGATTCTCAAATTTGAAAAAGATGTGCACACACACAATACGTTAAGGCAAAGTATTCTGATCAGCTGTTCAACTTCCTCTGAGGAAGAGTTGTGCCCGTGCTCGGCCATCTCTAGCCCAGCTACTAAAGTGGCACAGGAGTGAGCTGGTTGATATCCTACAGGTTCCTGTGACATTTTATCATCAAAATATCCTGAAGTGAGCCAAAGTATGCATTGTACATGATCAATTGCTGTACTGTACATGTTGCAGGGCACATCCATTGCATCACAATTAGAAACTACCATCAAACTTGCAGTAAAATGCATTTTTTCACCCGGCCACAAGCAATTGTGGTTGCAGCGAAGCTGTGCAGGGGAAGGATGCTAAAAACTGCCAATTAGGTGGCAACTGGAGCAATCATATACCCAAAGCCGAGGTCAACCGAGTTCAGAAACTAGAAAATTGATGCTCAGAACTAAACAAGTTGGTAAAAACCGAAACATAAAATCCCCTGTTCGTACACTTTTTGATTTGCGCGCATGTTGCGGGAATTTGCGCGCATTTTGCGGGAATTTGCGCGCATTTTGCAGGTTGCCAAGTTGGTGTTTATCCCCACCTGTCAGGTGAGGGTTGTTAGCTTTTATCAGAGCTGACTTCTCCTCCTCCTCCTCCGCCTCCTCTCCTCTCCTCCTCGCCGGACCTCAACCACGACCATGCACGACTAGTGGTCGCTGCCGGACCTCAACCACGACCATGCACGACTAGTGGTCGCTGCCGGACCTCAACCGCGACCATGCACGGCCAGTGGTCGCTGCCGGACCTGAACCACGACCATGCCCGGCCAATGGGCGCTGCCGGACCTCATGCACGGCCAGTGGTCGCTGCCGGACCTGAACCACGACCATGCCCGGCCAATGGTCGCTGCCGGACCTCAACCACCACCATCCGCAGCCAGTGGTCGCTGCCGGACCTCAACCACGACCATGCACGCCCAGTGGTCGCTGCCGGACCTCAACCAGGACCATCCACGCCCAGTGGTCGCTGCCGGACCTCAACCGCGAGGAAAGAACGTCAGAAAGAATGTCAGAAGAAATGTCAGAAGACATGTCAGAAAGAATGTCAGAACAAAAGACAGAAAGAATGTCAAGAGAGATGCCAAAAAGAACGTCAGAAGATTTGTCAGATAGAATGTCAAAAGAAATGTCAGGATAGAACATCAGAAGAAATGTCAGAAGACGTGTCAGAAAGAATGTCAGAAGATATGTCAGAGAGAATGTCAAAAGATTTGCCAGAAAGAATGTCAGAAGAGATGTCAAAAGATATGCCAGAAAGAATGTCAGAGAGAATGTCAGAAGATATGGCAGAAAGAATGTCAGAAGAGATTTCAGAAAGAATGTCAGAGAGAATGTCAGAAGATATGGCAGAAAGAATGCCAGAAGAGATGTCAGAAAGAATGTCAAAAGATATGCCAGAAAGAATGTCAAAAGTTTTGCCAGAAAGAATGTCAGGGAGAATGTCAGAAGATATGTCAGAAAGAATGTCAGAAGAGATGTCAGAAGATATGTCAGAAGAGATGTCAGAGAGAATGTCAAAAGATTTGCCATAAAGAATGTCAGAAGAGATGTCAGAAGATATGTCAGAAAGAATGTCAGAAGAGATGTCAGAGAGAATGTCAAAAGGTATGCCAGAGAGAATGTCAGAAGATATGTCAGAAAGCATGTCAGAAGATATGCCGGAGAGAATGTCAGAAAGAATGTCATTTTAAATGTCGGAGAGGATGTCAGACAAAAGTGCAGTCAACAAGCGGTGTGGACATGACATGGTGGGGATCGCTCGAAGTAAAGTAATTTTTCTGATTTCTCGTTATTTGATGTTTGCTTATTGTTTAAACATATCTCACGCATCCTTCCTGCAAATTTCAGCCATGAAATCAGCTAATCTAAATGCACAGTTGTCTTTCTGGGTTCTCGTCGATCTTCTTTACCTGCGGCTGTTTGCGGGGAGCCAACAGGAGCCCTGTCCATTTCCAAAATTCATGGATGTGTCCATAAAGTGGGCCCATAAAATCATAGATTGTTCAAATACTGCAGCCTCATTATCGTGGGGCCTCAAATTTTGGACACACCTTGATCATCTGCACACATTAATACAGCCCAACCTCTCCAAGTAGCTCATTTCGAAAAGATCGCATTGTGGATGTCCAAGTTTCTGGTATCCTGCACGTATTATATGCTATGGATATGCTATTAGGGTGATCAGCATGCATAATCATCGCTGCAATCAAAATGGAAAAGTTCTGTCCTGAGATACTTACTGGACCACAGATATTCGAAGGTAGCAGGGCATTGGGATTCATACCAGATATCACCCATGGGAAGCTCTTCAAAGAGCTCTCTCTTCCGAAGATTCAGCCGTGGCCTGGTGCGTAGGTCAGCCCGCTGCTCGAGCCTCCCCTGTTCAAAGGCTTCAAGAAGCCTTTTGCCGAACTCACGGGTGTAAGAGCTGGAGCTGCTGTGGCGGAAAGCTGTTTGGAGGCAAACGGTATAACCATAATAGTTAATGGATTATTTTTTAATTCGAACATTTCCCCTGTCCAAGTGAACAACTGGCAGTACTTGATCAGCGCAAACGTGTGTGTGCGTGTGTTCAATCATCCTACTGATTGAGGTCGAAGCTGAGTGCTCTTCAAAATCTGGTTCCCTTGAAATCGTAGAATACCAGCGCTGTCGTGGTATCTGCCTAGGATCAGTGCCGCGCCTACAAGTTCCTGTTAGGCAACCCTGTAAATCTGACATGGTTTAAGCCATCCCAAACAAGTTGACCATTAATGGGTGGTTCCATGCCTCTAGTGGTTCAGTTTCCGGAGCTGTCTTTTGGCAGAATATCAAAGAACTTCCATTTTTGGAGTTGCGGTTCAACATAAAAACGGTGGCAAGCTGCGGCATGTCTCAACTCGATCATATTGTGCCCTCACTTGTTTGGTGAGCACCCCCATGTTCAGCATAGCAATGGATCTCATGTTGCTGAGCGCAAAAGAAGGTTTGGGGCAGAACTTCCCGAAGTGCATCATGTGGAAAGTCACAATGTATACCTTGGAGCCGCACTTGAAGAGCTGTGGTGGGATCAGCTACCAAACAACGTGTGTCGATCACACTAATTTGTTTTCAGGCTTTCAACCACCCTGGAATTTAAAACCATTCTAAACCCAATTGGTTCCATTACACCAAGGGGTATAGGCAACTCTGTTCATCAACCATTCAATCCGCTTATGCCGGGTCAACAGGCTCTGCAGGGGCTATTCCAGGACGAATATTCCATTTCGTGCCAAGATGACGAGCGTGATCAGCACGCACCTAAGTTGCTTCTCAAATCTCAAAAGGATGGGCCTACCGGTTTCCTTATATGGATGAGCCAACACACTGCAATTTTGTTCAATATGATCATCATATGTTAGTTGGAAACGCTGCAATGACGAGGTTAAGAAAGAAAAGAACACACACATGATGTTCGATGTAATGCTATGCTCATTTGTTGGTAGTTGTGAGATCTTGAAATACAGCAACGGATCAAACACAACTCACTTTTTTCAGAGCTAACTTCTATTGCCTTGATGATTTTTACAGGTGGTTGTGCAAGAAGATGAATCCCCACAAGATAAAATGCAACCAGAGAACCGAGATACCATTCGATTTCCAAAGGACACAGCTCGGTAGCTTTGGTGCCCCATAGGATTTGCAAAGTTACGGTATGTGGATCCTCTACTAACCACGCTCCAAGATCCACAGACGGGCGCAAGGAGATTGAAGGCATTGGTCACTTGGTGCAAGACGATCTTCAAGCACATCCTGAGATTGGCTGATCATGGCTGGGGTTGCTGGTTTTTTCAACAAGATGGGCTCTAGAGTATATATGCTGGCGAAAAATGCAACCTCAATTCAGTAGAAGGGTGTGTCATATTGCATGTTCATCAGAAAGAGCGAACAATAGTGGTTGCAGGTCGTTGCCCATTGACATGGATCACATATAGCTAAGGTGCGCAAAACATCCACTTTTTTCAAAGCCCATCGCTTCACTATAGCCAACGTCAACTTTGCAGCATCGGTAACCTTGTTCTGACCTTAGGTTCGAAGATATGTTGCCAATAACCATGCAAAAACATCAAGCAAGGAATCAAAACAAGTTGGGTCATTCCCGAGTCAGCATCGAAAAGATACAGTGGAAAGGCTATGGGTTTCATGTTTGAATCCTTCGCTCTAAAAGGTTTGACAATGAAGCCATTCATTAGGTGGGAAGGGATTACATTTGTTTGCTCACAAACATTCATCCACATACAACACAAGTTTATTAAGCTGGGACACCAATACTTAGTCACCGCGGCCTCCCCAGAGAACATCTCCAAAAAGTCGACGGTACCATGACCAGGTTCTGGTTCTGCTAAGTTGGATTGCCAAATCAAAAGAAGCACCTTGGAGTTGTAGGTGAGAGATCCAACATGGGCAATGCCTGGGGCACCTGGATACCCTACCAAGTTAACCAACCGGGACTCTCAAGATTTGACATTGCTCTACTATTCACTTTTGTTCGTTGAAAGAGGCCCAGGCAGTTGCCACCAGCACCTGGGTGAGAAAAGGATGCTTCACCATGAAAGGATTTCCCAAAAGACGGTTCACGGACAGTACGGTGATCTATCAAGAGTTAATTGGTTGCCTTAGGAGCTTGGACTTGTAGAAGCCGCACCAGCAAGGAGCTTTCCATGGCCAGCTCCAATCTATGCTAGTTTTATTGGAACCCAAATGCTGCTTCCATTTTCCATCGGTCGATGCGCAAAAGCTTCACCAAGTGAAACATAACTACACGAAGAAAAGTTGATCTGTTGTCTCCTGAAACCGGTTTCCACTGGCTAGATCATTCGGGTGTTTGAGAAAATGGCGCAAGATACATCTGCTCATGGGGATCTATGACTGCAGAACTAGGAAAGTTAGCGCCCCTCCCGGGGAAGCGCAGCCACAGGCCTTCTGAATCAACACGGTCCATCCTCGCTGCAGGCACAGGGGCTGGGCCTGGCGGAGTTGAAGTTGTGTATCATGGCAATTGGTAATAATTTTCAAGTTGCAGATCTTTTACGGAGAAGCATATAGCGAAAAAATCATTCTCCAGAATCAAAATATCGAAGAATGAAAAAGAATCTATATAGGCATGTCTCTTCTCCGTATTCTTCAATGTTTTGAAGCCGTAACTTCAAATGATCTAGATCAATGAAGTACGTCAAAAAGCTACCAGCCGCAAAGGCAATAGATCTTTTGCAACTGCTCAAGCTAGGGTCCGGTGCCAATAGGAGCATGGCATTCCCAGCTCGTGAAAGCCCCGTGGTTAGTACCGCGAAAATGCATGATTATCCCCATACAGCTTTTAGCTGTTGTCCCCTTCAGGTAGCCATACTTTTAAGGCCACCGTCAAAATAGGCGAATGTGCAAAATGCGCAAGCCCTGTCATCACCGCGTCATGTTGTATGCCTCGGCTGGTAGCCGGTGTTGGATGTTGGGTTGGGTGTGAATTTAAAACATGCATGCAAAACAAAGTCGAACAAACATGTGTCGGAACAACATGTCTCATAAGATTCTACATCACCTGTGTGCATCCAATGTACCTCCCTTGCCCTCTTTCTGGCTTCCTCTTCTCCGTGGATCTCCAAGTTGGCTTTGTAAGTACGGTTGTATTCAACGCACTTGCGGCTGCGCAATGCGTTTTTTGCTTCTTTTGCTGGGTCTTTGGGCTCCTGGCCTCTTTTGCGCGGTTTTGCCTTGGCGGTCGGCTCCTCAGTGGTTTGATCCTTGCCATTTTCCTTCTCCTTTTCCTCTCCATCTCCTTCCTTTTCCGCTGTGGTGTCCTTGCGCTTCCTTGTGCTCTTTGGCTTCTCCTTTTCCTCTCCATCTCCTTCCTTTTCCGCTGTGGTGTCCTTGCGCTTCCTTGTGCTCTTTGGCTTCTCCTTTTCCTCTCCATCTCCTTCCTTTTCCGCTGTGGTGTCCTTGCGCTTCCTTGTGCTCTTTGGCTTCTCCTTTTCCTCTCCATCTCCTTCCTTTTCCGCTGTGGTGTCCTTTGCATCCGTGGTCTCCTCTGGTGTTGCCTCTCCTTTCTCCTCATGCACGGTCTGTTGCGCTCGTTTGGCCTTTGCCTTGGCCTTTGATGCGCATTTTGCTGTCGGTCTTGTAGTTTTGCTGGGGCGAGGTTGTTGTCTCATTTCCGTCTTCATCTTCATCCTCATCCTCTCCTTCTTCTTCTGATTCAGCTTGCTTCCCTTTGCCCTTCTTGGCTGCTTTGGTCATCTGTGTTTTCGCTGATGGGCTAATATGCTGCGTTCGTTGCATGACTGTCAAAGCTGCAGCCTGCCAGCGAATGCTATATGGATGACCCCCAACACAACACCGCACAAACATATTTTGTTGCGATATATTCAAAACACCAGCCTCACTTGAATCTGCAGGCTCTGTAGGCACCATCTTCGTATCCACCTCACCCTTCCCAGATTCCCTTGATTTTGGTTGATCAGTGGCAGCCACCTGGAAGTTGGAACCAGCGAGGACCTCGCTTGTAGGCTCAGAAGGGGTGCTTGTGGCTTCACGCATTTCATCCAAACGTAAAGTCCGTTGTCTCAAGATATGATCATCATTTTCAATAACTTTACTCCTGGGACTCTTTGCGGTCATGGGCTCCATGGGAACCTCTTGAGCAATGTCATTCATCACGTGCGATGGCATGGGCAAGTCTCGGCGAAATCCATACCTAAGAAGCAACATCGAATGGATACATAAATCAACCAACCAACACACAAACCAAAACGAGAAGACAAATTCTTGATGCTTAATGCATATGTGGTGCTGCGGTCTGCAGTGTTCAACTTTGTTTGTTTTTTCCACCGCTTTCAAAGCCTTTTGGCGATCAACCAGCTTAGTTAAATTCTCCATTTCAATCGCCAGGGCCAACGTGATTTCGAGTTCCTTCCTTTTCTTATCCTTAGGCTCCTTTGGTGCACTTCCGGAAGATGCATTCTCCACAGTACCTAGGAGAGAACAAACTCAAAGAGTATGGGGAAAACATCCACGCGTGCTCAAATATATTGATCCATAAGAGCCCTCATTCCACGCAGCCCGGCAGCCCTTTGGCGAAGGCGTTGTGAACTGCAATTGCCGGCGGGGGCCTCATTCAAAGCCGGAGGGTGTAGCACATTTGAAAGATGAAGGATAGCAACCAGCATCCTTCAATTGCTAACTTGGGAGCTGACTCTTCGGGGGATCTGTAGATTCCAAATGACCATCATCAACCTGATTTGGTTCAGGAGGGATCTCTGAAGACTTTGGTGGATTCAAAGGTGTCTTAGTGCGATCTTCTTCCCAAGCAATTTCCTGGTGCGAAGTGCCGTGGTTGATCTTTTTGAAATTGTTTCCATCACATGCTGATTCGACATGTTGTGGAATACTTACATGCTATCATCATAAAATGAGGGGTCCTCTACTATGACATCATCATCTAATTCTCCTTCTTCCGTGCATTCTTCCATGTCAGAAGTAGTTTCTTCCAGCTCCGTCTCCGTTGTGGTTGCAGAGCGAGGTGTCCCTTAGTGTGCACAGGATTTGCAAAACATGAAGGCTATCATATTACAATGATGTTTTTTGCACCCATACTGATGTTGATATTAACCCAAAGATCTTTCTGGCCAGGGGATACCCGCGGCTTCAAACATGCACCTTTGCGCATTTGATCTTGGAACTGTGCCACGTTTGGCCCAGCGCTTCCACACAGAGATTAATCTTCGGATGTACCAGCCCTGCTTCTTGACAGCTTTTCCTGAGTTGATGGGTGACCGATACTATAGTGTTCAATCAACTGCCAAATAGATGTGTGCAACACAATGATTTGACAGTACATCACTCATTAATTAAGATCGACCTATTGCGTAACAAGTCGCGCTTCGTTGGTTTTGTCCCCACTGGCTGGCATGAAACGATCAACCGATAAAGAGCATCTTGTACAACCTCGATGGAGGGCTTCAATCCTTAGATCAATAGCAGGCACTGTATTCTTGAGATGAAATGTAAATCAAACTTTAGATGATATACTGATGATGTCAAACCTGCAGGAGCCAAATAGATGCAATCAAAAGGCCTAAATGCTTCATCACAGGGCAAAGGATTATGCAATGGGCTTGGGCAGCATCTGGGTCGATACCCAATTCCATTGACATTACCTTACCAACAGCGGCGCGCTGGATGATTACCGGCTCATTCATCCAGTCTTTCACCACCGCTGACACATCCACCGGCATGGCTGCAGGCAAAGCAGGGTGGATAGCTTCCTGGGAGCTACAATCACCCATAAACGCGCACAATGTAATGTGTCAAAGTATGGATCTTTGCCCATGTGCATGCATGTGTGTGTGTGTGTGACTCAAGCTTTTGAAGCAGAGTCTGTGAAAGTCCATGGTTGTAATGCGTCAACCTATGCTGTTTTTTGAGCGAGACAGGGCTGAGGCAATCACCATGCGTGCGTGCATGTCTTGCACACATGTGACCTAGACCTGTCACACTGATGCTGCGCATGCCACATTGCAGTGTTCCCCAAGTACCCAGCAGCCAGCTGGCCTTAGGATCTTCACGCGCATGCCACGACATGGCACACGGGCTCCATGGCCAATTGGCCAAGCTGCATGGCCATATGCGCCACGTATGTACCGCGATATGGGGTTCGACTTTCCAGGTGGCTTACTTAAGATATCATCTATGAGATATATATATATATATCGTATGATCTCTTTAGTCTAGATACCCGGGATGTGTTTCAAACTGGTTTGGTGCAGCTTTCTGGGTCAAGGGATGCGAGGCATCACTTCAGGTGTCTCTGCTGCTGGGACCCTTGCTGTGATCCAGCATTTGTTGGAGCCGCGTGCTCCAGTGTGGCCTGCCATCGATCCTGGGTGGTGCTCTGATCCTTCCTTTGATTGGAAGGCTTTCTCCGCTGGCTTGGTCGCTGGCATCAATCTGGTCACGGTGGTTCAGTGGCTGATCACCCTTCGCTGGATTTTGCTGCAGGTTGTGCAGCGACACCTGGACCTGCGTGCTGAGGAACGCCAAGGCCCTAAGCCCAAGCTCTACCGGTTCTTGGATGAGTGTGGCCACTGAAGTGGCAACCCTTCGTGCTGAGGTGGAAGATCTTCGTGAGCAGGTCTTGGACTTGCAGGCAGAGCTTCAGAGTGTGAGGCGATCCCTTGCTGGCCTTCGGGCCGGAGCTGCAGTTGCTGCTGCACCTCCCACTCCATCTAGCTTGGTGGAGGAGCGCACTGACGAGGAGGAGGACCGCTTCTCGTTTGTGACGGACGCTCGGGGCTATATCGCTGGCCATCGTCGAGCTGCTGACTCTCGGGCATCTCCTAGCCCCGAGGTGAGCCGTTCAGGATCTGCTCGTGATTCCCGCAGGATCGCTTAGCTGACAGTATCGGTGCTTGGGTGGCTCGCGCTCTTGAAGGGCGACATCGTGGATCTTCTGGCCGCGAGAGGAACCCCTTGGCCTCTCAGCTGGGTACGATCCTCCCTTGGTGTTTCGCTCTTTTGGTGGAGCCAAGGATTTGTGCAAGCGTGGTACTTCGGCGGGGGACTCCGTCTTTGTGGGCTTGCCTTCGGAGCGTGAAGTTGGACGAGTGATTTCAGGCGCCGGCCTTTCTTGGGCCGGTGCCATTCAACCATGACTGAGGACGACCCCGTGCCTCTGTCGACGACTGACCATTTGATTCTGTCTTCGACTGGAGTGAGGCACGATTTTGAGGTGGGGCGTTTGGAAGTGGAAGCTACTTCAGGATCTCCTTCTCTTCGGATTGCTTTTGTGGGCGAGCTGGAAGGGAAGCTTTTGGTAGTGGTGCCTAGCAGCGCATGGCATCGGTTGACAGCAAAGAGGGTTCTTCCTCCTGGGACTTTTACCAAGCCGGTCCATGTGTCCGTGGCAGCTTGCAACGAGACCGACAGGGCTACTCCTTCTGGCGACACCGTGAAGGTATGGTTGGGCTTCCTGGATCATGGCTTGGCCGCTCATGCGACGGTCTTCTCACTGTTCGAGGAGGTGGACTACGACTTCGATGGAGGTTTGCTGCCTTTCGCCGACGCCTTGAGGGATCTTGCTGCGGAGCACTTTGCATTCTTTTCGGCTGGCGAGGGGCTGGAGGAGCAGGAAGGGGAGACTATGAACGGGCCGGGTCCGGAAGGGTCTGGATCTCGCGAGGAATCTTCGCGGATGGACCGGCTGGGGGGCATGATGGTCAGCTGGAGACTATGATGTTGCAGATGCAGGAGCAGTTGCAGCAGGTGGTGACGAGACGGCCTTCTTCGACTCGGACTTCGCCTTCCCGGACTACACCGACCTCTTCGTCTACACCCAGAACTCCTCGCGCTTCGGCACTTCGAGCTCCTCGAGTTCACTTCAGCCCGGCGGAGCCTGCGACCGAGGTCAACCCCGAGGACGACTTTCCCGACTTGGACGCATCGGTGGTGCGAGCGGCTTTGGCTTCAGGTGTGGGCGTGAAGAGCTTGGAGGAGATGCAGCGATTGGTGGGTCAGAATCGGAAAGGGTCCCGAGCTCTGAGGCAACAGACTCCTTCGCCTACGACGATGAACGTCCTCTCCGACACCGAGGACGATGCTCAGCTGGTGGCCGAAGATGCTGGGTCTCCGCAAGCTTCTGGCGACCCCGTGGTGGATGCTCTTTCCAAGTTGACCAACATCGTGGACCACTTGACTTCAAGCAAGCAGAAGAGCACCAAGCTGGACTCCGCCTTGGACGGGGTGGGAGCTGCCTCCAGCGACTCGTTGCTGGGGTCCGGAGCTGGGAAGCGATCTGCAGCTGCTCGTCGCTACTTGCGAGCGGCTTTGAAGGACAGCCCCGCCGAGATCTATGGCCTGATCGAGCGCTTGATGGAGGAGGATGTTATGAGCCAGGCCCAGGTTCCTGGTATGAGCCATGTGTCAACCTCAGCCAGGTCTTGGATGGAACATCGTTCCCGGGTGGGCCCCTACAAGACCATGGCGCATGCAGCGTGGGGCGCTGCGGGGATCGTGGACGCGCTGAGGATGGGGCAAGTTGCTCAGGCTCGAGCTCGAGCCAACCTTCTTCTTCTGCCCCATAGATCCAATCCTACTCAATTTACATTTTAGTTTTTTTACTAGCCCCTAGTAAAGTAAATTAAAATTACAATGTTTTTTCATAGTAAAAAAAGTAAATTTTTAAAAAAGTAAATTTTTAGTAGGGTGCACTTTTGGTGCGCTTTTGGTGCACTTTGCACCAAAAGTGCACCTATTGAAAATTGCACCGGTGCAAACTGCACCAAAAGTGCACCAAAAGTGCACCTCACCAAAAATTACATTTTGGCTATGGGCGCTATTCAGAGTGCAGTTTGCACAAAAAGTGCACTGCACAAAAATTAGACCAGTGCAAAGTGCACCAAAAATGCACCAGATTGCACCGGTGCAAACTGCACCAAAAGTGCACCAAAAGTGCACCTCACCAAAAATTACATTTTGGCTATGGGCGCTATTCAGAGTGCAGTTTGCACAAAAAGTGCACTGCACAAAAATTAGACCAGTGCAAAGTGCACCAAAAGTGCACCAAAAGTGCACCCTACTAAAATCACACCAATGGAATTGGTGCATTGTTCAGGGTGCATTCGCAATCATCTGGGAGTCGCAGAGATCATTGCGGCTTGAATGTTTCACAGGGGTTCTTTGGGTTTGAACCAACTTTGCCAAACACTTCTTGTTGTGTGTGCTTGCATTTTCAGATCATGTTTGGAATGTTTCTTCGGCGCCACATCATTCTTTTGTTCTTTTCCAAGATCCATATGTGTTGCTAAGGGTGAACACATGACACAAGAACCACATGTGGATGAAGCAAGAACGAAGCAAGAACCTGACAAGAACTATGCTGTTGAAAAGCAAGGGCCAACCATGTAGATGTAGCAAGAACCCAGCAAGAACCACCTGTAGCTGAAGCAAGAACCTTGGAAGAAACAAGAACTGTATAACAGGCATGATCCCGCTGTGTACTGACAGATTGGCTGTGTTGAACCTATGTTGCGCAACTCGAGGGCTTGCGGCAAAGGAGGTGAACAGGTGTCCTGCGATATTCAAATATATGTATATATATATATATACACAGAGTTCTTGCAGAGTGATGTTTTTACACATTGATATATTTGAATTTTTCCAGATGTAGAAGAGTTTTTGCAATCATTTCTTCATGAAACAAATCAAAAGGAAGTGAACATTGCTGTTGCAGAGTGACCACACAGTGATTCTTGCATTCTTCACTTTTATCTTGCTGTTCTTGCTTGACTGTTTGTCAAATTGTCGAAGCTCTTGTAATGGTTTTCATACAAGTCACAAGTGAACATTGTTTTTGCAGAATGACCACAATGATTCTTGCTTTCTTCACTTATCTTGATGTTCTTGCCTATGTGTTTGTCAACTCGCCAAAGCTATTACACCACTCAAGGAAACAGGATGGCTGGTTTAGAAGCTGCTATCCGCGACCATGATAAGGATGTGGCAAGGAAGGCCATGAAAGCCAAGGCACTGAAACCTAGATTGATTGCTGACCCGAACATCTCAGTTCGTCAGCTCATGGATAAGCTGAGCATGCATGCTCTTCATTTTGGTACCAAGGACTTTCATTGTTTGATTGCTCCTGCAAAGTACATGAAACTGAATTGGCAGAGTCCTCCAGAACGTGACTTCCTGATCAAACTCTCTTCTCTAGCCTATGATTTGGCGCAAATAGCCCCCAATTCAAAGCTCTCCAGTCGAAAGTTGCGTGATGCATTGACTGGTTGCCTGGAGGCAAAGACCATTGAGAACCATACTAGTCGACCTGATGAGAAATTTGTTGACAATGCAGACTTGTTGATTCGCATTGCAATGAACATGTTTCGGAATCTCAAGAAAGATATTTCCTTGAGGGAACCTTTCCTGAGGAAGCTCAAGAATGAGGATTCTGTGCGCATCAGGTTGGTTTTGGACCGGTTGCTCTTGCCCAAGGATTATGCAGATGAGTTAGACGAAGATGAGCAGGAAAACCCTGACATCCAGATGTGTGAGTCTTTGTCACCACCTTCCACCAGCCCCAGGGATTCAGGAGCAGGAGATGATTCATTTCCTTTAGATGACACGAAGCATGTTGACACTGCAACTGAGTTGGGGGTTGACATTGGATGGGCCAATATAGTTGGGCAATCAAGACAGACAGGTGCTGGTTCATCGACTGATAGAGCTTTGAGTCCCATGCGTTCTAGACCCAAGCTTGCCAGCTCAGTGTCTTTCCGTTACTCACCCAAGATTGGACCACAAGATGGTGCAGAATATTCCCCAGAGAAAGGGACCCCTCCACCCGCTCCCAAGAAGACTCCAAAGTCAGATGCAGACTTGCTTGCAGATGCTGAGGGCTATGTTCCAGAGAAGTCGAAGGCTGTTGCAAAGCCAAAGCAGTTGTTTGCTCCGAGGAAGCGCCCAGCTGCAGGTGGCCAAGTCTTGAAAAAACCATCTCGAGCCGACCCCAAGGACACCCCTGTCCCTTTGGAGGAGAAGGAGGAGGCTTTGCAAGTTCAAGTCAAATTCACAGTTCTTGCCACAAAATTGCCACATGTCCTTGCTTTTGACATTATGCTTTCAAGGTTGAGTCATAATAATTGGTTTCCCGAATATTCTTATTAGGGTTTCAAAAGTTTAATGTTTGTAGATATTTTGTTCATGACAAGGTCTTGCCAAACATGTTCTTGCTGTGCAGAATTGTGCTTGTTCAAGCTGAGTTCTTGCCACATATGTTCAAGCCTTGTTTTTGGAAGTGTATGTGTGCGGTTTGATGAATTGAAACATATGAAAGATTTATATCGAAACAAATATTATGTGAAACATTGATGGACACATTTTTTTTTCAAAGTATGAACTTCGAATTTTCAATGTGAGGTGATTGGAAAGAAGATGCATGCCAAGAATGTTCACTCTCGAGCTTACAACAAAGAACGGTTGAAGCAAAGAAGGGCTGGTAAGAGTGATGAGGAAGCCAAGGAGTTGGCAAAGGCTGCTGGAAAGGCAGCAGTCCAAGATGCCCGTGATCGTGGTATCCTGGATGAGTCGGTGGATGTAGTTTAAAAAACAGTTAAACAAATGTTTGAATATAATTGCACTTCATGATTTCTGTGATATACTTATATGGTCTTGTGTTCCTGATTTGCATTTTATTTTGTTGTCCAGATCTTGCCTTGTGATCTTGGAGCCATCCACTGATAGTTCATGCAATGCAATTCTTGTGGATCTTGCTGTGCATTTTTTAGCTGCGCAAGTTACAATCAACTTCTTGCGTGCGGTTTTTGGAAAAAAGAACCACATTGCTGCTTTGAACAGCTGATGCAACTTTGAGTTGATCTTGGAACTCATGAAAGATCCATATATATATAAATTCAAAAATATATATATATATAGATATACATATTTAAAAAGATGATCACAGAGAACATGGTTGGACACTGCACTGATTTTCTTTTAATGGAAAACTTTGTAATAGTAAAGTTGCTGCAAGAGAAGTCAGAATTGCCAGGATATTTGTTTTGGAAACGATTCTGAGAGTGCTCCACACATTCACTTGTCAATGGGTGAAACATGTTGTGATCATGTCTGTATTCTTGGCTCAGCCGCATGTTTTTGTGCAAGGCCTGGTGTCCTGTTAAACCATTTTATTCTTTCTTCAGTCTAGTCAGGAAACATCTGTAGATGTCACATGCATTTGGTAAGCTACTTCACTTGGCTGATCTTGCATTTCCTCTGATTTCGCCATTTCACCATCTTGGGATTGCCAAGTGCATCCAGATTCTCCATCGCTCCTGAGCCATTCAAGATGGCAGATCATCGTTTGTACGTTGGTGGTTGGAAAGAATCCATCACTCGTGAGGACCACTGTGGTATGAAAACATGAATCTTTGCAAGTCTCAAGAATTTTCTGGGCCAGTTTCAAAACACATCACTCTGTTATCTGTGAATGCCACATCAAATTATAAACAAAACCATTTTTAATTTTATTGTGGACTTTACCCTTCTTGTCTATGTCATCTATGTTGCGCAATGTGCATTCTATCGCAGGAGATTCGAGCATTGCTGGTTGAGAGAGGACTTCCAATGCCCAATGACATTTCATTGTGCAGACACTTGGATCTTGCCAGCTTCGTGCATTGTTGTGGGAATGCTTGGAATGCTTTCAATCTTGTGCAAAGGTCAAATGATTGCCATGTTCTTGCCATGTTCTTGCCATGTCTTGCGTTCTTGTTTGGAAATGTTTCTGATCTCCTGAGGCCAAGGGCCCAGCTATCCTGGAAAGCCAGTGAGTGCGTTCCTGGCATACATGACTCCGCTGCAGAGTCAGGCTGTGCAATTGGATCTTCGTGGTTTTCAACGTGCTGGTTTGACTGTGAAGCCCTTGATTATCAACCCTGCTGGACCGCGACCGCCGCGTCATAGTGGCAAAGGCTCCAGTGGTATGTCTACGTTCGAGCTGTTCTCTCGAGCCGAGGCGAAGGCTGGTGGTGCCTCGGGTTCTGGCCCCCCCCCCCCCGCCTCCACCACCTGGACCGAGACCACCTGCAGGACCACCGCCGAAGAGATCTTGCATGGGAGAAGTGGTTGGTAATCCACAGGTTTACCCATTCCCTCCTGCTCCCCCAGTGGCTATGGCCAGCAGTGCGGGTATGGCACCTGTGGGTATGGCACCTGTGGGTATGGCACCTGTGGGTATGGCAAGACCTGTGGGTATGGCAAAACCTGCGGGTATGGCACCACCTGCGGGTACGGGACCATGTATGGGGATGCCACCAACTATGGGAATGCCACCAGCTATGGGTATGGGACCTGTGAGCCCTCCTATGCAACGTGCTCCTGCTACCCCGCCTACGAGTTCTGTGAGTTCTTGCAATGTTGTTCCACCTGCAGAATGGTTAGGTTCTTGCCCAGGTCAAGGAGTCGCAGCACAGCAGCCGAAGTTTCGTTCTTCAGGTCGATATGTGGCAGTGCCAGTGGATATCTTGAGTGAGGAACAGCTTGATAAGCTGTTGTTGGGGGGGAGCGTTGATGTTCCTTCAAGGGTGCCAGCTCCCAAGAGCCCCAACCCTTATGTGGGTACAGTTCCTGCAGTGTCCCCAACAAGTCCTGCTATGACCACGGTTGTTCGACCTTCGGTGAGCAAAGGTTTTGCAATGAAGCAGCCAATCTACATGGCTACACGTCCAAAGGTTCCTGCTGCTTCTTCAAGTGACCCCAAACCTTCGGTTGGAGCTTCAGTGCCTGCGCCAAAACCATCTGGTCGAGCTGAGGATGATCGCGCTGTTTCTTTCCTATCAATCTCACAAAATGTTTTTTGTGTATTTCTGTTGGGGTGATGTGGTGCTCATTTGCTTTATATATGTATATCATATATCATTGTTACACAAACAAATTTGTATCTATGTACACCTAATAAGACAGGATGGTTCATGAGAACTAGATACAACACAATGTGTGAGAGACTATGTTTCACATTGGTTCTTGCATGGTTCTTGCGTGTTCTTGCTCTATGGATGGGTTCTTGCTGTAGATATTCAATCCAAGGCTCAAGTGGGTGCTGCAGATGATGCCTATGAGGTGCCCAAAGAGGAGCCAGAATCGGAGGCCACATCACCAGCTGACCATGGTGTCAGAAATGTGGGTTGATCTGGATCTTGGCATGAACAAGTGTGTACCAAGGGCCTTTAATTCGAGTTTCACACAGCTCCACAAGCCACGCAAAGAGCAGAAAATATATTGTCAACTAAAGCTAGGTGTTTATGTGATTCTTGTGCATTCATATCAAAATATTTCAATCATTTTGTGTGTTTTCAAGCAAGCTCAATTTTTGTCTATGTGGGCTGGGGTGATCCTAAGTACCGCTTAAGAGCAGGATCTTGGCTGGCGGATCCTTTTTGGGCATGAATATGCCCACTTCTTGCAATCTCGAATAATAGAAATCGATGGTCTTGGATGGCACTGTGCAGTCTTGCAATTTTTGCATTGTGCATTGTAAGAATCTTGCTCCTGTGCGATGTGATATGTTCTTGCGAGAAAAAAAGAAGCAGAGGCCTCTGTCAGCACATGTGATGTGGTCGCTAGCAAAGATGAGGTTACAAAAGGTCGCAACCAGGTCTCATTGATGTCACTTGTGCAAAGGGATTGTGTTTTGCTGCACTGCTGTTGCCACTGCACTTGTTCAGATGTTGATGTCACAATGGGGCTCGTTTATTTTTCTTTACTTTGTTGCTATTCTTGTTACTGACATTACAGACACGCATGGAAACACAATGGTCCTGCATTTGAAAAGCAACATGTTCTTGCCTTCTTCTGTCAGTGCAATCCTTCTTTAACTTTGATTCATGCGCAGCATTTGAAAGATCAATTTGTTCTTGCTGAGATCAGTTCTTGCTACGATCATTGTGGCCATGGCAAAGACTTCAGACTCTGCTGCGAAGACTGCCACCGAGAAGAAAGCAGTTCTGAAGACCATGAAGAGTATGAAGACCCCCAAGAGTATGAAGAAGAGTATGAAGAAGAGTGAGAAGAAGAGTGAGAAGGTAATGAAAGCCATGAAGGTTTCCAAGAGCATGAAGAAGAAAGCTATGAAGAAGATTCCCAAGACTGCTCAGAAGAAGCCAGCCCAGAAGAAGCCAGCCCAGGCAGATGCAATGTTGACCCGATTCAATCGATCACTTGAGGTCCCTCGGCTGACTTTGAAGGATTTGATGGCTGTAGAGATGGAGCCAGAGACTCCTCCTCATTCTCCCATTGGTATGGAGACAATCAATCTCTTGAAGGTTTGGTCTCTTCGCGCAGTCAGATCTGAAGTGGCTGAGTTATATATAGGTCTTCGTCCATGTCTTGAGACTGGATTGTTGGGCTTTCAGCAATTCGCAGAGGCTCTCTTGCGCACACGTTTGCAGAATGGAGAGTATGATGAATTGTTGGCTAGGTATGATCACATGCGCAACCAGCACTTGCCACATGAAGATTGATCCAGTGCAAAGTATATAGCTGTTCTGGAAAGCTTGCATTAAACTCATATCATTTCAAATAAATCTTATCCATTTGATTCGATTTGCTTTTCATAGTAAATATTGTTCACGTTGTTGAACTTTATGGCAACATGCTTGCTCACAGAAGACAGCTTCAGTCGCCTGCACTGCATCAGGTTCTTGCTTATTTGAACTTGCGTATGTTAGGATCACTGCTACATGCGTGCGGTTTTTGAAACAAAGAAAAGCGGCAATCTTTGCATTTGCACAGTCAATGCATTCAATGCACCACTGATGCCACCTTTGCATTAGCACAGTCAATGCATTCAATGCACCAGTGATGCCATCTTTGCATTGCACATTCAATGCCTTCAATGCGCCAGTGATTTGTTGCCTAGACTTGTGGTAGCCAATCAGCACATGTGTGGGCCATTTTATAGACCTCAATGGAAGATTTTT
>VSDK01003304.1:575052-585336 GCA_009767595.1 Symbiodinium kawagutii | reverse complement strand
CCGTCCCATAGCGCGACTAGAGTGAATACTACAATGAATCGTTAAAAAATATATTTCCATGTTCAAAAAAGAAATATATTTTAAGGATTCATTGTAGTATTCACTCTAGTCGCGCTATGGGACGGCATCTCGTAGCACAACTCCTCACCCGGTAGCACATCCACAGCACGATTTTCTACGATATTTGACGTTCAGTCGCGCTATCGACTGTGTAGTCGCGCTATGAGACGGCATCCCGTAGCACAACTGGTCCAGAGTCGCATATGTTCGAAGACATTTGAAAAACAGTATCAAGCAGAACATGCCTGGGCCAAGCCGTTGATATACAGCACACACCCGCAATATTCGGCACTCCTGGGATATTTTCAAGTATATTGTCTAGTATTGTGATCCCGCGGTTAAACACGTCTGCGCATGTAGTAGCTGATTTCAAGCGTTTATCAATGCAAAAACTTTACACACGAAGCAAGATAGTAGCTCAATTTCAGGTGTGTTCAAAACCAAAAAAACTTCGCCTGCGGCGGGCTAAAATTTGCATCAATGAGCAAAGACCAACAAAGTGACACATTCCGTTTTCTTGGCCCAGGATTTTTCCGATTGGATGCACGGTCTGGGCCCCAAGTTCACGGAGGACTACAAGACGTGGTTGGCGACAGTCTGTGGCGGACCGAAAGCAGAAGGGGCGCAGGCTTGTCGTCTATGTGACATCAACCCCGACCTCAGCGACAGGCATGCATGGAGACCTGTGACGAAAACACCAGCCGTGATCAAGGTGAGCCAATTTGAGCGGCAGCAGTCGGCAGATTGGGGGCCAACTTTCAGACTGCGGTTCTTGACTGGTGCAACATGGTGTTCCCATTTTTGCTTTTGACGGTTAATGTCGTTGTTGTCTTAAACGGTTCTATATTTAGGTATAAAATGGTTAATTTCGGGTTACCGCATGATTCTTGTGGATACATATATTTTCATTTATAGCAGTGGACTGGAACAATATCGCAGGGAGTGCTCCCACCTTTTTCGATGCACACTTGAAGACAGGCAACTACGGGCGCCAAATCGCATGGTTCTTTGCCGACCTGGAGCCGCGAGGCAGCTTGTTCCAATACAATCGAAATTCATCAAACATAATCTAACATAATATATTATAGCGTAGTACAACATAATATAATAGAATCAAACCAGAGGCTTAAGGTGGTTGAAGATGTTCATCTTGGGAAAACCCTCCCACTGACCACTGGCGTTGAAACAGATCATCCTCATCCTACCTGTGTAAAACAGTCGGTTGGAGGGTTTTGACACCGGGATCCTATACATGCCTGTTTGATAGGCTATCTAAGGCCGAGTATTCAATGGTGGCGACCCGAATCATGAAAGAATGATCCGTTTAGCAACTAGGAAACCGCGAGTTTTGGGTCTACGCCATTCAAGGACACGCGTGTATGACCCACTTCCTCCACCACAATTGGATCATCCATGATTGGTTTCTGCCAGGGTGACGATGACGTGGGGGCACGGATGGTCAAACATGTGGCTGCTTCCTAAAATGGAGCGACCTCCACAGGGTTGGTTTCCTTACTGAAATGGCCGTTTTGGGATGGGGTAGCTCACGCTTCCATTCACCGGGCTTTTCATCATTCATTTCAACAAATGACAGCAGGTCAACTTGGAGCCCTTGAACAAGTGGATACGACAAGTTGAATGGACATGTTGAGATTTCCATCAAAGGTGATGACACACCCAGCTAAAGAGACCATACTGCCCCGAGTCAGTAACAACCACTAAGAACCTCAAGCAACAGTAGCAAAAACCACCATGGTTGGTTAATCGTTGCTAATGCTCAATACAGAATGATGATTGATCATGGTTGAGGAGAGTGAACTTTACTATGCTCCATTTTTGAGCCATGACTTGAGTTGAACCCCTCCGCTGCGGCAAGTGGATGTGACAAGAAGGTTACGAACGGGCTGTTTCCGTGCCACCTATCTGTTGAGTGGTGCTGATAACGGTCAGAAATGATGGTTGTTTCGCGATTCATGATGGTTCATAGTGGTTCCCAATCATAGCTAATGGCATCTCATGCCTAAACATCATCGTTAGGACTGCAAAACCATCTCTGGACCGGGTGAAATCCAACATGATGCCAGTGTTCCTGAGATTTTGCCCGTCACAAATGTAGGAATGAACAACAAACATCAACGACCACTATAGTCATCAACAGCAATCAAAGCAATAGTTTCACAACATAGTATCCACTATAGGGGTTATATTGCCCCTCTAGCACCCACTCTGGTGATCAAACATTTGCCGCGTCAGTGCCCCCACTCAGGAGCCGGCAAATAGAAGAAAAGGCCATCCTCTGTGACCTCTTTGACTGCCTGTAGACCTCGGGTTGCATTCGAAACTCAGCATCCTCTCAGCACTACGAAGAAACCAAGGTTTTTGGAGGAAAAAGAATCAAGATCAGGGGCTTTTTCTGCAAAAACAAGCACCATTTGAAGCAGAACATGTTTGAAAACAAACAGTTTTTGTAGAGCGAAGAAGATTTCTTCCATCAATCATCTGAAAACGAATGATTGTCAATGATGCCCAATCATCAAAATGATTTGCAGTTTTTGTCTTCCATCAATCATTGCCAATTTCTTCCTGTCTTCATCTAGATCTGCTGATTCTGTTGATGTTTCTGCACGGTCTGCCGCCCAGTGGCTATGGCCGGCATTGGCCCATCGACTCAGCAATCGAACGATGCCTACCGCAGTATGGACCTGGGAGCTTGGCTGAGCTTGGCTGCTGCTCGTCACAGTGATTATAAAATCCTCCAGCCATTTGGTCTCTTAAAATAGGGGCACAACCAGTTATCATAACCAGCAAGGATGGTTAACAATAGAGTAGAATCACCCACACAAATGGTTCAACAACTACTATGGTGGCAACCATGTTGGTTCTCCCATGCTGGATACCATATCGGATACCATTGTGGTCCATAATCATATTATTAAGTAGTGGTCATCAATGGTTGTATGATACAATTCTTCTTGGTCATCAATCATCATGGCGGCGATTATGATGGTAGCCAACAAAGACACCATCAAAAACAAGTGTTCAAGCATCAACATTGACCATCAACATGAATCAGCGTTACAATGGTCGGTGGTCAATCAACCGTGATGGTGGTTGACCAGCTGCGTAACGAAGGTACCCACAAGTATTATTGGGATACTGCTGCTGAATCGTTATTCAAACGGCGGTGCTGGTGAAGCATCCAGCAAAGATGTGTTGAAGGCTTTGAAAAACACCAGGATGAACCAGCAACCGTTGTTATGAATCGATATATGCAAGTGCCAGGAGGGGTGAAGGTATTGCAAGCCGCCTTTAAATGATGGGTTGTACCGGTTGGTTGGTTTGCTTTCCCCATGGGTTACGATGGCTTCCAGTTAAAAACGTTGAGAAATTCGCTATAAATCATCAAACAATTCATGATGGCCAGCAAACAAATGAGGTGGTATAAGCCAACCAAAGAAAGATGTGACTAGTTTTGACGAAGATTGACCATTGTATAGCATTTTCATGCCTTTGCAAAACGATCACCAGTCCCAAACAAACCAGCAATTATGACCAGTTGAACTATCAGAATTATCGAAATATTTCATCATATTTGATGAGCCCCTGGCTAGCTGATTGAACTTGCTGAAGCCTTCTGGATGATTCATGCGGGATCGCTGCACCTGGCCCACGTGTGAAAAAGCCAGGCTTTTGCCCAGAGCGCGGCGCTATTTGCGGTTGGCCAAGAAATCCTGCAACGCTTGGTCACGGGCTGCTGGTGATAGATCATTCGCGGGTCTTTAGCCCTAGGCCCTATTGATGTAGGATGATGTAGGGTATGACTTCATGAGCTTGGGTTGGTATCCGCCCTTGCTTCATGAACTCAGTATGGCTTGTGGTTTCAATGTATGTAGTTGGATTTAGTTGGGATTGGTTGTGGTTGGTTTCCACCATTTTCCACCCTTCGTTCTTTGCAGTGGGGTTGGTACCCACCCCTTTGTCCATTCATTAGTTGGGGTTGGTATCCACCCCTTGTTTCATGGACTTGTTTTGGCTTCTTTACATTTGTTTGCTAACGCATACTAATGCTTAGATGGTCATTATTAAAGTATGTTATAGTCCTGCCGTGTTCTATTACTGATGTTTCGATTTTCTTATTCATATTTTTATCAAATTTGATGCTGTATGGGGTTGGTTTCCAGCCCTAGGCCCATGATCTATTTGTTCTTGCTAGCAGCATAAAGCAAAATATTTTGGTTTTTTTGCGCCGATTTGGTCAAAAGATGATATAAAATGATTTTCTAAGGTTTTCAACTCTTTTGGGTCCCCTCCCCCTGAAAAAATGAAATTCTCATTTTGACCACCTCCCCCCCCTAAAGGGGTAGGGATATTTTTCCACATCCCTTGTCAGTTTGCCAGGGGGCACCGATCTTTGCGGCAAACTGCACAGGGAACGGATGACTTTCACCCCTTGAAATCACCGGCTATGCCACTGGCAAGCATCTCTTGGGGTTAGTTGATCAGCGGATGGATCATGGATCTCCCGTTGTACCACCGGCAGCTTCAGGATTGGAGCCAATGGGAGGAGGAAGGCCAGCCGATGCCAGCTGTCACCCTGCGGGTTTCGGATCAACATGACTGCCACACTCGGTCATTGATTGTAGAAGAAGTGAGTGTATGTACATGTGGATATCTGGCATCATGGACATGATAGCTTTCCATGATCCAACAGTTTTAGGCAGGCCTAAACATGCGGTGAGCTGATCATCAAACGTACCCAATGTGATTTTTACTTGGTTTTTTGCTGTGTTTATAGTCGCTGGATGCGACGCGATTTGAAAAGGGAAATGCCACTATTTTTCTTGGTGCGTTTAGATTCTTGAGGATGATCAATGTACTTGATGTCAAAGAACCCAGGGGTTACAACCACAAATCAAACTTGGCCAAGCTGTTTCCGGACCATCTCTGCAACAATTTGCTGAAGGATTTGTGCTCATGTTCGTGCTCCTGCTTTGCGACAGCCTGCTGACGGGTCACAAGAGCTCCGGAATTCACTTGCAGTGGGATGGCGAGAGCTCCCTGTCTTGTCTGTGCATCGCCAGTGGAGGCGCCTTGGTCATGGCCGGTGGGGACTACTGTCCTCACTCCGCCGTGGCCTTGGCCATGAAGGCTCCCAGCGAACCAGCCGTGTATCAGCAGCTGGCCACTGATCCCACGGTTCGAGTGCTGGTCCTCCGCGCGGCCATGAGCACTGCCAAGTGTCGATCACATGGAGAGCAGTTCCCCAAGATCGTCAAGGACCGGCAGCAGTCGCCGCTGATCCAGGGTTTGGAGACACCATGGAGCGTTTGCGATCTGGAAGATGTGATTATGCAGCGACCTGATCGTACACGCTTTGAAGACTTGGAAGCGTGTTCACTGCGTAATGACAAGGGCATCTACGGTCAGAAGGATGATGACCTGCATTTCCGTAAAGACATCGCCGTGGCAGCAGGGAATGAACTGCTGAAAGCACTAAGGAGAACAGCGGCGAAGAGGTATCCCGACCTGACATCTGAGGGCAACCAGAGCATTCTGTTGGTCCTTGCCGCTGGTTGGAATGCTGACGGAGGGCAGTACGATTGCTTGGATTCCGATGGCCATTGCTGGCGAAAAACGGAGCTCGTTGCTTTAGCTGACCTTTGCGCTTTGAATGGGCATCCCTTTTCCTGCTTCAATGCTAAGTTTCATCAGCTACACAAAAGCTGCAAGGAGGAGCACATCCCATTTATCTTCCAAGATGTTAGGAGCATCACTGCCTTATCATCTGCTGAGCATCCGCCCAAGAAGCTGCTGGCAAAGCCATCCCAGCAGCTGCTGTCTTTGAAACGACCGCGTGAAGCCTCTCAAGCTGAGGAGCTAGCAGAGATCACGGGACTGCCCCTGGACACCGCTGAAGGCATCATCGCAGCAGCTGGGGGTCTGTCCAAGGCCTTGGAACTCCCAATGTTTCGGCCGAGTCCACCCATCGACCGGGATCACTGGCCGAGTCCCTCCGGTAAAGCACTGGAGGAGTTGGTCCAGATGGGATTTTCACGCTCAGCTGCGGAGAGTGCCCTGCACGGTGCCAATGGAAACCTTTCCCAAGCAGTGGAAGTCCTGCTGTCGACGTGAAAAGGGACTTGGGCATGGACTCGTTGTATAGAACCAAGATGACCCCACCAAAGGCTGCCTGAAGGAACTACTGCATGTGAGACTTTTGCAGTTTGATAAGGCTACTTGAGGATCTTTCGTTATATATCCAGCCCTTCGTTCCATCACCAATGGTCGTTTCAAAACAGTCAACTGTATGACAAAAACAGTGTATACGCTATCAACCATAGTGATTATGCATATCGATCTGACAAATAAATCATGTAGTTACAATTGCACAAGTGTTCAGCTTTTGCATTTGCATATATTTGTGTACACCTTTTGGCGAAGCAACCTGGGAGTTTAACAAACACCGTTGCCAGATGGTATACTTATTTAAAGCATGCTAATCAATTCCAAGCTAATCTACAATAAAGCCTTGGCTGCCAATTTCTTTAAATGCAATCAAGCAGTGTAGCTCTGGGTACGGACTACCAGAGGGTAACCATCATTGACCACGGCCCCCGCAGCTCGCACCTTTCTGTAGGCGAATGGGAAGAGGAGGCGGCCGCAGTTGGACTGACTTTGCATGGATGGGTGCTGATGGTTGGTATTGATGATAAATAATGGTTCAATGATGGCACACTGAAAGTGAATGATGGTGAAACTGTGGTTTAATAATGGCTGAAAGATGGTGAAATGAGGGTTCGGTGGATGGTTCATTGTTTTCGTGGCAGGTCGGCCATTTATAGATGATTTACCCATTGAACGTCGTGATTCTTACCGTCCAGGTGAGTTTGCCACCACACGGTTTGGTATCAAGCAATCATCCAAGGATCATCAATGAACCATGAATTAACATCGAACATGATTACAGACGTTTGCCTCTCTTAAGAACCATGATTAACTATCATCATTGTTTGAATCATCATGATCAACCATCAACCATTCAAAGTTAATCATCAACCAACTCATCAATATGCCATGAATAAATCCCATCAACAGCACAAAGTCCCATCATCAATCCTGGTCACTAAGAGGCCATTAATCATCACCAGCGGTTAAATCTAATGGGCCATTCATCCAATCATCATCAAGCCACCCATCCATGGGCCAATCATCACTGGTCACCTGGGTTGAAACCCTGGCACTTGACAATCCAGGCCGATGCCCCGATGGAGGCGCAGTTCGTGTGAGGCGAGGTACGGTGGGATGGCTGGTAGCCGGTCAAGGGCCTTGGTTGGTGGTGAGGTGATGGGTGGATGGGTGGTGAGTTGGTGGTATGTTAGGATGGTTTGATGGTTATGGTGATGGTTAATAGTAGTTGATAGTGGTTGGTGGTGAAATGATGGTTGAAGCGGTGGTTAAATGATGGTCGTACAGTGATTGAGGATGACCAATGATGGCTCGCAGGGGCGTGAGATTGAGAGAAAGAGAGAGAGAGAGAATCATGAGGGTTGAAGTGATACCTACTAATTGGTTTATCAATGGTTAGTCATGTGTTTCAGATGAACTGATGGTTTGGTGATAGATCACCATTATGATAAATGGTTGACTGAGGGCTTGCAATGCTTGATTGATGGGCTATGATGATATGGAATGGACAAACCAAAACGTTGCCATAACGGATTAATAGCCGAAAGGTTTTTTTCCATAGGATTTGGTCGGAAGCGCTTATCTATGGTAGTTTCCTAGCATTCTTCCTCTAAACAAAGGAACCAAGTTGGAGGAAGGGCCAGGCTGACATATTTTCGCCAAGGGTTTGCTGACGGGACTGCCTGCTTGAAATAGGCGAGTCGACACTTGTCATTTGCTGGGCCGCCCAACTCGGAGCCATCACAACCACCCCATGTTCCTGGCGCAGACCTGCAGCAGAGTGCAAACTTTGAAGGAAGCTACTGGGGAAGTTCTATGGAAGTTACTTGAAGTTTGAATAAGTCAAGTTCTGTGGAAGTTACGTGAAGTTTGAATAAGTCAAGTTCTGTGGAAGTTACTTGAAGTTTGAATAAGTCAAGTTCTGTGGAAGTTACGTGAAGTTTGAATAAGTCAAGTTCTGTGGAAGTTACTTGAAGGTTTCATAAGTCAAGTTCTGTGGAAATTACTTGAAGTTTGAATAAGTCAAGTTCTGTGGAAATTACTTGAAGGTTTCATAAGTCAAGTTCTGTGGAAATTACTTGAAGTTTGAATAAGTCAAGTTCTGTGGAAATTACTTGAAGTTTGAATAAGTCAAGTTCTGTGGAAATTACTTGAAGGTTTCATAAGTCAAGTTCTGTGGAAATTACTTGAAGTTTGAATAAGTCAAGTTCTGTGGAAGTTACTTGAAGTTTGAATAAGTCAAGTTCTGTGGAAGTTACGTGAAGTTTGAATAAGTCAAGTTCTGTGGAAGTTACTTGAAGGTTTCATAAGTCAAGTTCTGTGGAAATTACTTGAAGTTTGAATAAGTCAAGTTCTGTGGAAATTACTTGAAGTTTGAATAAGTCAAGTTCTGTGGAAGTTACTTGAAGTTTGAATAAGTCAAGTTCTGTGGAAAATACTTGAAGTTTGAATAAGTCAAGTTCTTTGGAAGTTGCTAAAAACTTCTTTTGGACTTTTGATCTTGCTGTTGTTTAAAGCAGATCCCGATAACGGACAACCTCTGGCGTGTGAGACAAATATTTGGGGCAGTCTTAGGTGCGGAATGATATGCTAAGGTCCATTTGGTACCTTAGATACCCATGTGCCCTACTATATGCCTACTACATGTCCGATCTGCCAATTCAATACCTTACTTGGCTAATAGCAATGTAGATGTGTGCCAAGATTAGTTGTCCAAAAGATGAGAGGTGAACATTTCAACAAAGACAACTTTGGTCATTTCTGAAATTTGCACCAGGAATACGAGACAGGGTATTTATCCACATCCATATTGGTTGAATCAAAAAGCAATGGTTTGAAATACACCATTGGCAAATAGTTCCGAAGCATGCGGCTCAGCCGTTTTACGTTGGTTCAGATTCGGATTTCAATAAGCTAGTCATATCTACCATGGCTGTCATAGTTACCCTGCCTTATAAGCAAAGTGAACTGATTCAGGGGACGCCACTCTGTGCGCTATATGTTATTCATCGCCCGTTAGGCTTTGAGGTTTGATTGTACTAGAAACCTGCTTGCTGTCATATGAAACCGATCTCTCCTACAGTTTTTTGACCTCATTGTTGACCAAACCAATTTGCTGACAGGTATCCGTGCAGTTGAGTATGTTGACCATTCATCCCCATGAATCCATGAATGATAATCACCTATTTCCCTGTTGAAAAAAAGTATGTTCCACAGCGCCGTTGGAATTCCGAACCTTATCACCTGCCACTGCAAACAGTCACATAATGTGCCATGCGTTGCCATGCGATGAGTCTGCACCACCAGGCTGCCGATCTTCGCCGAAGTAGGCTGCAGCGTCCAGTCATTGCGGAGGAAAATTTGCCGCCCAGGATGCTCGAATCAAATGTGTAAGGCACCAACCAGAAACGTGGCTAGCGGCTATGGGTAGATATGGGGTAGCCAGTGACATCCATTGACATATGATGATTGACATGTTTTGTTTGTGCATTTACTTTTGCAAGACACTGGCATGTGAGCATGGGTCAACGTTACAGTGACCAACCGACATGTGGGTATTTCACACCCCAGCGACCACACTAGTTTCATCATTTATGGGGTTTTCCCACGGCCATGTATGGAATGACCTATGTCCTGTCATCATGCCATGTGTGATTGCAAAGGAGGCATGTTAGTGGCATCCGCGAAGCAGAATTTATAGCCACTAAGGCCTTATATGTTGGTTGTATTTTCCCAGCCGCTTTGCTTCCTGTTTAGTATTCGGAGTACATGGGTTCGACTCAGTATGCTTGTACAATCCTGTGCGGGGCGATCTCTCTTCTTCCATTTTGCAAAATTTCTCCTTTGGAGTAAACAAAGAACCTTGCAGGTCTTTTACAGGTGTAGTTGTGCAAACTCATTTGATTTCATATGCCTCACGTGCCTATACATTTAGACATGCACACACCCATCAGTACATAGAGGTGCTTGCAATTGCCACCCCATGGCTGACAGATGTCGTCCCGCACGCTGGGCTCAGCTTAGAAGCAAGATACCGCT
>VSDK01003304.1:554997-575042 GCA_009767595.1 Symbiodinium kawagutii | reverse complement strand
CCCACCGTTACCCAAGTTGCGGCTGAAGATGTCGGCGTTGGCTGTCCACCGGCATGTCCGGTGATGGTGTATGAACATGATGGCTATTCATGATGGTTTGTCATTGCCATGATTAGGCTTTAACCATCATATTTTGCCAACAGAGTCCTGGACGTGAATCATTAATTAAGACGAATGGTTCATTCATGTTCATTAAGCATAGTGTCATCATTTGATTTCATCACACAAACAGGTCAACTCCTGCATCTTTAGCAAGAAATCCAAGCTCTAAGAGTTTCATCAGCAGATTTGATCCGCCAACTCCCACAAAATGCGGGTGAAACTTGCCATCAGCCATCACCACACAAGCACCTACCCTACCTCCAACCCTCCAACCCCAACGTTTCGCCTGGCAGCCCCGTGTCCAGCGGGACCATGGCAATCCTAGAGACATGGCAGAAGGAGGTGGACGTCGCAGCAGTGCAGAGCCTTGGATCTCCACCTCCGGTTGGAGCAATTTCCGGCCAGGAGCACATCGTTTTTGGCCAACCATTGGCCAACCACTCACCAAGCACTCACCAAGCACTCACCAACAAGTATGAACCATGCAGCATTAAGAATTTTTCATGCAATATATTAACCATTCTGGACTTGAAAACCACTGCTCATGTGTGCTGGCGCCCGCTGGAGGGAGTGTAACTTGATTTTTGCTTCACGTGGTGTGTGATTTTGCTCGACAACTTGGTACTTTGCCTTGGATTGATTGTGCAAGTAAGGTGTGTTTTGGTCATATTATGTTTGGAATCTCCATAGGTTGCCCATTCATCGCGGTTCCCGAAAGTAAGAACACGTGGATACATCCACAACCCTATCAAACGCACCTTGTTGCGGAGAACAAGCCCCAGAAGGCACCTTCACAACCTGCAGAAGAAATGCAATTTTTCAACTCCCAAACAGGCAGCCTGATCATCTTAGATCCAACAATAAAATCATGAAAATTTCCCAAAGCACAGGGACCTTGGCAGCTGGGAAACCCTGATTTTTCCTCAAGGTGCCGAAGCCGCCGGGCCGTTGAACGGCGGGAGCCATTCCCCGAGGAATTGGATGTCGCAACCGCAGCGCTTGGCCAAGACCACCGTGATCTCCTTGCCACAAAAGGACGGTGGTGGGAAGACCAAGGGCTCATGGTGGTCCATGGTGGTGGAGTGATGGTTGAGAGGTTGGATGTTGGAGGTTTTGGCTACGTGATAGTTCATGGTTGCTAAATGGTGATTACTCATGGTGAACCAGTTGAGTTTGATGGTTACTTGATGGTTAATGGCAGCTTCATGGTGGTTCATTGTGGTTCAGAAGTTTGAGATCGTCGGATCCAGATTTTCTAGGAGAGCTGGTTCAAACCAAATATTGGATCTTGGTGGAGTACGTCATTAATTAGTAGTTCCTGATGGCTAATAGTGGCTAATGATGATGGCTCATGGTGGGGTACATGAATATCAATCATCCCTTTGTTCACGGCTCCCCCCACGACCCTAGCCTCGCCTCCCAGGACATGCGTGACGACGCCGCAGCGCTCTTCGCAGCGTTGACGCTGCGGTGTTGCCAGCTGAGAACCTTGAGGCGCAGCCAGGGCTCCGACGTGTTGAACCCAAGGAGGTCAGGATGACTAGAAATGGCTATGGGCTATGGGTCAATATTAATCAACCGACCCTCCGTTTAACTAGGTGGTTAATGGTTATATACCAGCTAGATATGGCTATGGGTCCAGCAGTTAACCAACCAATTTCATGGGGGATAAGTTCACCAACAAAACTATAGGGAAAACAATGGTTAATGATAGGGGAACCAGGGGTACAGGGTTTTGACTCACTGCCAAATCACAAGGCTTCGGGATTATTGGAGATATATGGTGGTTATATGGTTAAGAATAGGGGATGACAACCAACAAAAATAGGGGATATATCAACTGTATGGTGGTTTCTTATAATAGGGGATCCAAAAAATGGTTGGTTTATTACTATAAAGGGTTAATGTTAGATGATTTGGGGCTACCCCTATTTTGAGAAACCACCAAATAGAGAGACATTGACCTCAGAACGTATAAGAACTATAAATATAATTCAGGATGTTCAGGATGATTATTGGTGCAACTGCTTGAACTTTTAAGATTTCATCACATAGAGAGACATTCATATAATCAAAGTAAAATGAACATTGTAGCTTTGCCAAGAACATGATAATATCAGAAATCAATTAGTCCAAGCAATTTTCATTCACCAGCACCCAGTCATGGTCCCCAGTCATGGCTTGCCCCAGGCTTTCAGGCAACTCCATTGGAGACATTGGAGCCAGGGAACCTCAGAGTGCCACAGCTTTCCTGGACCGATCCAGGTCCCCACAAGCTGAGTCCCCCTGGTGATGAGGTTGGTCATGATGAACCCTTTAACGAGCTGGCTATGTCTACCGCGAGTTACCCTACGTAGTTTTGGACCAACTTTGCTGACTGCCCCGCACTGTGGGCAATCTGGCTAATACCAAAATCTCGCCGTAAAGTAGGTGCTTTCTGGTAAACTGACTTGTAAGTGGCAGCATTTGCTGGGGTAGTTGACGGCCGTTTCCCAGAGGGTAAGATTTCATTCCAACAAAGAATCAAGTTTATGGCTGTTATTGGTTTGGTGGAATCTTCCATGGTCAAATCACTAGCTACTAATTATAGGTGCTACCAGGATGAACATCAACAGGTCCAAACGACAACGGCGAAACATCGCCATCCGAACGACACACTGATGGTGACCACCTCACCCCATGCCGTGCACCGCCAAAGGCGGGCTGCCTGGCTGAGAGCTTGAAACTGTTGCGACGCGGCAGCAGTGGAGCGAGGGCGACCGAGTGGATGGTTGGTGAACCCTTCAAATTGATACCCACTATTGTCAACTAATTGCGCTTAAGCACGGTCAACAGAATTATGGTTAAGAACGGTGGTTGATGATGATTGTCAATGATGATCAAAACAACTGCTTGGTGGCTTCAAAGATGTTTGGTTCCCTGGTGTGTGAGATTGTTGGTTGATTGAGGGCCATGTTTTTCAGAGAGGTAACCATCAACGGTTGGTTTAAAATCTACCCATTCATGGTTATAGTGCAAAGAACTGATAATTGTCCAACTGGGGGGCATCACTGTGCTGGGAATAAGCAGCAATCATAGTGACCTCCAAAGGTTGGGAAAAAAAGTCTTGCTTGTTAGCTACCAACAGTTTTCCATACAGATCTAGGTCCAGTATCATCCCTAACGAGTGTCATTCACTAGGCGATCAACATTGCGATCAGTCAACCATGGATGGCGATCAGTCAACCATCATCCACTATCCCAGGACTCAGCACTAATACTATCACTAGCCGGTATCAAACAACATCAACCATTTTTCACTGTTGGTATCCACTGCTCGCCACTGCTCAGGACAATCGCGAACCATCAATCAACCATCAACCATCGACCATCCACCATCCATCAATCAATCAATCAACCAACCAACCACCAATCAACCATCATCATGATCATCGTACATATGCAGCCGCTACTTGGCATCAATCAAGTCAAGACTTAAAGACTTTTCCATCAATTTACCAGAACATATCCCTCATCATCCTGGTAGGCGTGGCATTAACCTCACCATCCCCAGCCATCCCCAGCCCTCAACGCCGCCTTGTCGGCGCGGCAATCTCAGTTCCAAGGCCCCCACTGCAGATTTTGGACCTCAGCGACAACTGCGTCACCGTCACGGAGCTGCAAGATCCACGAGGAATTAACCACTATGAACCACCGACGGCTGGTTCCCGTGGTTAATAGTGTTTTTTGTAGTTAATTATTAATTATGGTTAATCTTGTGGCTACAGTTTGGCTTTTTCTTTGTGTATTGTTAGTAATTCCATAATTGTCGTGTTAATTCCTAACCGCTCACAGCCATTTACCACCACTGTCGGCCCCCCTTCAGCTATAAGTTGGCTAATGAGCCATTCAACTATTGGTTATATCTTCTTGTATCTACCATAACTAGTAGTTACCCTAGTTATGAACCAACTTAGCTAACTAAGTGGGCCCACCTTGTACCATGTTTACCACTTATAATGAAGAACCGTGCGTGGTCACCTGCTCGCGCTGGACGTCAGCACCAGGGATGGGTGTTGGACCAAGGCCTCCGGCGCCATCCACTTGGCTCGGGTCTTCTTCGGAGGTGCGGGGAAGGCTACGGTGGTGGAGGTGAAGGGTGGATCAATGGTGGTCAGGAGGCATGGCTATGGCTAGCGACCCCTGAACCACAAGATGGTCAATGGTGAAAAAATGGCTGAATGGTTGAGGAACTTTAGCACTTACGTCATTTTTTGTGGAATTTGTTCAGGTTTAGTATCATTCTCGTTGCTTGGGGCTCCTCCGGGACCGCCCCGGGGCCCTCACCCCACTCCGACCTTAGCGCCCCAGCGGCTCAGGGGAGAAGCCCGCAGCGAAACCAGCACTGAAGCCCAGTGGGGCGGGTGATGGGGCACTGGTGCCCAACTGCATCGTTAGTGATTGGCGTTCACTGGTCATTGGCGGATTTGGTGGTGGGAATGCTTCACAAGGACTGAAAAAAATGGAGACGTATGGATAGGTATGGTTCGCCATTGAATTCGTTGGGCCGGTGGCTGGTAGACTGGTGCCCAATAGAAGCAGTTAAATCATGGGCTGGTTAGGGATCGGCATTCAATGGTCATTTGTGATTGAGAACGGTTAATAACGGCCGATGAATTGGGTATGCTTGGTTCGACATGGAAAATCAAGGATGAGAAGAGAGAGAGAGAGAGAAGAGGAAAAAAACAGAAACATATAGCATCATATAGCAATTAGTTTGCGCTTGGAATGTGCTAGATTCTAGCATGTGAACTCATGCGAATGCCCCGATCGGCTTGGATCCCCTTGCAGAAAACTGAAATCATTGGTGGTTCGGTGCCTTCTGGGGGACATCAAAGTGTACAAACCCAATTTCGACATATCGTGACGACCTGGCTCAAGATGATTCCTTTGGGTGGAGGATGTTGGAGGATGTAGCTTTGCAGAACGCCGGCGAAGAAGAGTCAAATGTAGCTACCACTGTCGGAAAGTCAGTTGATGTCCCAGCTTGTGTAGCAGACCCTAGCTTGCATCGCTTACATGGTTTACATGGCCGCCGTAATGTGCTGGGGGTTGCGATCCTTAGCGTTTTCTTGGCACCTTGGCACATGTTGCCCGTGTTCACGGACCTGAAGATTGCCGAAGATCCACGACTACCTGGTCTGACAAGTTCGAATTTGCCACTGTCCACCACCGCCATTTTTTGTGGTTGGCTGGTGGGGTCTATCGGCTTGAAAAGGGGCATGGAAATCCTACGGGCGGAACAAATCATCGTTGTGGCAAACATGGGTCTGTTGTTGGTGACCGTTGCCATGATCACTCTTCCCTACTTGACTGCTGGAAATTTGCTACTTTTCATTGCAATCAGGTTTTTCTATGGCATCCTGATGAACACGAAGCCAGTGCAGCTCATGTACGTGCAAGATAATGTTCCTCCCGCTCGTTCCAATCAAGTGCTGATCCTTCAGTTTTCGATCTACGGGTCCATTGCTGTGCTCATGGCTGGCTCTTGCGGGTTGCTGACCCTATCCATGCATTGGACTCTTGAAGTTGCCTTGTGGTGTGGCCTTAGTCGGTGCGTGGGTCTTTGGGTGGCTTTTCCACATGCTCTCGAAATCCTTCGGTCAGTCCCAGAACGGCTGTTGGCACAAAGGCCAAGTAGTCCACGTAAACGTGCAGAAGAAAATGTTCTGACACCTGCTACACGCTTCCACGCGATCTTAGTGACGGTTTGCTTTCTGGCCTGTGGCTCAAGCTTTTTCGGCTTGACCTACTCAGCAGGTCAATTATCTCCAAATATTTACATAAGCTCAGCACTCCTCTACAGCATGGACATTATTGGATACTTGGGAGCATGTGGCTCCAGCGTGATCCGCAAAAAGTGGATCCAATCAGGAAGCTTCTTAACGGCATCAGTATGTTTGCTTCTGTGCAGCACTGGGGAGCCTGGAAGCCGATTTGTGCTTGTCTTTGCAGTCATTGGACGGCTTGGAATCGATCTCTGCTACACCACTTGCTACTTGGTCTTGGCCGAAACCTTTCTTGAACACGAGCGGGTGCGTGTGCTGCCACTCTGTGAGACTGCTGCACGTGTTGGTGGAACTTTAGCTCCCTTCACCGGCACGTTGCCAAGCGCCATCTCCTGCCTGATCTTCGCGTCGATTTGTTTTGCAGCTGCTTGTGCCAGCATCAACTTGCCATGAAGCCTTTGCCAAAGGCAAAGGTATGCCAAAGCGCATCTTCATAGCAGTTGGAACGTGTTAGAACCACCCAGCAATCGGCCTTCACTTTTTTGTATGCATTTGGGGTTTGACATGCGTGGAAAGTTCAGCTGTGTGGGAAAAACGGCATTTTGACAATCGATCAGTCATCATCAACACCGATCTTAGGTGAGCCATCAGCCAGGGACGGGCATTCTCTCAGCCCTTGGGACGTCCCTACTGTCAGGTCCTGCCACGGATTCTGGACCTGTCCCAGAACAAGTTGATGGACCATGGCGTCGCAGGTGGGGTCGACAGTAGTGGGGCTTTCTCTTCCACCTGGATGCGCCACTTGGGAGATGGATCTATGGGCTGAATCCATCAGGAGGATAGCTTGACAGCATCAACTCCATATGGTAGGGGCAAAGCATGGGAAGCCCTGGCAAAAAAGAGTAGATAAAACATGATGAAACATCCTGTGTTTGATCTATCCCTTCGGCCGATGATCCATCCTAGAAACCTTGGTTTGTTCTTATGGGCAATGCGAAGCGATGTAGTTTTTGTTCTTTCCGCCGTGAAACCTGGACGTGGGCCTTCCTCTTGGCATCAGTTTCAGCATGTTTCCGTGAGAATCCCTGCTTAAGTGCTGATTTTCAGCTTTGTTCTTATGGGCAATGCGAAGCGATGTAGTTTTTGTTCTTTCCGCCGTGAAACCTGGACGTGGGCCTTCCTCTTGGCATCAGTTTCAGCATGTTTCCGTGAGAATCCCTGCTTAAGTGCTGTTTTCCCCCTGCCAGTATGATGGGTGATTCGCCACATTTAGCGGCTACAAGCCAATGGTTGGTGGCAATGCTTGAAGCACATTTTTCGAGAAATTTCTGGGATGATTGGCACCACCAGCCCATCGTAAACCACTAGCCAAGATTTATGGGACCCCATTACTGGAGAGATTTAGTGGTTGCAGTCCAGAGGAAAAATTCAATTTTAGGACCGTAACCATCATTGTTGACCATCATCCACCAGCGTCCACCATAATCCACCATGTCTAATGATCATTCCCTCTTTTTTTCCTAAGCAGTATTATTGTACGCCATTGTTTGGTATCATTTGGTAGTATCATCCACCATTTTCCATCACCATGGGCCATTATTTGCCAGCAGCACACGCTATTACCATCATTATAACCATTATAACCTGCCATCATCCAACATCCATCATTCACCAACCAACCATCAGCCTGAAAGAACTCCCCGCCTACCCTTGGCCCCACCAGGCGTGGCCCGCTGCGTTCCGAAGAAAGGTCCGCGGGAAGCCTTGCTGCGTTTGCGTGGCGTGGCTTGTAGCAGTCCCTTGGATGTGCTGAGGGGCGTTGGGCGGAGCTGTGGTTGGCTGGGTGGTCGGTTAAGGTTGACTAAGCTTGGTGCCCTGACCCCCAACTACACCCAAAAATGGGTGAAAGTGCCTGAAGAAGTGGTGTTTATCCCAGAAAGTAGAAGGGATTTATTTGAGGCTGAAGGTAGATGCTGGATTAGTATTTCCTAGCAGTACCATGGTTGGTTAGTTGGGTATTTGGTTGTTTAGTTGGCTAGTTGACTACAAAATGCTGGTCCGATAGTTAACAGTCATCCATTCACCATCACCTGATTAAAGCATTCATCTATGATGTGGTAGTTTCTCAAAATGGGGATACCCCCAAATCATCCATTATTAGTCATTATTAGTAGTAAATCAACCATTTTTATGGGTAATGTTGGTTTCTGATTAGTATCTACCTGTTGGTTTCATCTACTTTCATTACTTTAGAGGGGGTTACACTAATCAGAAACCAACATTACCCTAAATGAACCCATTATTAGTAGTAAATCAGCCATTTTTAGTACTTTCTCCATTATTAGTGGCTATTTTGAGAAATACCCATGTAGCCACGTGATGCACCACATTTTTCACCATGGCATCATCTCAGGCCCAGCTCTCCCAGAGCTACTAGCGGCGGGCGCCGCACTGCTGGGCCTAGACGTGAGCGACAACGTGTTGATGCAGGCACCGCAGCGTGCGGGGTGGGCGCTGGCCGTGGTTGGGGTGAAGCGAACCGTGGCAACATGAGCAGTTGGGCTTTATGGTGTCAGAACTTAGTGGTTAACTATGGTTTCTAATGGCTAATAATGGCTAATAGGGGAAATAAGCACCAATAGTGGATAAAAAAACTACTGGTTGGTGGTTTGATTGACATTTGTTATTTTCCCTGGCAATCATTAACAAATGGCTGGTTGACGAGCATATTTTTCATAGGGCTTCAAACCACCAACCAGTAATGAATGCAAAGTGGTACCCCCCAATTACCCAATTAGTCAACTTCGGTTGTAGCTAGGGTAGCTAACTACTCATGGCAGATAGAAGTATGGTAAACTACAGTTTCACAGCTTGTTCGCCAAGTTATAACTATGGGATACCACTCCGTAGCTCACGGTTTCATACCCTCAACTACTGGATGTGTTTGGCCTGGACATATTTTGAGGCAAAGTTTTGGATGAGTAGCTGGGGGTATTCTACTTCTACATGAGAGCTCCAGGAAACAACAATGGAGAACAGGTCATCCATGGTGGCTAGTAATGGCTGAAACCGTGGTTTGCCGTGGCGGGTATACCAGCAATACACTGGTAAGCAACACATAGACATGTATGTCATGCGGCTATGGGCCCGCTTGATTTGACATGTTCACCTGTTTTTCAATGGCTTCAATATACGTACTGTTGGGGCATCAGTAACTACATTTATTTTTCACATGTATGTAGCAGAGAAGTATATGTACATGTGCATGCGCCTATGTGTGCATTTCACTTCACATGCTTATATACGTGATAGTTGTGTAATGAACACTTGCACTTGAACTAACTAACCAAGAGACGAACCAATCCACGCGCCAACCATCATGATCAGTCAACCATGCCGAACCAGCATCACCTGTTTTCTACCATCATGTGCCATCATGCACCATCATGTGCCATGGTCTACCATCATGAATGACCATGAACCTTCATATGCCATCATGAACCGCCTCTAGCCATAGCCAGTCATCACTAGCCATCACCAAGCAACAAACGTCCGTCGGCATCCTCAAGGCTGGAGCAGCCTCCACACTGAAAGTGGCCATGAGGCTCCAGCACTTTGCGAGCGGTAGCAGGGGACCAGCCATGGCTGATGGCTAATGGTTAGGTGAACATCTCAACAAACAGTAGGGACTTGCCAGGCTTCACTAAACTAGGGGATGTTCACTCGGGGATGTTCACTAGGGGATGTTTGCTGGTGGGCGGGATTTTTTTGACCAGCCCATTGATGGCTATGCTCATGGGTCCCACAACATTCAAGAGTAGCACCTTAGGGTACAATGATGGCTCATGATGGCTACTGATTGGTTATGATAGTTGATAGTGGCGGGTCAATGATTCACGACGATGATGGATGGTTTAATAGCGGGTGATCAGGGTGGACACGATGATTACAGAGGACTACCATGGACTACCCGAGTTCCTTTCGTAGCTTCCTTCAGCGACTGGTTGAGGTGACGACCAGGACTGTTCGGACGCAGATCCAGCAGCTTCCATTTTGCAACCATGCTGTGGGCTGCCAACGTGGTGTACTGTGGCAAGATGCTAAGATTTCTTAGTGGTTAGCTCATGAACCACCTCCTGGACTAGCCAGTCAGGGTTCCATCTCAGGGAAGTGGTGGCTGATCATCCCACGTTTTTTTCCCGTCCGGCAGAGTCACAGGAAGAAGCTGCGATCCCTTGCCATCTCCCACATCGCAGACGGAAGCGCGGAAGGTGCGTGGTGCTCGGCGGAAGATGTGGTGGACCTCATATGCGACATGGTCGATGGTCGATATTTATTTGGTTGGTGGTTCTAACCATTTTTTATTTTCCCTAGAAAAAAATATTAGCAAATGGTTTGTCGATTAAAATTTTTCATAGGGTTTGAAAGCACCAACCAGTTGTGGTCATGGTGATTCATCATCAATTGCTGGTCATCCACTTGCTTGATTGGATTCGAACAGCAATGAAATATTGAGACTGGGGAATCCCTGCCCTGGACACGAGTAATGTTGGGCGGATGTATGGGCCGCACCTCATATGCAGTCGCTGTCATGTCGCGAGAGTTGTTTGGCTGTTTGGTTTTGGACAGATTTGGTAACTCCAACATACTAAGATCGTGTTTGTGCTTCTTCAGTCTACAGTATTTTTTTTTATCATTAAAAATCCGAGTTTGTGAAATTTTCATATTCATTATTACTTTTGTTTTTTGTGCTTTTTCCCCTCTCGGAGATACTTTTTGTTACACCACCAGCGGCACTTGCCCAGCTTTGTCGGAGGCTCCGCATCCATGGCTGGGCTAGTGCCTGGGTGGCGTTGGCGAGGCTGTGGTGGCACCAGGGGGACTGATGGGCTAAGAAGCTTGGGAATGAGCTGCGTAACGGGGGTTGATGGTCAAGGCATGGTTCAGTGATGAGGAGGTGATGATGAGTTGATGGTTGAAAGCTGGTTATTCAAGTGATGGTTGAGGGATGGTTGATGGTCATTTGATAGTTGGATGATGGTGTCATGCTAATTTGGTGCCCAATGCTTCAAGGTTGAATCTTGGGTTTCAATACCAGTATCTAGATTGATATCCATTCATTGCATTGATATGTAACATATCAATGCTGATATGTAATTTTTGAGAGTTCTATACATGTCTACCTCCCGGTGGGTAATATTTAAGATACACCTAGATATACATGTGTACGCCAACATCTACTGTATTCCACATTGATATTTTTTGACATCAACCTGTTTCTAGCGAACATTGATGAACATTGCGATTTGGAATGTTATTACTACATTACCTTACATATTGGTAGGCACAGTAGCATGTTTGTTAGAATAGCCAAGATTTTCAATGAGCATGGCCCGGTTAATGGCATTAAGAATTCTTGTCAAAAAATCATACACATAGGCATTTTCTTACCATCAACATTGAATGTCATATAGGAGTTATGTTGTTGGCCATTCATATAACAACTCCACATGCTTAGCCAATTGCTTAAGCTCAACATGGTGGGATACCCCCAAATCATCCAGTTTCTCCATCATTTCTAGTAATCTTCCATCAACCTTGTACTTTGCGGGTAAATGGCAAATAAAGGTGTATATGGCTGTGGGTCAAAAACCGGTACCCCTGGTTCCCCTATCATTAACCATTGTTTTCCTGATGAAATTGTTGGCTGATACCCCCATTCTTGGTTGGTTTATATTGACCCACAGCCATATATAGCTGGTATATCCCCGATGATTGTTACTTATTACTTATCATACCCTATTACTAACCATTGACCAGCTAGTCAACCATTGGTTGGTTCACTGCTTGACCCACAGCCATATAAGAAATCTATATCAAAGTATTCATATAAAGATATAGCCCACTTGCTAGGCTCGACCCCGCCCATTAGCGCTGAGGCTCGTCCCTTGGCGGACTGCGTGAACCATGGAGCGCTGACGGATTTGGAGTCCCTGGGAGCGAGGGGAGCCCGTGGTCGTTACGTGGAAAGATGGCCATGGTTGCATGGAAAATCCGCCGTAAATAGGTGGGTTACTTATCCAAGTGGACAATATAGGATGTATAGGAAGGTGACTTGTGAGATATTAGGTGATTTACCTTTAAAATCCTATAGCGGAGGTGATTTACCTTTCAAATCCTGTAGGGTAGGTGATTTACCTAAAAAACCTGGTCCCTGTGGAAAAAACATCCGCTTCCTGAGCTAAACCATCATTTTTTTTGGTAAGCCATCATCCCTGAGATGGCTTACCTAGTAAAAATGGTGATTTCTGCCTTCCAGGGGGTCGTTTCCCGGAGGGTCACGGTGAACTTGTGGGGAATTGATGGTGGAATGGATGGACTAGTGATAGCCGTGTAATGCAGAATGGATGGCTGTGTAATGCTAACGAAGAATCGACGGTTCACCAATGTAGAACTGATGGTGAAACTGGTAAATGATGGTTTAGTGATGGGGAATGCTGGTTGGTCAATTTGTATTGCAGTAATGGTTGGTAAATGGTTGATGAGAAGCGAGTATACTAGCGGAATTTTCAGCTTGTTCAGCATTGAAGATCCATGCATGACCGGAGATCACCAACTATGGAGCTATTTGGGCGCCTCATCAGACTTCTAAGTAGCCCCCCCAGAGCTTTTTTTGGCTTCACAAACATGGTCAATTCTTGGATTTTTCCAGGTGCTCAGTGGAGATCACAAGGGACCATGCAAACTACTGGTTGGTGGTTTAAAAGGGGGTTACAACCACTCATAATGGCTAGTAATAGGGGATAATAAGCAACAATAGTGGTTAAACAACTCTACTGGTTGGTGGTTTGATTGACATGTTTTATTTTCCCTGTAGTAATCATTGACAAATGGTTGACGAGCACTATTTTTTATAGGGGTGGTTCAACCACCAACCAGAATTTGCAGTGAAAGAAGCAGCTACTCCAAGGGGGTCGCAGAAAATATGTTTGACATCCTTCATGTGGAAAATCATATGCCAAAAAAAATCAGCAGCACTTTGCATCAAATGTTTCACCGTTGTATTTGCCCTCTGGTAAGCTAAGCTGGTTGTGTGGGAAATGCACCAGTCGTAGCTGAACCGATTTACCTATCATTTCCAAGGGATTGTTTAAGGGATTGTTTCCCAGTGGTACATTACGAGGCGAGCCGCTGCTGCTGGTCAGCCCTGATGCCAAGGGTCCCCCCTGGTTATCCCTGGTTTTTGTCAGGAAATTTGGCATTTCATGGGGCCAGGGCGGTTGCTGAGGGGATTGCCCAAGAGCCATGTTTGAGATTTGACAGACGTCAATCTTTCATCGGCACTTGGCATCATCGCAATTCTCCGCAAAAGCTGAAAAGGAAAAAACGGACCCTGGTGGGAGTCCTGGGGCCTTAAGATCATAGGAAAGCGTCCAACATGATTTGTTTCCAGTGGCCACTGCCAACACCACCGGACCAGCCCATGCGCAGAGGTGTGGGCAGAATGCATTGGGAGAACATGCTTGCTGTCAGGTTCAGGGGGGAGGACGTGTGGTATGACTTTTTTAGGATCTTTGAACTGGCCGGTGGTCGAGAAGAGCCAGGGATATCCCTATCCCTATGACCCTTTAAAGAGGGAGCCAAGGAGCTACCAGGATCCTCCCCACACGAGGGATGGAATCCAACTCAATTGAGTTCGGTTTCACCCCTGGGATCGTCGCAATGAGGAGCTACCAGGAGTGCCCTAACCAAATGGTAGCGTGTGTTGAAAGGATTTGTGTTTGTTCGTCAGATCTGGGATCCAAAGTCATGTTTCACAAGATGTTTGATACTAGTTGATTGTTGTGAAGAGCAGATGTATTGTCAGATCTTGGACCTTGGGCCAGATGGCAAACCACCAATAATGGCAATCCCAGTTCACGTGTGTTTGTACATGATGCACCCTCAACATTGATGGCTTCCATGTCAGTCATGGAAATGGTATGGGCGTCCAGCTTTGTCAGGTGATGGAAGCCTTGGGAAAGAGGCGGGGTCATAAGCTGGGAAGATGAACATATTATCATTTCTGTGAATGAAGGAACCAACCAACTGGCCAATCAGCCCACCAGCCAAGATGATCCAAGATGTGTTGTTTTTTGTTGATGTTTTTTATTGGCCTGCCACTGGCCTACCTCTAGAAACGATGGTCAACCTCCAGGGGTTGACCCTTATAAACCCAAAAATAGTCAAAAATAATGAACAATTACTCACCAAGCAACCGTCATGAACCGCCATCCTGAAGAGCTGGTGAATCAGTTTCTCATAAACAATTATCATAAACAAATATTGACCATCCTTGATGAATCAGTTCCAATGTCATAAGCAAGCATTTACCATCCTTAATGATCCATCCAGCCTCGTTTGCTACGCTGAAAAACGCACAGACTGCGCTGGGGGCCCGGCAGCAGCGTCGAGGTTCGCCCAGGCTGTTGCGCTTGGCGATGCCGCAGACAGGCTGCGCGAACCGCTAGTGGTGCGGTGGTGAGTGGTGAACCGTGGCAATGCTTGATGCTGGGGATGGTTAGCAAATTTAGCAATGTCAAATCAAGATGTTTGGCTTCTCAGTCTTAATGTTCGTTGATGTTTTTTTGTTTATAGCCAGTAATTCGCAATTGTTGAGCTTTGTTAATGATTGATTAATGGTTGCAATGGTTGCAGCATGGCTGGCTGCTCTTGCCAAACAGGTTGGTGATTTGGTGCTGGTTATAACATGTTGGAACCTTTCATGATTCATGCTTGATGTTGATCCGGATTGCACGGGATATTGCTGACGTGGGTCAATGCCCATCACTGAAAAACCACATCCAATTGGGTCAAGAGTGGCGGATCATGGTTGACGATTGATTCCTGAAAGTGGGATGGATATTCCACTGGCTACTGGACATTCACGATGGCCAGAACTTTCACGCAGCCTATTGGGAGTCTCTGAGGTTGAATGGTAGTGTTTGACCAGCTCATTTGGGGGTTCTGACATGTTCTGACAATGAATCTCAGGCACATTTGTGACCAACAGCTGCTTTCAAGCTGAGATAGCCATTCATTCACCGTATATTTTTTTCTCAAAGGGGACTTGGCAAATCATCCAGTGTAAATCATCCAATGTAAAGAAATCATCCAATGCAATGTAAATCATCCCAAGTAAATCACCCAATGTATAAATCAACCAACCATACCTTTGGAAGCTTCCCTATGGCTTGAAACCTCCCATGGCCCCACACGTTCTTCCGCACCCCCCCCCCCTGCCACTGTGCCAGGCTTTGGGCTCCGCGCCTGTGGCACCCTGGGCCAAGGCTTTTGGCCCAGCCGCGGTGCCAGCAGCCTGCGGATCCTGGAGCGCCAAGGGATGATGTTTCCCGGGAGCAGCTGAAGGTAGACCTACCTGAACCATCATTAACCCGTGAAAAATGGCATTGATCCCAAGAGAGGGTTCATTTTTTTGGGATCGATATCCGTTCTTTTGGGACTTTGACCTGTTTCTTTTTTATGGGTATTTGACCGTCAAGGTACAGGTGTGTATGCGGGTGTTTGTTTTCAGGCTGTTGATGTTGGAGGATACCCAGCACCCAAAATGTCCTGAAACGTGTTGCATCCCATCCCAGGCGCCCTGAAAGCAACGATACATCACCCAGGGCCATCCATCAATAAAATTCAAAGATGCTGACAGCTCGGGCAGGGAGACCTGACAGCGATGGAGAGAGAGAGAGAGAGAGAGATTTCCGAAATACAAGCGTTCTGGCTACTGGTTTTAAACATGTTTTTCTTCAGTCATTCGGCATGATTGGTTGAGGGACCCATATCTTCCATAGAGCTTATAGCCACCAACCCGTGTTTGAGCTTGGGATACGCGGATTTATGGACCCACGAAATGCCAAGAACCACCAGCACCTTGACCCAACTTGCCGCCAGGACCTGTCTGACAATCAGCTGGTAGACGTGTCCATCGAGTCTTGGACATGTTGGGGGTTGGCCTACTTGGATGTGCAGCTGGGGCTATAACCCTGGTTGTAAGCCCTATAAGGTGGCCTATAACCCCTAGGAACAAGGTGCCACGTGATGGTTGCAGCTGAGATGTTTGAAGTTTCTCGAGGCCTGCGGGTTTCGACCATGATTGTTTCAATCAGATCCGGTAGCTCAGATTGTCGTTTGGATTTTTTCCTGAAATCGTGTGCCACCAAAGATGGGTCAGAATAGTCCAAAACAGCTCATAGCGGCCATGTAAATAGCGATTATATCCGGTGGTACCTCATGCTTGACTTTTTTTTGCAAGTTCTCACTGGACCAAGGGTTGATGATTTTAGCTGATAATGTATTGTCAATCAGTCAGAGTTGCGCTTGATTTTTGATGCACGACAGTGTCCGGCCAAGAGGATTGAAAGTTGCTGCACCATCATTTTACCTGGTCATTCCAGTCTCTCATCATGGCAAAAAGGTTCTGCTGATAGGACTCAAAACCTCTTATAACAACCGTTAAATGATTGCTAAACGATGATAAAATGTTCTTCGTCAATATCATCAATAGTTTGAATGATAAACTGCGTAGAAGGACTCTACATACATATCGACGGTATATAGCTCATTGTGGCTGAAAGGTGGTCAAATGATGGTTGAAGTGATGGTTCAATGGTGGTTACACCGTGGCTGCTGGCAGGTGATGGTTGTTCCAATCCCCCTTTCAGCGGTGCCCAGGAGCTGTTATCCAACGGCTTATGTCGATGCGCATCGCTGGAGGAGGTATCCCGGTGTCGGCGTGGTGACTTCATGGTGCATGACTGGTGGGTGGTTTGAAAGGGGGTTGCAACAATTAATGATGGCTAATAAAAGGGGGTAATAAGCAACAATAGTGGTTAACTATGGTTTCTAATGGCTAATAATGGCTAATAGGGGATAATAAGCATCAAAAGTGGTTAAACAGCTACTGGTCGGTGGTTTGATTGGCATGTTTTCATTAGTAATCATTAACAAATGGTTGGTTGAATTATATTTTTCAAGAGGGTGGGTCAACCACCAACCAAATGAGTTGTTGGCCATGACTGTCGTTTTGGTTGCTCAAGCGGTTGATGATTTTCCCTGGGTCGCAGCATGTGGCGAAGTGCTGAGTGAAACCCACTGGAGAAAACTGAAACCGATGCCGATGAGTAGAAGGAGAGAGAAACCAATAATCGATGCATTCCACCATGCGGCACCGTACCAGGTACATCTCGTGAACAATGATCCTTGGTGGCAGCACCACTGCAGGTGGTGGTCTTCAAGCCCCCAGAGTGATGACTGGTACAGCCATCTAGGAAGCGGCTTATGATCACTTGGGCCACCATCATGGACTAAGCTCGTGGATGATTCCTGGCAGGTCTACTCATGTCATCAACCATCAATACGGGAGTATCAGTAGGAGCGGTCAACCATGAGCCACAGTTGACCATGCACCATCAACCCACCAGATTTGGAAATGCTCCCAGCTCACCAACTGTAAACCGGCTTCATTCGGGGGCTGAGTTGCTATCAGCAGATTCTTCATTAAGCACAAATTGTGGCAAATGACTGTTATGTTAGTTTGCTTTGAAACCATTAGACACCATTATGGACCATTTATGGAGCTGTTTTCTCTTCATGTGGGTTTAATGGTACTGTCGCTGATGAAGAAATGTTTCGCACTGCAAGTCGCTGATCATAGCGACCTACCGCTATTTTGAGAACCGACAAAAAGATCCATATGGAGTTATATTCTCAAATCATGGCTGTTATTTTCTAGATGACTTGCTTCTTGATTACTTGCTTAGGATTCGACATAAGACAAGAGTTGTCTCATCAATCTGGGGAACATGATCCAACGATTCGAATGCCAAAACTCCATTCAACTTCCATGTCTTGTGACACTGGGGAAATTCTTGGCTACTCCTGGGGAGCTATTCTGCGGCTGATGCCACTTTGACTCATCATGAAACACGCAGAAAAGGAGTGGATTGCCTAGGAAAATCAAGGAAGATTATTCCAAGATGCAAGTAAATACAAGCAAGGAGGACGGGGATAATTCCACAAGAGGTCCACCTAGTAAGATCACGTCCTCATGTTCGAAGGGAAACCAAGCGCTGTACACTCAAACCTGACCAAGCCAAGCCTTCATCAGACCTGCAGACGCTTCCAACTTCCAGCAACGCGACAAACATGGACAAAATTCAACGCCTTGACGGGTCCCCTGTTCCTACAATAGGGTGGACATGAACAGGTGATTTTCTATCCGCACATCCGGGATCAACCATGACACGTTGAAACTGCAAAGTTCAAGCAGCCGAAAGTCACATGACAGGCCAATGGTACAGGTCCATGGCACTCACTCACAGAGCAGTAGTGGATTGCCTTTGAGGCGTGTGGCCGTGTGGCCGTCACCATTTTTTCTAGTACAAAAGTTTGACACTCTGGTGCCTATGGAGATGGCCTTAAATTTGGCGTGTAGGCTGTTGGCATCCTTGGTGTCATTAGAAGTACGCAGCTCAGCTTAGGGGAACAAGACCTATCAACTCCTTTGTTTGAAACGCCATGCCATGGTCGTCGTGGTGGCACAAGACTCCTGTGGACCCGGCGCAAGAGGAGTTCATCAAGAGACTCGGAGGGGCAGAGTGGGGAAAGTATCTGTGGCTTTGCACTATTTGGGTGCTCCCATTGGAGGACTCCTAAAATCAACCATTGATCATCTAAAACAGACTCTGTGATCTATTCGGGGATGATTTTGGGGGCCCCCTATTTTGAGAAGCGCCAACTGTGGAATTAGCCACTATGTGTGGATGGATTTGTTTTAGAGAACTTCAGCCAGCTTGGCGCTTATGCTGGATCCCTGTTTCAGACAAATCATGGGAAGTCCGCCCCCTTTCAAACCCCAAGAAGGGCGTGATTGCAGAGCAATGCCTAGAAAACCATCGCTGTGGGGATGGCTTGGCAACTAATTAATCACAGAAGCTTTGCTTGGTTTGGTCAGCACAGCACTTTTGCAAATCGATTGGTCTTAAATAGATAGAGCCCTATTCAAATCTATCTAATCATTCAAAGCTTCGAAAGATCTCGGGGTTTGAGACATCTGACTGCCCTGGAGGTCCCCTTCAGCCCAGGAAGTGTCAGCTGGGTGACGCCTCCATCACCTTCCTCTCGGGGCTCCCTGAGAACGTCAAGGACGAGGCCCGGTGGGTCCCCGTTCGGTTCAGCTCGCCCCCGAGCCGCCGCAGCCAGGTGCTACGTGGCTTATGTCCCAAATGGGAGGAAGGGCTCGGTGGCTTGGCTGCAGCTGAGCTGCGTGTAACGTTTAGCCATCAGGAACTGCGAGGTTGCCATCATTAAGGATCAGTTGGACCAGTATTGATGTGGCTATGGGTCAATATTAACCAGCAATAGTGGTGGGTGATAACCAACAATACAGGGAAAACAATGGTTAATGATAGGGGAAGCAGGGGTACAGGGTTTTGACCCACAGCCATGTAACCAAATTGACCGGTAGTGACCCGTATTGATCTTGTAATCGACTTGTTTGGGAGGGTATGGGGTCAGCCAGCTGTTGATTGTTATTTTTGGGCGGAACACCGTTTGTGGTCAATGAGTCATGGTCATCAGCATCAAAACTAATCAGCAGTTCTGTTCATGTTGTATCATGTTGTTTCCTTAGGTTTCGCTTGCTGATCACTACGTCGTGGACATGCTGCCGGCTGATCACGAGTTGGCCGTTGACCACCAACCATCACCGCGAACTAGTGACCGTGAACATCCGCTAACCAGTGAAGTATAATCATCATTGACACATTGACCAATAATCAGTAACCAAGAACCCATGAGCAACCACTACAAACCTGTAACCATTCATCATCATCAAGAATTCCTACTACTTTGATGCTTCATTAGCCATTAGCACCACTATGAATCCACTATAAACACCTATGAACCCACCATGAACCCACCATGAACCCACCGTGAACCCACTGTGAACCACTATCCAACCACCATTAACCATCATTCTTCACCAACATTGACATATCAACCACCCAGCATTCTCCATTAATGATTACAACCACCGACGCCTGTCCTTGAGGCTTTGACCGCTTCTTCGGAATCGTGCAAGCGCCTGGGATTGACCGATAGCCGTATTGGTTATATATGCGT
>VSDK01003304.1:525667-552168 GCA_009767595.1 Symbiodinium kawagutii | reverse complement strand
GACATCTCTTCTGACATTCTCTCTGGCATATCTTCTGACATTCTCTCTGACATTCTTTCTGGCATATCTTTTGACATTCTTTCTGACATCTCTTCTGACATTCTTTCTGACATATCTTTTGACATTCTCTCTGACATTCTTTCTGGCATCTCTTCTGACATTCTCTCTGACATTCTTTCTGACATTCTTTCTGGCATATCTTCTGACATTCTCTCTCACATTCTCTCTGACATTCTTTCAGACATTCTTTCTGACATCTCTTCTGACATTCTCTCTGACATTCTTTCTGACATTCTTTCTGGCATATCTTCTGACATTCTCTCTCACATTCTCTCTGACATTCTTTCAGACATTCTTTCTGACATCTCTTCTGACATTCTCTCTGACATTCTTTCTGACATTCTTTCTGGCATATCTTCTGACATTCTCTCTCACATTCTCTCTGACATTCTTTCAGACATTCTTTCTGACATCTCTTCTGACATTCTCTCTGACATTCTTTCTGACATTCTTTCTGGCATATCTTCTGACATTCTCTCTCACATTCTCTCTGACATTCTTTCAGACATTCTTTCTGACATCTCTTCTGACATTCTTTCTGACATATCTTTTGACATTCTCTCTGACATTCTTTCTGGCACACTGGCCGCAGATGGTCGCGGTTGAGGTCCGGCAGCCACCACTGACCGCGGATGGTCGTGGTTGAGGTCCGGCAGCCACCAGTAGGCATACATGATCGTGGTTGAGGTCCGGCAGCCACCACTAGCGGCGCTTGGTCGTGGTTGAGGTCCGGCAAGGGAGGAGGACGATGAGGAGAAGGAGAGGAGGAGAAGTCAGCTCTGATAAAATCTAACAACCGTCACCTGACAGGTGGGGAATAAATAAATGTAAATAAATATATATATTTAGATATATATATATATATTCATATTTATATTGATATATTTATATATGTATTCATTTTTTATTTATTAATTAATTTATCTATTTATTTATTTATTTATTTATTTATATTTATGTATATACTTTCTTATTTATTTATACACAGGCCGCGGCAAAAGCCACTATGTGCAGCTTGGCTCAAGCAGGGCTGCCAACATGGCGAAAGTTTTGATAGCATCCTGGAACTCGCTGGGAGATGATATCTCAGTCAAGGTGAGGAATTTGACGGGCGATGAGCTCTGCAGTTTCCAGATGCCGAACGCAACTCTTGGAGATCTTGGGGACAGACTTCTGGACCAAAAAGGGCCACTGCAGAACCACTTCTGCAGTCCCATCCTGAATTTTTACACAGAGACATCAAGGGAGTTGCGCCCACATATGCAGGTTGCTCAGTTGGGTGAAGAATTTTACATCCATGAGTCAGCTGCGGGAATTTGGTTGGAAAAGACCCCTGACACAGGGAAGTTCTTGGAAGCGATGCGCTACAGCAAATTTCGTCCAGCATCGCCAAACTTTGAGATCAAGTGGACAGCAAAGACAGTTCCAACAGTTCCCCCTCGCGAGGCTTTGAGTATGGTAAAGGAAGTGCTCCATGGGACCCCAGCCGATGCAGAGAGTGAATGCCGCTTCGTCCGGATCTTTGGGAAACTGACAGCATGGATGGAGTCATGGAATTTGTTCAATTTACAATTGTTGCAGTTGCAGCATTTCAAGGGTCTAGAGCGGTTCAAACACTTCATATGTCAACACTATGTGGACTTGGCTCGCTCTCTAGCCACCTCCATGGTCACAACTGACCGACGCCTACCTCCTATCATTGGGTATGTCTTCATGGGTTGCCATGTCTTTGGCTACGACTGGCCTTGGCCCATCAGCGAGGATCCAGACATGCAGCACCACCTGCAGGTTGCCTTCCAAGTGCATCCAGGTCTTGAATGGCAGTGCGTGTCTCGAGCCTTGCGCTTTTGGGAGTGGGGCGTTGATCCCATCGATGATGAGGAACCCAAAGAGTTTCATGAGTTTCAGAAACTGAAGCCGGACGAGAGGCTTCAGATGTTGCATGTGCAGCTGCGTTTGTCCTGCTGCAATGTGGCGGAGGTCCAAGGACCCCTCAATGAGTTGTGTGCAAAGATTCTGGCGGAGCTGCTCGGCTACGAGCTGAAAGTTCTGAAGTATGAAAATTCCACCGACTTTGACACTGCAATCGAGGGCTTTGATCGGGAAATTGAGGAGGTTGAAATCGAACCTCGGAAATTCCTTGTGCTGGTTACAAATCTCCCAGCCACTTGCAGGGGCAATTTCTTTGGGCAGCACCGAATGATTCTGTGCTACAACCCTGCTATGGAACCCCCGGCAAAAAGACCTCGATACTGACTCACGGTCAAATCTCCCGCGCATTGCAGAGGGGATTGCTGATTGGAACTGGCTGGGATCTGCAGGAGAACGGTCACAGATGGCAGGGGAAGTGAGCCACAAGCCATGCGATTTTGCAGCCGTTTCACCGTCACACCCCAGCAAAAGTTGGCCAAAACATGCATCATGCCGCATTCATCCATTGGTTCACGATAACTATCAATCATAGTAAGCCATGAGCCACAGTTATTCCAATATTGCCAATCCACCCATTTGATTGATCCATTTAACAATGTTGACGTGTTTCTGTGATGCATCACTTTTACAATTTGCGGATAACCCACATATTTGGCTGCATGTGCTTAATATGTAATGAATGGTAACAACTCTGCGGCCAACTGTACTACTGAAGGTTGAGCATTAGGCTATGAATCATGAAGCATTGTATTGCAGAAACTGGGCATCCACAGACCTGTATAAAAAAAGGGTTGTGACTGATGGCTGAACATGTATGCGCTGTACCTGGTTGCCATAATGTTTATTGATAATGGTGTTTATTGAACATGGTAACAACGAGATTGGCAATGCCAAGTATGACTACTGTAGTGGATGAGAATGATGGTCCAAGATGTGCACTACTATATGCAGTTTCACTTTCTACTTCAAAATGGTGAATCCAATTGGTGCATCCGATTCAATTTGCGGTAACCCTCCACCAACACTGTCTTGGGAACGTGGCTGGTTTGTTGTGAGAGTAGGGCTGGCTGATGTTAAGCAGAGTTAGTTCAACCTGCAAGCTGCGAGTAGTTGCTGCTTTTTGTTGCTAGTCATACGGCACTAAACTGTCAGCTGAATACATTTAATCATCAAGCAATTATTCAATAAGGGAGTCATCGAGAATGAACTCCTATGGGCCGACGGTTAACCAGCCTGCTAAGCCATTGAGCAATTCATTACCTCTATTTGCCATGGTTGGTCATCACTCATCACCAACCAACGAATCTCATAACTATAGGTTGCACCCCTCCCTTGTGCGACAATTCAGGTCATGAGATTAGTGGACTCGGCGCAACAGGACGGGAGCCTGGCAATGTTGTGTGTGTGTGTGTGTGGGTTTTTTCATTTTTTTGGGGGGAAGGGGGGCAATGTAATTCATTTCATACAGATTCATACATGCAGGCTATCCCATGCTACATCCAGACCACTTGGATTGACTGGTCTCCCACCAATCAATGTCCGTGCTGCAGCTTGGCAAGGCTTGGACCAGGCAAGGCAACTGCCCTGGTCATGAGTGGTGGCTGCCCCTTCAACCACTTGCACACCTCATTGACAGGACAACGATTGAGTGGTTCGATCCTAAGGCTTTCCACGGTCGATTTTCCCATCAACGCCGTGAGCCGCGGCACCAGGACGATATCCGAGTGGTGATGATGAAATTCGATCCCACGAGGACCAAAGACGGCCCCTGGTCAGTCACTAACAGCGCGAAACCGACCCATCCAGGGCTTGGATGACGAGTTTCCGCAAGGGATATCCTTCCATGTGAATTTCCTCCGGGAAGGTATACCGCAAAATGAGTTGGTGGATGTTGGTGGTAACAAGATTTCTTGTGGTGAAATGATTGAAATATGACCATGTTTAGTGCGATTAATTTTGCATCGCCATGTCTGGTGTGATTAGCGGTGAAGGGTTTGTAAAAATTAGTGGGGAATGGTGACTGATGGTGATTGACCTTCTTGTAAGATCTCCAGCTGGATCAATGTACATCTGCTCCGTTGCCACAAGGGGCCCTCTGGGTTGGGCCTTTTGAGATCATCCATACATAGCGAGGGCCCAAGCGGTCAACCTCTGTGATTGATATGGTTGACTATCATGATTGGTACCGCAATGGTTGACAATGGATCCACCATGGTGGTTGGTTCTCGAGCTTTGATTGCTGTATATTGCTGTAGTTTCACCGATCCAAAATTTGATCGAAATTCGCGAATCCAGTGGTGTGAATCCTGGTGCATCTCAGTTTCTTGTTGGATTACCCTCTAGTAAACTAACCAGGAAGCTGAAAGTCACCATTTTCATGGGTAAACCAACCATGAGTGGTGGATTTCCAACTTCCGGGTTAGTTGACCAGAGTGTAACCAGTGGTGGCATCGCACCTCTAACTTCGCAGCTCAAGGAAACGTTGCAGCGCGGCTCATGAGTTTTCTGCATCTCGGCTGGTAGAGCTGCAACGGGAGAACCAACCAAGCAAGAAGTGGCGAGTTGGGTCGATATTAATCAACCAAGCCCTGGTTTAAGGGGATAACAACTAGCAACCAAAGGGAATATATAGATATGGCTATGGGTCAATACCAATCAGCCAATAATCGGGGATTATCACCAACAACATGGGAGTTATGGGTTAATAAGGTGGTTAATGGTTAATACAAGGGGATTACAACTAGCAACTATAGATAATATACCAGCTAGATATGGCGAGCTGGGTCTATATTAACCAACCAACAATGGGGGATGATCACCAATAATAGTGGGAAAATAATGGTTGCTGATGGGGGAAGCAGGGGCACAGGGTTTTGACCCGCAGCCCACTGGCTGGATGAACATCCTAACAGTTCAACGGTCGGTTTGATCTTTACGGGATGTGAAGAGCCAGATGGATAGGCCCCCCAAAATTCTTTAAAATGTCTATTCCGACCTGATGGATACCCCATAACTTCCCATGATTACAAAGCACCAGAACGATCCCAGGGGCTCCACATCACGAGGCCAAAGTTCTGGTGGTATCAGCATCAGCTGTATCCCCATCGGGGCACTTCTTCTATAGCAGAGGGTTTTGCTCTATCAAATCTGGTGACCCATGCAATCCATGAACTGCTGAAATCTGACAACCAACGTGACCCATGAGCTGTTGAACAAGGCAACAGCATGACCAACAGCCGGCATCCTGGCCTCAGGTCCTCGGTGATGCGCACCAGCAACCGGGACAAGGGCGAGCCCTACAGCGCGATGGTTCCGGACTGCTCCATCCCTGAGCGCCTTGGAAGTTGGGTCTTGAGCAGAGGTGGATGGCAACCAAGGGGTGGGCGTCGGATGGTTGATGAGTTTTCGCATGGTTCATGAGCTGTGTAAGGATGGAAGAAGTTGGTTAAGGATGGTTGGAAGAATGGTTAGCCATGGTTTGCGTTGCATGTTGAATGGCGCTTAGCTCAAAATGGTGGTTCAACTCATGACTAATCAACTGTTTGGATGATTAACAAGTTGCTTGGTGATAGTTACCCTTTGGCAATGAAACATTGCTGGCTGGAATAGGGGGCCCCGTTCCCAACAGGTGAGCCATTTACACATTGGCTACGATCCATTCCCAACATTGACGTGGACAATCACCCATTTTCAGTCCTGAAAACGGTTGGTTCCGCACATCTACATAGGTTGGTTTCACCCAGGGTAGCCTGCAATGAAAACGCAATGACAACCAAGAATCGCCAGCCGTAATTAACCAAGATGGATAGTTTCATGTGCCGGACAGTTGACAAACAATGTGACAACAGCAAATAACGACTATAGAAACATGATAAACAAACTAATTACAAACATCAACACCACCATCAATCCAAACTTCAACTTCTCCAAATAATCTCAATAAACTGATGCCTTACAGTTTCCATCCCCAGCATCCCATGGGACCATCAACGAGTCTCCATGGATGCTCCCGCGACCTCGTGCGAGGCGTGATGTGGGCCGCGTGCTGGGCGAGAGAGGCAACAGCATGAAGAACATCGTGGATGCCGATGCCTGGCGGAAGATATGGCGAGCTGGGTCAATATTAATCAACCAACTAATGGGGGATAAGTTCACCAACAAAACTATAGGGAAAACAATGGTTAATTAATGATAGGGGAACCAGGGGTACAGGGTTTTGACCTACTGCCATATGCGTTTCCTCCCAGGTCCCAAGGGCTGATGAATGGATGTGAATCACTGGTGACAGTGGTTACTTCCAGGAGAGAGAGAGAGAGAGTGGTTACTTCCAAGATCTTAACCGCTGCTGGTTTCCTATTAAGCAACTGGTTATTGTTGTATTAAGCCAGTTGATCCTTAGTAGTATTAGCAATTGGTTGACTAACGGATGTACACCTCCACGGCTCGTAAGTGGTCACAATTCCCATGATTTTTAGGGGTTAGTTCAGCTACCTTATAGGGTGCCATTAATCATGGTTATAACTTATAACTCCAGCTGCACATCTAAGTAGGGCTGAGATCATGGACTATGCCAGCACTGTGTTGTTGTAGTGGTTGCTATGAAACGGACGTGAATCAGTGTTGGTAGTGGTTGCTATGGTTACTTCAAAGGTTAATTGGTTCACAAAGTGTTGATTGATGGTTGGCTTTTGGTGAATCAGGTAGCCAAGGCGTCGTTGTTGGGGAATGAATGGACATTTTGATTTCATGTTGGTCTAAGGCTTGATGTTGCCCGGTGCTTTTGAAAAAGTTTTTACTTGTCATCCATGAAAATCCATCATACTTGGCCACCATACCACCACCATATCATCATACTTGGCCACCATACCACCACCATACCACCATACTTGGTCACCAATATATCCTCATACCACCACATTTAATGATACTGGTCATCACCATCGGTCACCACCACCACCGCCAGCATCTTAGCCTCGCTCCCCACCTCCAAGGTCTGCCAGACTTTGCGGCACGACCGGCAGAAGCACGGCCATCGACCCATCCTGCAGAACGCCTACAGCAACGGCGTGGCGCGTTTCGAGCTGCTGCTGTGCCCTGGCGGACGGGCCTGGGATCTCCTGGTGGTGGTACAAGGAGGGGCCCCCAACCGTTGTAAGTGGGTCTATAAGCCATCTAACCATGGTTATATCTACCATAAGTAGCCGTAACCCTACATAGTTTTTATGGTTTATCTACCTATAGGTAAAGGTTATATCTCCAATTTTTGGTTTAGAAACCTTTAAACTATAGTTCTATCTATCATAAACAGTCATAATCCTAGTTATGTTCACCAAGAAATCGCTATCTTGGGGGCCCCACCTTGTAGATAGTGATGGTTGATAGTGGTGATCAATAGCGGTGGTGGGCTAATGGTGGCTGGTGGTGAGAAGAACATGCACTGGATGTTAGGTTTTTACTATTTTTGTTGACTCGTTGGTGATTGATTGTTCTTCTTGACCTTAAATTTAGGGGAATGTTTTCCGCACAAGTAAGAATGATCCGCAGTACTTGTGCCACATGGGGGGCACCACCAGTGATTGTAGCGAAGCAGTGGTCTGGTTGTTTTTAATACCATGCCGTGCTGCCTGCTGACCGCTGCAGGTACCCACCCTTCAATGACAAAGAGTCCTTCGAGAAAGCGAGCGAAACCGTGCAGAAAATGGTTAAGGAAGCTGGCCTAAAACTTTGCTCAGGTTTCCTACTGGCTAAAAAGAAACTGGTGAAGGAACTGTTCCGAGATTCGGGGGTTGACTTGCCATCGATGGTGGCACCAGGTTTCCTAATGTCAACGAACATGTTGAAAACGGGTTGTTGGAACTCTCTAGCGACCGTGTAGCTGCGCCCTGGCGTAGGTTGGGTGAGCTGTGTCGAAAGTTGCTTATTGCTAGGTGGCACCGACATGCAACGATCAAACCTGCCGCGTAGGTAACAAGTTGCGTTGCTCCCGCACAGTACTACTCCATGACCACCATTGACTACACGAATTGACCAGTTTTGTGCGCCATAATTTTGGCACGAACCAAAATCCAGCATGCACTATGATTAGCCATCACGGAACCAACGCTGAATGATATCATCCACCGCGTTTCACCATCATTATAGTCACCAGTCTTATCCCCCATTTCCAGTAGTCATAACTCCTTCCATTTGGCCATCAATAAACCACTTGTTGACCGCCATAACTGAACCCCTTTCATCCACGATCAATGACCTTTATCGACGAGGAATAATCAGCTTTTTGACCATCACCATTGACCATCAGCGAACCATCATCAACCATCAATAATCCAATATCGACCTTGCTTCACCTCATTATAAACCATCAATGAATCAACATCAAGTATCAATGACCTATATATGGCTGTGGGTCAAAACCCTGTACCCATTAAACCACCATTGTACCACGTCATTCTCAGGAAGGACTCCATCCATTCACCACCTTCGCCTCGTCCAGGAAATCTCCGAAGATCCATCTCACTGGGCTTTCACCACCTGCAAGCGTCCGCCGCGGTTGCAGTACGACGACTGGAGCCTTGAACTCCGAGAGAGTGAGGTCGTGAAGTTATGGATGATGGTTGGTCAGGGTGGGAAGCTCCCAGTAGCTATGTAGCTATCCTTTGACCAGGGACATGTTGCAGTGTTGATCACGGCCGCTACAATACTGGCATGTAGTGGTTGTATAATTGATGTTCGTCAATGTCAATAAACTGGTGATGTTGTGGGTATTACTTTGTCATGGTTGATTGATGGTGGGTGATGGCTATAGTGAACCACATGGCTTGAATATTGGATACATGGTCAACGTAGTTGTTTTGTCCTCAATTGATTTTGAGTGTGAACCATGTACCCATTAGATGGAGGATAAGAATAAACCAAACCATTCATTACCCATGACTTATATACCCATATTGAATCATTGGTTTGATAGCTCATAAGATCACTGTGATAAACCAGATTTGATGATAATATAGATTTAGAATATAGTATACATGGGTAATTGGAATAGTCTTCCCATCTTGTGTTAGATGGGCAATAGTATGGCAATATAGATCGGTATATTGGGGTGATGAATGCCAATGGTTGTATTTGCATTCATTTGTGGATTTTATTTGTTGTCATATGCGGTTTTATGTTTCAGCATGTGCGCCGAATACTTGTGACTATGATGATTGATAGGTCGTGATCAGAATCTGACCCACCACCCTTGCTCTCTTGGCGTTCAAGAAGATGTGTCAAGGGCTTTGCTAACAATGCAATAGCAACTAGTAGTGTGCATTCAATGTCGAATTTTTGCAGGCAATTCTGTATACCAATATACAAGTGCGTGTTGATGTGTGCGTTTGTGTCCTTGTATGCATGGGCTAGCAAGTGACTTGGAAACGTCGGGTGCGCCACAGAGGCATCTCAATTTTGCAAGGTTCGTTGACTCAATGATGATAGTTGAGATTTGATTAGGATGGTGAATGTTAGGTATGATTTCCGCGGGTAAACAATGGTCATGTATGATGCGAATTAGATCGAATTGGTGACATACAGCATTATCACGCAGTATCTGCAATAGCCTTCAATTAGCCATGAAATACTGGTCTTCAACCATCAAACAACCAATATTGAGCAAACCATCATTTATTTTTAATTTAGCTGAACCATGATCTATCCGTCGTTACCCTTTGGCAAGCCAGCAATCCCCTAGTTAGGTAGAACAACTATGGTTTCTTCAGCTGGATGAACTTTTGCCGCTTTCTTGTGAACTTCAGGCGATCCTTTGCCAGAGGCTAATCATTATCGACGATTATGATTGGCACGAAGCAACTGATTAACCAGAAATAAACCATCATCAGTCATCGATCAACCATTCTTCAACCATCACCCAAACCAAAAATAATCACTACTCAACTGGTTGCTTGGTGACTCATCATTGAACCATCATTGGCCATCAATCAACCCATTAGTTGACCAATCAATCAACCATAATAAAAGAAGTAAAAATTCAATCACGTGACCCGATAAAACCGCTCGTTAACCAATTGATGAAGCAGAAGCTAACTATCATCAATCATCGGTTATCATTAATTCGTTTTGTTTTTTGACGTATGGCAGTGGATCAAAAGCCTGTACCCCTGGTTCCCCACCATTGATCATTGTTTTCTCTACTATTGGTTGGTTTTTATCCGCCATATTGGCTAGTCAATATTGACACCATGTTGCGTATTTTCACATCATGATTCATCAATTACACGCCATATGTACATATATATATATATATATCTAAATATTTATATTACCCACAACTTGGTGAACAGGAAAATCGCAGCACTCAGGACCTGTCCCAACCGTCGCTGCGGCAACTATTGCTTCGCGCGACGCAAGCAGTGCCCGCTATGCGGTGCTGAGAAGCCGGAGGAGCCTGGGATTTGCAGCCGGGGTTCGTTCCCTGGGATATGGCCATGGCTATGAACCTCGGAAGGTGGCTGAACTAACCCCTATAGAACCATGGTTGTTCTATCTGGGGATGCTAACCTCCGAGAACCCCTTTGTCGTCATGGTTACTGAGAACTGGGGATCCTAACTTCCAAGTAGGGCAGGTGGGTATAGTGAATGGATGGGCGGTGAAAGGTGGGTTGAATGACATGGATCACTATGTAGCTGGTTGGTTGGTTGCCTAAGTAGAGAATAGCTATCATTGAATGTTAAATTTATTCCGGTGGATGGTGGCTTTCAGTCCAATACCTGGTGGAGCAGGAAGATAAAGCATCCAAAAAGTGATCAGGCAACTTGTTATGACCAAGTGATTCTGATACCTTTCAACCCATTATAACTAAAGTATAACCCTATGAATCCAGCAGATTCCAAGCCATTCCAACCGATGTCAACCCTATGAATCCAACAGACGCCATCAGGACTGGACTCCTGCGCACCTGAAGCAGGAGGAAGGCGGCAAAGCTCAGTGGTGGCCCGTTGTGGCCAGCGCCGTGGTGGTCGTGGTTTCTTGGGGGATGAACTGTTCAGAAAAGACTGTGGGAACATCAAAATCTCATTTTATGGCGGTTTCATCATTTCTGTTTTTTTCATTTTTTCCCCCTTGTGAGTTGATTAGCTGGTCAACCATTGGTTTCACTCACCAGTTTTTTCGAACGCCGTGAGCATCGGGGAATTCGTTTGAAGAGCAAAAGGCCTTGCTATTGGAAAATCGCGAGTGTCATACGGAATGACTGGGAAACCATTTGTAGATGCCGGATTTTCCATGATTTTCCCTTGACAGGTTGTCTACCAGGGTGAGCATCGACATGGGTGTCCTGCTTCGAGCTAGGCTTTCTTTGACGCTGAGCCCTGCCATTGCATTGCCATCATTCACCTTATCATGATTTGTGACCAGCTTCTCGATCCATCATCATTCTTCCATCACACAACCCCTCATCACCCTTCACCATCATCAAACCACCATTCCATCATCCATTCAACCATCATTCGACCATTCAAGCACCAGATTTCCATCATATTTCCATCATATCCCATTATTTTTCCATCAAATCCCACCATTTTTCCACCACATCCCACCATTTTTCCCATGCCATCCCCAGCCCTCACCACCTTCCTTGCCCGTTTCCACAGCCCACGGCCGTGGTTGCTCCCACGCCAGGCGAGCTGCAGATCGGCAACGTGGCCTGGGGGAGGCAGAAGCGGATCAGCTGCTTGGCAGCGGCGCTGGGATGGCGGGTCGGTGGTGCCGGGTCGACCATGGTGGAACCAGGCTATGGGTCAAGCAGGTGACCAACCAACCAGTGGGTAATGGTCAAGAGTAGGGGATAACAACTAGCAACTATAGGGGATATAATGGGATATACCAGCTAGATATGGCTGTGGGTCAAGCAGTTCTCCAAGCAACCCATGGTTTAACTGTCTAGCTGGTTAATAATAGGGGATGATAACTAACAACTATAGGGGATATATACCAACTATATGGCAATGGGCTATGGGTCAAGCAGTTCACCAAGCAACCCGTGGCTTAACTAAAGCTGGTTAATGGTTAATGAACCAGGTGTAACCAGGTGACCGAGTAGCTCACCAGTTCAATGAGCTAACAGGTTAGAAACATGCTGGCGTTTTTTTTCGAATATGGTTGAAGAAACAGTTAATTAGTTGCCAATAAGGCTCAACATGCTTACATTCACTTATTGAGGCATTGCTAGTTACCCAGTTCAATATGCTACAGGTTAGTCACCAGTTAGTTGCCCTATTCCGTACTGGCTAGTTCAATAAGTTACTTGTAAAACAGTTACGAATAAGGCTTACGCGTTTCCTGCACAGTCTCTCATGCATACTCTTGTTCCAAAGTGGCTCCGTTTGGCTGGGCCAACAGCTCGCCTTCAGCCTTAGCTGAACTTTCGGGAGGGCGATGGAGAGAGAAAGGCTTTCTAACCAGTATCAGGGGGTTGTTCAGCCACCTCATGGGCCTCATGGGGACTAACCATGGCTATATTCCAGTTAAAAGCTACAAAACTGGTGAACGTAAACATGGGGATTGTAACTGGCCTTTCGGTGGGTAATACCATTGGCAAATAGGTGATTAAGCATGGTTGTTGGCCAGCTACTAAGTGGGATGATCATCGATGACTCGTCATGAAGAGATCTACTGATCATGGCGCCATATGGATTAGCTGTTGATCCATGGTTCTAGATCCAAGAGCTTTTGGCTGGATGGCCACTCAACTATTAGCCAATTGTGATTGAGAATTTGTTGTTGGTATTTCACTAGTGGCCAATGATTCATTGATTGTTGGCATTATATTCGCTAACAGGCTAACAGCCTATAACCTACTAATAGACAATATGTATTTCTACCCTTTGGTGGTTGCTTGCTTGGCTAGAGAATCACGGATAGAAATTCAGCTGGTGAAACTCTGGCACGTTCCTCTTCCAGCTTTCCCGTAGTTCTCGCTCAGCTCAGCTGTGAGTCCTGGTGCTTTTCTGCTGTAGCTGATTGGATCTAGGAGAGTAGCCAGGAATAATTCACAGCCCTAACCTACCCGTGGCTTCCACCTAGCATTATGATGGGGTAGCCAGCTGGTTTCTACCATGGTTGTTTGGGGTTAGGTACCTAGTACAATGGTAATTGGAAGCATGGGGATAGTTATGCAAGATTCAGTCATGAATTATTCCTAGCCCGTTACACACACCCATACCTACCAAGGATACAACCTACGGGTTGATTAAAGGTGAATGGCTAGTCATCCAAGGTTAACTCATGGGCTTTGGACAGTGGCTCGGATCTAAGATCCACCACGAGATTGTGTGCAAAACGGTGATGGCTGACATTTGTTCCATCCCGCTGTGAAACCAAACTCACTTGGGATTAATCACTTAAGCGATCTTGGATTTTTTTCGCATTTAAACCGCCGGTGGTTCATTTTTTGAGCTGGATCTACTTTTGTTTTGATGTTGATTCCGGCATTCAGCGACTATGTATTCTCACGCCGCGGAGTATTTTTGGTAGGCCCGGAATGTCATCGGTTGGCGCGGCCAGGAGCAGGAAACAGTTCAACGGGTAGTTTGCCAACCAAGGTGCAACTTGTTGGTTGACCAGCAGAAACGGATAGAAAAACACAGCGACTGGAGCAACCCCCTAGTTTCTCCCAACATGGTGAATTGCTGCTGCAAAACATGAAATATATATCACATTAGCAAGTTCATTCCGGAATGTGTTTAAGGAAAAAATCGATGGCCAAAGTTTCTCGAGTTTATCGCAAGCCAAATTTCTAGTCAGAAGAGAGGGCCGCTTGCAGTTCTACATGGTTTCACTATCGCGGATGGCGAGCTGTGTGCTGGCTGATGCCAGAGGTGCCATGAATCAAACAAGCCGCGGAGAAAAAGTAAGTGAAAAATGAATGAACACTCAGACTAATGGCTGATAATGCTTGACATAGTGGACCAAAAATCATTGATAATCCCTAAAAGTGTTTCATGACAGTGAATGTTTATAGGGATGATAACCAACAACCCAAGATCGGGAGAAGGTAGTTTAACATTGTTTCCTTCCTGTTTGGCGCTGCAATCTTGTTTGCTCAAAACATGTTTCTCAGATGCACGCACTTCAGCATCAGCTGTCGGACGCCGCATTTATGGTAGACACGTCCAAGAGCTGACAATTTCATGCAGGGAAGGTCACGCAAAACGGCTCGCTTGCCTTCACCTTGAACTTGTTTGGGCGCGGGTTTTTCTGATCACTGCAGGGCAGCTTTTGCCGCAAACAGCCAAAAAGTGTGTCCGTTTGCCAGCAACACGCATTTCTTTTATTGCAGGCCGGCCCGGGCTCACGCGAGCCCCCCAATACCAAATATAAAGAGGACAGAGGTGAGTGGCGGGCAAGTGGTTCGCAGCGTGTATCAATAGGAAGCAATGAGCGCCACGCTGGTTACAGAACATGGTTTCAAGCCACGCGGTAGACAATGGTCGGCAATGATGAAGGAGCAGCTGCCGACAACACGGATTCTAGCAATGAGAGTTGCTTGCTGAACCAAAAGAGAAGGAACCCGCGAGAAGGCATGCAAAAAAACCGCTGCTGTGTCAAAATTAACACATGTTCAATGGCTAGAAGGGGCATGCATGGACGCAGAGGCCCATGGAAGGATCATTTGCGTTTGGCAACCAAATGACTTCACAGAACTTAGACAGTGAAACCAGCAACGGCGGCATGATGAATGACACAACAGTTACTGGAAAAAATGATGCAAATCAACCTGCAGGTAGCGTGCTGGCTTCCTAGACTTGAAACGCGGTAGATTTTGGATTCTTAGTGCGCACATTGGATTTTTGGGGCCGATCGATTTCAGATTCGACTGCGGTTGATCACACATGGGCATGCCTCATGGAATTGCACATTTCAAATTTGCAGTGATTTTTGTTTCCATCCCCGTAGCTGCGGTGCCGAGAAGTGATGGAGACCAAAGAAGTCTACAAAGATTTGGAGGTTCCAGAAGCTTGGCGCGGAATGGTCATGCCGAGAGGCGCGACACAAAGGCAAATATCCCTAGCGAAATTGCCCTGAAATGTTTTTTTTTGGAACATCGCGAAAAGTATTCGTAGAAATTGCTATATCGGGTGAGTGTTCAGCACTTTGAAAAAATCCTTGACAAATGGTGTTGTTCACTATGGGTTCAGGTTCACGCGCATAGACGTCAAAAAATTGGAATTGTCGAGTGATCAGTTTAGTCTTTGGAAAGCGTGTGTTTTCGAATGGTGCATTTTTTGGTATGACATAACATGATGATATGACGGTTCTTGGGTATACCGAAGTGATGCTAGTATCATTGGCGAAGACGTGCCTTGATTGACGTGATTTGTTCAGGTTTTGAATGCTTTTGAGAGACTTACTTCACTGACCAACCCTGGAAAGTTGCCACGTTGATGGTTTCCCAGTTTCTGTTAAAATTTTGCTGTTCAAAAACTATCGCACTGTTGCGAAAAGAATGCTGCACAGGACAGTGCAACCAGGTTAAAATTGGTGGGTTACGATCACCAAAGTACCGTTCGCGCCAATTTGTTCATATACTGTGGATCGTGGGGCCCGTTACGGCCCCCTTTGTTAGCAAAATTGGTAATTAAGGTGACCACATGCAGGGCCCCATCCAATGATGTCCTTGCGGGAAGGGTGTCAGTGGAGTTGCCAGGAAGTTTAGTTCAGTCATCATAGGATTTCCATTGGATTTGCTAAAAATTGTTCGCGGTTCTTGACGAATGTCATCACCATGTCATGCGTTTGATTGACCTTGTCCGTTTTTGCCAGGTATTTGCCCATCAATTTCCAGGTTGATCGTCATTCGTCATGAACGACAATGAAACCTATGGGGTTTGATGTTCTCTAGTGTAATTGTCATCAGCGCAGCAGCGCCCTGGCAACTCAAAGTGCTGACCTGGTGAGGCTGTGGGTGGCAGGTTCGTGGCCATATCCATAGCATACAAACCACTGGTGGCAACACACTTGAAACATGTTGGTATGCAATAGTGGTTCGTGTATGCGTATGAAGACTGAATGAATGTATTTGGATCAATGACTTTTGATGGAAAAACAGCACGGAGAGAAGGATGTGCAATCAGGAAGCTATTCATTTGCCACCCTTCATCAAGGTTGACCCATCATAGCCATGATTTCATCAACCCTTGGAGGAAAGCCGTGAAACCCAACAAGTTTGGCCGCTCAAACTAAGGAAGGTCATTGCCGAAGCTTGTTTGGCATCACTGGGGAGGGTCTGGTGCCAGGCTGCTGTGTTGATTTGCGATGATCATTTTCCATGGCTGGCAACTGGTGAAGGTAACCATGGTTAACGGTATGATCACATACACTGTACCATTCGCAAAACTATGGTTACTTACCATGGGTGAATACCGCAAGTGGGTTATACCCTTGATGAACATCATATCAGTTAGTACTTGTTTGCCAATGGTATAGCCTACAAAAAGGCTAGTTACGATGCCTATGGTGACCTTCACCAGGCATCATCCGCAGAAACACCATCAGTTCATCCACCAGGTGGTGATTCACCATGCAGTTTTTAGGCGGTAGTGGCGGATCTTTGGTTATAGGAGTGGATAGTAGTGACTGAACAAGTATGGATTGATGATAATTGTCGCTATGATTTTCTCGAACAATCGGATACAGTAGCTACTAAGATTGACAAATTTCGGAACCAACAGCCACCAATCGCGCCCAATACACAGGAATCTACATATCGACAAGAGATTATACGCGCTATTCATTCATGGTTTACAATGCTTGCGGGCTCTTCATGGTTCCATGGTTGTTTCTTCTTGGGGATGGTGGTCACCTATACACAACAACCAATGCGTCGAGTATCCAAAAATATTTGCGGGTTGCTTACCGTTGTTCAGCCATATTGACTGAGTTGATTGTCAGTAATCAATAATCATATGTTGTGGATGGCGTTACAGTACCCACTAGCCCAAATAGGTACCGCCGAAACTTGTGTTTTTCCTGAGCTCCTGCAGACTGCAGTTCTGAACCACCGTTTCAAGTCGATGAATCCAAAAGTCAACATCTCTGGCAGCCACCATACTGAGTTTTCGCAGCAAACTAACCCCAACTGCAGATCCTTCCTTTCCATCCTCCAACCGCGACCCCAACAGTGACGGGAAATGCCATCTGGAAGGTCAGGTGATCAGTGACGCTTAGCTCATGACCGGCTGGCATTGCTCGTGGCAGCATTCTTGGGTGAGAACTCTGCCAGCGCACAGATTCTTCCATCACTCTCCAGCCAATCTCATTCGCTATAGTAGCTCAGCATTCATGAACCGTTGATGGTTGTTGATGTTCTTGACCACAGCAACTGGGACCTTTGTGACTTCGGCATCAGGAGTGGTTTGGCTGATTCCTATTGCAACGTTGCCCGTTTTGAAGGGCAGGAAATTACATGATGCTTGGCGCAGGTTTAGCATTTTCAGTGGGTTGTACGTTTGTATGATCAAACTATGGTGATGATGGTGATGAGGATGCTTGAGCATGATGGCACAGCTGGCACAGTAGAATACATGTTGACTAACAATGATGGTCAATCAGTCGGATGATTGGGAACATAGTCGATACGTTGTTTTGAAAATAGACCAAGAACTCTTAAGCATAAAAGACCAGCAAGGAACACATAGGACCAAAGCTGATGACGCAACGACGGGTGGAACCAACTCCTGCAGAGTCCAAACTACGACATACTTGTGGAGGGTAGATCACATAAGTCTACGATACTGCTCATACTTAGTCGGCTGGGTTGGTGTCCCTGTACTGCGGGATCTGCATTTTGTCAAGAAGGGTCCTGCTTCTTGATGGACCGATGGTTTGACACGTGAATGGGTTTCCATTTCCGGTGCGCTTACTTGCATCTTGACCCACAATCAAACAGAGGCACAATATCGATTCTTACTGTTCTTAAATATGCTTTTGCCCCAGCCACTGCTTTTCAAACCGATCATGTTTAGCGGATTTGGTGGTACCCAGAGTGCAAGAAGCGCATTACTTTGACATGTTGAGATCCAGTCCCTTAGGTCTACGCGCTGCGGTGCAATAAGCCACCGGAAGCCCCACAAAACCTGCATGCTACTACATCCGATCCTCAGCGCCACATGAAGGAGATCAAGCAGAAGTCCGGCGTGGACACACTGGTGGTCACTCGGGAAGTCGAAAGCGATCTATATTTTGGCGTCGAATACGTGGCTGGGCCTCACCATGGTCTGGGATTTTGGCGAACTGGGACCTAGCCTGGGATTGGAAGGGTGAAAAATGGCTTGCCGAATGAAGTCCAACTCTCAACAGCTTATGGAAGTAAAGGGCTACAAAGGCTCAGAATTCACAAGTGCATAGAGATACCATTACTGGTCGTGGATCGTTCATTCGTATTGGCTATTTGAATATGCCATTGTCACTAACCAGATTAGATATCATTATTGCTTCTGAATCATTATCCATAATCATGTTCGATGCTTCTAATGATTCACCAGCTAAAGAGATTCTTGCAAACCCAAATGCCATGAACCAGCATGAGCTAGCACTTCACAGGCCATGGCTTTTTTATATCATGATGCATGCTGCCATCGTATCCATCACTACCAACCGGTGTTAAACATGTTCGCTGCAACCCCTAGGTTTGCCCGGGTCAAATTCCTGCGCAGGGCCGCTGTTTTTGAGCTTCTCGGTTAACAAATCTTTCAAAAAAAAACTCAAACCTTCAACATGATAACCGAACATGGCTTGCGGGTCAACATGGATATGGATATCTTGATCATCATGAGTGCCATCATCGTCATCATTGTTGTCATTCAAACATATGGTCTTGTGGGGGTCGGTCATTGAGTCTGATTATCATGATCAACCATCATATAGCATTCAAACATATGGTTTTGTGGGGGTGGGTCATTGAGTCTGATTATCCTGATCAACCATCATATAGCATTCAAACATATGGTTTCGTGGGGGGGGTCATTGAGTCTGATTATCATGATCAACCGTCATATGGCATTCAAACATTTGGTTTTGTGGGGGTGGGTCATTGAGTCTGATTTTCATGATCAACCATCATATAGCATTCAACGTGTGTGCTGCCGTGGCTTGAGCCATCTGGAACCTGTGGCGGCGTGGCATTTTGGTCCTGGGCGAACTAGGGGGTTGCGGGGAACATGTTTTCAGTCGTCATTAAGTATGTTTGAATCATTGAACCATTGCCAGTCATCAATCAGTAGTATACTGGTTGGACCACAAGCCACTATTACAGCATTCATGCTAATGGTTGACGGCTAAATGGAGGCTGCAAAGATTTGGGGATACAAGGACGCAACCTGCGTATAAGCATGTTCTAAGAAAGGTGCCCGAATCAGTGCCACCCCAAATTCCAAAACGATCAGATCTAAAAGGAACACCACTGTTTTGGGCAGCACGACCATCTCCAAGAGCATTTGCCGGTTTAGATTTGCATTGACTTGTCAGCGTTGGCTCAAACTGACTGGGAAGGCCATGGTCGAGCACATCAGATGACCATGTTTTGCCGTGGCAATGTTGGGAAATGGAAGTTGCTGACGTTGGCCTGCCTGCTGACCTTTCCGCTGGTGGTTGTGCAAGTTGTGCCGTGTTCTGGGTCACCAAGCCGCCTAAAACAGCAAACCGTCAACTGCTGGCAAGTGAGTTCGATGGGAAGATGTCGAAGCACACGTGGTATGATTACTTCCGGTTATTTGGGAGGAAGTGGCTATTGCAGGATTCGCATCGCTGGCGGTGATTTTCAAGTTCACCGTTTGGTTGCATGGGCTTTCTTGGGGCCACCGCCCAACGAGGCTGCGTGGCGGGTGAATCATGTGGACGGCAACAAGAGCAACAACCTGTGTTCAAATTTGGCTTGGGTCACGCAATCTGAAAACATTCAGCACTCTTTCTTTGCCCTTGGAAGGCAGTGTTCCGCAAGTGGCAAATCAAGGCCTGTGAGTATAAATGGGACTCATTACCCTTCAATCTCGGAAGCAGCCCGAGGGCGGGGGGAAGCGGAGTCAACTCTCAGAAGACGGTGTCACAGAAATGCAACGGTTAATGGTTGCGAGTACCGATTTTGCTCATGTGATGGGAACCTTCCAGGAGAAGAATGGAAACCTATGATCAACCCGAGGACTGGTAAAGAAGTGCCGGGCAGACTGGTCAGTTCATGTGGACGCATCACATCCAGGTGCGGTATCAGATCTTGCGGTTGTCAAAAGGAGGAGGGGTATTTGAGAACTGACATTTCACAGCGACCACGAATCCATCGGCAAAAGGAACATGCATATATCCATCGCCTGGTGGCCCGTGCCTTCCTCCCATGGCCACCGCCAAGCCCAGAACACACTCAAGTCAATCACAAGGACCTGAACAATAGCAACAATGCTGTAGAAAATCTTGAGTGGGTGACTCCTGCTGAGAACAATGCGCATAAGATTGCCAACCAGAAAGGCCCACTCTCCAACTGGAAGCCTGTGCTCAGCCGAGCCCACAGGAGCGATGACAAGTGGAGGCACCATCCCTCCACCACAAAAGCTGCAGAGGAGTTGGGTTTGCGCCAGAACTTGGTCTCAAACTGTGCCAGAGGCGAGCAAAAGCAGACTGGTGGCTATGAGTTCCGCTTTGTTGAAACAGAAGAGGACCAGAATCAGGACTTGCCCGGAGAACTGTGGCGCGACGTGGACGTGGAGGCCCATCTCCGGGAGCGAAAGACGAGACAGCAGTGAGACGTCCCAGCACTGCTGGCGGTTGAAGTGGGTGTGATTGGCCGTGACTGGCTTGTAAGGATGTACTGCAGGTTCATGATGACGTACTTTCACCAGATGTCGTAAACAATGTTCTCAGTCTCCAGTCACTTTATTAATTTCTTCATCAATGATTTTTCGAATATGGAAAGAAAACATGAATGACAGCTGTTGTGCCTCAATCACTCGCGTGACTCCTTGCTGCAGACTGTCCAGATTTGCTGGCGGGACTCCGCCTAATTCTGTGGGCAAACAGTTGCCACACCTGCTGGCCAATGCACCTGATGTTATTTTGGAGGCTTGGCTGAGTCCAAAGACCGACTTGCCCAACAAGAGCCTCCTTGATTAGAAAAACGCGGCATAGCCTTAACGAAAATGCAAATGGATAATGGAGCACCAGCAAGAGCTATCAGATGTGTTGTGGATTCTAGGTGTGTGATTTTCCTGGGATCAAACATGTACAGCGCTCATGTAGCATGGAAACCTCAACCTCCATAGCATGTCCCTGCTGGGCCACCGTTATAGATGAACCATAGTGAGTAACCTCTATTCATCCGTTTTACTAACCATCATGAGCGGTTAATATCCGCGATGAAGCGTATTTCATCCCCCGTCATGTTGGAAGCTGGGATTCAAAAAGTGGTTGGGTAGAGGAGGCTCGGTAGAGGTACTAGATGGTTCTGGTTTGACTTCAGCAAGGACCAGGGTACCTTAAAACACAGAAACAACTGTACCAGTCATGGTCTGCTAAGATGTTGCTTCTGCACGTTCTAACCCCAAAGTTACTCGCATGCTAACCTGCTGGTAATACTCGGAGTTATACCATCCTATGATATCCTATGTTTGTAACCCCCTGGTGTTGTAGCCCACAACAATTCTTGGTGTTACACTCTGGTAATCCAATAGTTCCCAATGAAAAATCACCATGTAGAGACCCCCTGGCAAACCGTCCAAATATGTGGACTTTCCAGCCGGTTTTGTTCCATTACCAGGGGGAATCATTCATCACTATTACTTACTAACAATTCATGGATCACTAACACTGAGCACCCTCATGGCCACTAGAAACAGGTTGGTGACCCATGGCCACCAAGCACCTCATCGGTCACTCCCAGGTGCCTCCCCGCAGCTGTGGCATCTCAGGTCCAAGCCTTCTGCATTGGCCACCCCTTGTGCACCAAGAATGCCCTGGGGATGTGGCTGGGACATGGGGCAAGCCATGATGGCTTGAGGTGAAGGAGGTGCACCCAGCTCAGCTGGTTAGATTCAATCCAGGTGGGTTCACCCATGGTTCAGGAGATGGGTCTTGTATCAATGATGGAGCTGAAAAACAGGGTGGCTTCTGGTGGCTTTGCATTTCAGATATTGGGAGAGTTTTTAGGGGTGCCAGAGTTCTCAAAACACCTTTTTTGCACATGTTTCTCCAGTGCTGCAACCAAGATCCAAGAGGATTCAGTTGTTCCATCTTTTGGGATGGTTAATGACAAGGGGTGGCTAAACATAGCGGGGTTGGGCATGGTTCGGCGTAGGTGAATAGCGATATCGCGGACGATAACCAGCACATACCCAGACAGCCTCGGGATGGACCCCCAAGGGCGAGATAATGTGGGAACAGCGATCTCAGGGATGCAAACTGAAGATACAGGGCTTTGAACACACAGCTGGATTTGTAAAAATTGCTGGAATTCACAATAGACTTCCCCTGACATCAATGGATCATGAGCAACATGTTTTTGTTAAGAAAATGACCAATATTCTTATAGCAGGAAGGTCAGCCGTTTACAAACCATCTCTTTCAACATTTTTCAACCATTTCTCCACGAGACATGCTCCCATCGACTAACCATCATCATCAGCTAACTATCAACGAACTATATGCTAATCCTCAGCCAAGCATTATCCAACCATCAACCAACCATCACCTAATCTCCAACAAATCCTCAAACCAACCATCAACTCACCATCCACTCACCACACATCTCCCCATCAAACTCCTCTGCCCTTAGCAGTGACCTCCACCTCCCCCGTGGACCTCGTGTGGGCAGCGCCCCCGGTGGCCGCCGAGGATCTTCAGCGAGGCCGCGGGGCGCTTGGCCGAGGACGGCTTCGAGGAACTCTTCGACGCCCTCGAGGCCACCGGTGCTGTGGGGTAGGGCGGTGCGTGGAGGTTGTTAGTTCTGATGGTTACATGGCGTGGTACTAACAACCATATACTAACCATCCACCTAAGCATCTGAGCAACTGGTGGTTTATGGTGATTAGATGATTAGGTGGATGACTGGTGGTTGGATGGTTATATAGTCCGTGGTTGCGGTAGTTAATGGTTCATTTGTGTTCAGTAGTTGAACCATCTAGGCACCAACATTATGGTACTAATAAGGCATGGGTGATGGTGGTAAACCATCTAAACACTGGTGGTTCGTTGGATAGTCGCATTATTGATGAGATGTTTTTGGTCCATGGTAGTTTTCATGGTTCATTAGTTCGGGAGATGGTTAGCCCATGGTTGAGAGGGTGGTCGTGGGGTGGCTAAGAGAATGATTCGATGTTGGCACATGGATGGTGACAGGATGGTCAATAAGATAATTCCTGAACAAGTATAAGCTATAGTTATATGATACTTTCAAAGTGGTAAGTAGTGGTGAATGGTTGTTATAGTTGATAGTGAGGGTCAGTGAGGGTGGTCAAAAGCATGGTTACCACTAGTTTGCTGGATCTAGTTCATCATTTTGCGGCAGTGGCTAATGCAGATGGTTTATTGGTGGCTGATGGTGTCCAACAAGGTCGTCAAAGGCACTTGTCTTGATGTTTGCTGAATCACTGATACTGGCAAACAATCTTGGATTTGTGATGGTTTGCTGATGTTGGTCGATCGTTGATTGCTGCAATGGTAGGAGAAGAGAGGGTTTTCTTCCAGAGGGATACACATTGCAGACTCAGTTTTTTGTTATATAAATAAGGTGATTACCTGATGCTCCATCCAAAAGTGATTACTCATCAACGTCAGGATTCCTAGTTTCCACCAGCCAGCATCCATTGTTGGCCGACTATTTGAGCATTCCTAGTCATTCGAAGACGACAGCATGCAACGGCAAAAGCACAAACCATATCGTTGCCCACTGTAACAATTTACAACAAACATCAACCATTTTTCACAATCACGGCCCTTTTTTAATCCTTTTTTCATGAAGTAGCCCTATTAAGTCACCAATTGCGCCATTTAGCATCATGAACATTAATCATGAATCCTGACCAACCAATGTTGAACCATTCGTCCACCATTCAGTCACCAAGATCCACCATTCATTAGCCAACCATGACCAACCATTCGGCTGAATCATGGCTTCAGGACGCGTTGCCCCGAACCGAACTGACCGAGTTCGACCAGGGCTTCCTGGCGCTGTCGCTGCTGGAGCTGTTGAACCAACAGAAGCCGCTGGGCGCTACGGTCCAGCAGGGCCTCATGGGGTGGGACGTGGGGGCCACCAGGGGTCGCCATCATAAATATGCCAAATGGGTGCTATCTATATCAATGATCCACCATCAACGTCTAGATATCCATCCTTGCGATATCTGGATGCTATGGTAGATGTCTCTTGGGCTCAAAGCTCAAACCACGAGTACTACATCTGGCTGGTCGGACACCAAGCAGCTACTGGAGGCTGTCATCAACCTGAGGGAGCTGCGGTCAGCCATGGCCCATGGCTACTGTAGCGGGGATTTTGGCCGCTCATCTTGGTAGGGCATTCCAACCAACTTGGTACACGGGATTCAAGAAGAGATGGCGAATAGAATTTGAATCATGTTTGAATATGTCTGCTGAGGGATGATGGATGATGCTGGTGCTGCTGCTGCTGCTGCTGGTGCTGCTGCTGCTGATGATGATGATGATGATGGTCCCCTTCATGGCAAACCCTTCAAGAATTGTTGCCATCAACCCATCAACGACCAAACAGGCATCAGCTTGCCACAAATAGCATGATATTTGCTACCAGGTTGTTTGAATTTGCCTCCACTATCATACCAATATTTTGGTATCACACCATATCATTGTCATATAGGATGTTGATTACCATTCACGTATGTGCAGATCAGATACCATCATCGTCACACTGGTGTCCACCTGAGGATCCGTGACGCCTGGATCAAGATCAAACTGCTCAGACACTCAGCGACATTAGCGCTGGGTGCCACCCGCACCGGGCTGCTGTGGTTGGTCAGTTCTCCCCAAGTTTACATGTCCAACCTACAGTATCAACATCGTTGCTTGCATTCTCCATGCTTAACTAAAATGGGAATATCGCCATGAAAATTTGTTTGTTGAATAGTCTGTCAGTCAGTCAGTCAGTCAGTTAGTTGGTTTGTTTGAAAGTGATTAGTCAATGCTGAGTGATTGTGTCCGTAAGCGGGGGAGTTAGATGCAAATGTCGGCTTTTAATGTTGCTTACGTTTTCAGAAATATGACTCTTGGGTGGTTTGGGCGAGCCTGTGGCCAGATGGTTCTGGATAGAGATGTAACGAAATCCCTAATGTTGGTGATTATCTTACCCATCATCAAGCATCCATCAACTAGCACCGGACATCACCAACCATCGCATCCATGAACCATCCATCAATTGTCCATCTACCGGCCTTTATCAATCATTAATCATCAATCAGTTACTTTCATCAATGAACATGGTATTTGGTATTGGTTTTACTTTCCTTTGGCCATCCCTGAATTCACCATGATAGTACGTAATCATACTTTTATATGAGAGGCAGCCGTACTCAGCCATTGAACATTCACGATCAGTTTTGTATGGTATTGTAGCCATCATGTTTAAACTTTTCACGAGAATTACTTGGCCATCAGTTTCGACCGGCAACGAGGACAAGGCACCGGTCTACGGACGTTGCTGGAGGTTGGGGACCCGGGCGGGGGGTGCTCGCAAACCCGGGAAGGGTGCAGAGGGGACGATGTAATTACATGTTTCTTTGTCGCTTTTTCTGTTTTGTTTGTGCAGCTGATGGTTATAAGGGCTCAGTGGCTAGTAGCCTACAATAAGTTTCCTGCGTCTGATGGCATGTTGGTGCAACAAACGCCAGCCTGCTGCAAGCCCCTCGTATGGACAAATTATGATATTCAAAATTGCTCGGAATGTAATCTTGCACTATCAGTACCTACCAGTACTGACCACAATGTGTTTATGTGGGCGGTTGCATAGAAACCAGATGAAGCCAGTGTTTGTTGTCATTCTACCTGAGGAGGTGGGGAATTACAATCAAGATTCTTACAGTATCAGAAACCGCGGTCCATGGCATGGTTTGTTGTGATTGTTATGTTCTTAAATAACTTGCTGCTTGTTTTGGTTTCAGAGTGGAATGAAGAAGGGTGCTTGCGGCCCCATTATCTATCAGTCGCAGGCTGTGGCTGGGAGCTTTGCATGCCTACAGTCTAGTTTGGAATGAATTGTTCATGAGCATGGGAAGATTGGATTAAAATGTCATTAGGCAGGTCGCTTGCTTGCATCTCGCTTCCCAGCCCGGCTGGGACAGGGTGACCTGAAAGCGATGGAGAGAGAGAGAGAGAGAGGTCACTTCTAAGAAATCTCAGTCGTTGTGATGTAGTTGGCCAATCTGATCAAGACATCCCGTTTCTGATGTGCGGCCGCCACGAGCTCCAAACTTGCGGCGCAGTCCCAGTGAAGCAGCAGCAAGCA
>VSDK01003304.1:486460-525475 GCA_009767595.1 Symbiodinium kawagutii | reverse complement strand
GAGGAAGTATTACGTTGGGCTGCATGCGATCAAATGGCTATCGTTTGGTTGGAATTAACGGCAGGAACTTTTACGTTCATCGCTTGGTCGCAGATGCTTTCTTGGGGCCACGACCTAGTGAGGCCGAGTGGCAGGTGAACCATTTGGACGGCAACGCCAGCAACAACCAGTGTTCAAATTTGGTTTGGGTCACGCCAACTCAGAACTTGCAGCACTCCTATTCTTGCCTGGCAAGGCGGAGCGGTGGACTGGGCCGCTCTAAACCCGTTTTTGTGAATGGGACTAGGTATTCCTCAATCACTGAAGCGGCACAAAAGCTCGGGCAAGCGCAACGGACTGTCAGCCGCCGGTGTCATAGAAATGCGAGGGTTGATGGTTGTGAATATCAGTTCTGTCAATGTGATGATGATGCGATACCACTCGAAGGAGAAGAGTGGAAGCCCATGATCAATCCAAGTGATGGCATGCCAGTGCCGGGTAGGCTGGTGAGTTCGCATGGAAGGATCAAGTCCAAACGAGGTATATTATCTTTTGGCTGCAAGACTGGGGCAGGGTATGCAGTTACTGAAATATCAAACTCATCGCAGAGGCAATCTCATTTTATTCATCGCATCTTGGCGTACGCTTTCTTGGGGCCACCACCAACTCCACAGCACACTCAGGTCAACCACAGGGATGGGAATCGCTCCAACAACGCTGTGGGCAATCTAGAGTATGTGACTCCTTCTCAGAATCAGAAGCATCGGTATGCCAACCAGAAAGGCCCACTCTCCAATTGGAAGCCTGTGCTCAGCCGAGCTGTCGGGAGCCACGATGAGTGGATGCATCATCCCTCCACCACAAAAGCTGCTGAAGAGTTGGGCTTGCACCAGCCTTCGGTCTCACGGTGTGCCAGAGGTCAGCAAAATCAGACTGGCGGCTATGAATTCCGCTTTGTTGAAACAGAAGCGAGCCAGGAGTTGCCTGGCGAAGTTTGGCGCGATGTGGACTTGGAGGCCCACATCCAAGAGCGAGAGATACGGCACAAAGAAATAAGATTCACAAATGATTAGCTTGCATGGAGAGCAGCTAGGCGTACCACGGCATACCGAGATCCTGGCAGGTTGGAGTTCTTTACTTGATGTCTATGCCCACGCGTAGCATTTCTCATAACCGCAATTTTCAGCAACATTTGCCAGTGAAACTGGGGCAAGCCGAACCGATTGCAGCAATTGCCGACCAATGTCAAAGATTGCACTTGTTGCTGGGTGGGCTTGGCACAGTCCAAAGGGACTTGCCCAAAGGTAGCCTGCCCATGTGGACTGCTGCAAAAATGACGTGTGTGTGTTTTTTTCCACCTGATGTAAATCATTCGCAGGCTATTGTTCTTGTTGTTGCTGTTGTTGTTGTTGTTGTTGTCGTTGTTGTTGTTGTTGTTGTTGTTGTTGTTGTTGTTGTTGTTGTTGTTGTTGTTGTTGTTGCTGTTGTTGTTGTTGTTGTTGTTGTTGTTGTGGTTGTTGTGTGGCTCCTGTCGCTGCGATTGCCGCGATGGTTGTCAAATGTGCTACCGATTTGCTGTGATTGTCTTCGTGTTGGGTGTCGTCGATTGTTGTTATGTGCTGCCGTTGTTGTTATCATGGTTGTTGTTTTTGTCATGGGTTGTCGCCGCTGTTATTGATGTGGTGTTTGTTGTCATTCATTATTTATCTATGTTTTGGGAGGTGTCGTTGAAGGGTTCTAGATTATCATTTTTATCATGTTTCCATGAATCCATTTTTCATGGGTTGACCAGTCGTTGGCTCAACACACATCCTTTTAAAAGCTGCACATCCATATTTGCAGATGGTGCTTTCCTATGACTAAGTTTGCTTCTGCAGGCAGCTGGGTTTCAATCATGACTTGGTTGTCTATCAAATGTGTACTGGAAAGGATGCCTTCAGCAAAGGAACAACCCCCGCCAAAAAAAATGGAAAAACCTTTTGTAGAATCTGCAGGGACGCCAGATTCCACGGGAAGTTTTTTACCGTGGAAAATCATCATTTTTGTGGAGCAGCGTAGCACCCACTAGCACGGTAGTCACTCCATGAGGGAGTGGGTGTCTATTTCTGTTCAATGTTGCTGCAGTCTATGCTCACCTCCGCCGCGATGGTTCTTTTTACCCTGCTGCATCAACAATATCAAACATGCCAACCCTGTGGCCAAGCTACCAATTTTAATTTTCCTGGTTTGCTCGGGGACGTGCCACCATCATTCTGTAGCTTCCAACCCTCACCATCCCCACCATGCAACCCACCACCCACAACCCAACCCACAACCCAACCCACAACCCAACCCACAACCCAACCAAACCCACAACCCAACCAAACCCAACGGGATCCAACTTAGCACTAACTCCTTGTTCGCTTTGGTGGATTGTTCTCCCCTGATGGCTTAGCCTACAATCCCCCACCAACCGGACCCACCAACCTGCCCCAGCCACTAACCCTCAACCACCCACCATCAGATGTTCATCATAACCACCGACCCCCACAAGGTAACGCCCCCCCCACATCCCCACCACCCCCACCATCCCCCACTTAGCACCCACCCTCCGCAGGTGCTCTGCGCGTGGCCCGAGTACTTCGACACCGCCGTCACCGGCCCCAGCGGCGCCATGGTGGCGCGCACCGCGCAGCTCGTGAGCCGCGCCGACCGGCGCAGCAAGGCGCGCGAGGCCGAGGTGTGCCTCGGGCTGCGCCAAGGGGGGCCCGGGGCCAGGCCGGGGCAACCGCACCAGGCGACCCGTGGCGTGGTGGGAAGGGGTGGTTCACTAGGGGGGTGGTGTTGGTAGATTTGTGGTGGATTAATGATGGGTCATGATTTTTTTTGTGAATGATGGGTTGGTCAATCCCTAGTTAGAGGCGAATTGATGGCTGATTGATGGTTCGTTGGTGGTTCATTTTTCGGTATTTTGATGGATGATGCCTTTGTGATGGTCCTGCTTGATTGATGATGGCTTGCGGGGTGGTGGCGATTGGTGAAGTAGTGGCAACAAATTGTTTAGATGAGCATAATATGAACCTCGGAGTAGTTGTGCTCCTGTCACATTCACTTGACGGTTAATCACATCCATATTAATCAGCCAATAAACATGTATCACATATATTTATATACAGTGTTAACTGAGCATTGTTGAACTTTATCAACCTTTGCTACCACTTAACCATTCTCAAATCATGAATGAACCATTAGACTTTAAGCATTGCTCAACCATCATCACCTACCTCAGCATCACTTCACCATCTTCGTCGCGATCATCCACTGGTGTCGTCAGCAACCTGGCTGAGGACTGTGCGAGACTATGAGGAAGACAGCGATAGTTGGGACTAGACGAGAGAAAAAAAACACGAGCTGCCTGTGCATCGATCAGTGGTGAAGAGTGGATGGTGTATCAGCCAGTCGCATATCGTTTGGGACTAGTTGGTTGGTGATCAGCCAAAAACCACCGTTGCTTGAGATGAACGTTGACCTTGCCCTTCAGAACGGATCCTACATCCTCACGATCAATTACTCATCATGATGCAACGTCCATTCTCCAATCACTGTATAAGCATCCATGGTCCATCAACCGCCCCAAACATGCTGCTTAAGGACATCACTTGCCGTGGAACTATGGTGCTGGCCAGCGCCTTGCAACTCGGTTGAAGTCATTGCGGATGGGTCCCAAGTATCGCCAGGAATGGGCTAATCATCCAGCGGAATTGCCGAGTAGTCAGCACAACTGCCATTTTTATGCCGCACATGGTGGCACCTGGTCAAAGTTTAAGGCATCCAAGGTTCACCAATGCCAGCTGGGAGGTTGGCTGACTCGATCATTGGTCACCCTCAAACTGGGACGATCCACAGGTTTGAGGAAGTTGTGTTTGGATGATACCAGCAACGAGTCCAGCCCTAGACCCAAGATTTTTGTGGCAGAGTCCCAGCGATTGGCATGGGATCCCTAGCAACCCCTTGGCTTAGTTGGGACTCTATGGGAATCTGTGGTTTCCCCTGGTGGCTGCGGGGGCTAGCACGTGTTTCGGGTGGTTGTTGAGGGACGATCATCCATGACAGGCCGGGAAATGGTCCAGGGAAGGCGGCTCTTTGACCAAGGATCAATCTGTCGCTGGGTAAATTTCATACCTGGATCGAAAAATCATCAGCTTGGAATCCTCACATCTCACCACCCTTTTGCGCCCCTTGGATCCTCAAGCTTCCAGGCATGCTCAAAGGCACGTGGGACTGGGCGCTGCGAAACCCAGCTGCCCACGCGTGGAGAATGATGGCCGAAAATACTTTGAATGATCGGTCAAAAGTGATGAAAACTCCGCAGTTCCGAACCTTCGATGTTCCATGATGTTCCCATCATTCCAAGCGACTCTTTTGTTCCCGCAAGTGGCTGGAATCTTGATATGTTGGCATGCAAGGCATACAGACCTATATAGAGTATCCTTACAGGGCGCTTCCGGATCAGAAAGGAAAACGCTGTCGTGATAAATTGGTTGGTCCCCTGCACGTTGCCAGATTTCGCACTGATCTAAGGATGGGGATTACAGTAAACCCGTGGGGGGACCATCCAAACGAAGTTCAATAAGCAGGAGACAGATGGTCAATTTCAGTCAGTCAAGGAAGTAATCATGCTTAGTGGTGATTGTATTCAAACCAATGAACAAAGTTTGGTACGGGTTGATGCTGGCTAATAATGGTTAATGATGGAAAAATACTGATGATAATTGCTAACCAGCAATGCTTAATGGCTTAATGCTCATGATACTTAGATCTAATCATGATCAAACCACGCTGAATGACGGGCGATCAGTAATGATGGATAATTATAACCAAGATGAATGTTTGATGCTCAACTTATCAACTCATTAACCTTTAACATGGTCATCACAATATTTGTGTTGCTTGCTCGCTCAACAATCCATCAATCATCACTACCCATTAATAGGTACTAAACATTTTTTCGACAATATACGGTCTGATTTTTCATGTTGTCCAATGTATACGCATTATTCCGCATTATTGGAATCATGCATTTTTTGTGCATTCACAATTTGGGCAGTGATTGTGTGGATAGTCATGATATGGTGCTTTTCCAAATGAAAGTAACATATGGTTCAACATCGTGAACTGTTGCTGTTAAGTGTTAATACTATTTTTATTTGTGATCCATCGTTTATGATCACTAATAAAAATAGAATCATGGATCACTTTTCTAACGATGTTAGATTTATGTTGATAATAAAAACCATTTTCATCAATCAGGATAAGCATGATTTATGACCCCTGATTCCTCGTTGACCTGTCACTGGTTTTTCTGACGTTTGGTGCGCCAGGCGCTTGGTGGCCAGTAGCCCCACAGGGCTGGGCGTGGTGCTGCTGACGCTGGCGGGGAATCCGGTAACCAGGCGGCAGGTGACATGTTCGAAGAGAAATCTGGTTTAATGTTTGATGATGCTGGTGACTTCATGATGAATGACTGGCTGGTGGTTTTACAGGGCTTACAACCGTCAATAACGGCTAATAATAGGGGAGAATGAGCAACAAGAGTGGTCAAACAACCACTGGTGGGTGGTTTGATTGACATGTTTTGTTTCCCTAGTAAGTATTTACAAATGGTTGGTTGACTAATATTTTTCATGGAGGTTGACACCACCAACCAGATGTGTCAGTATGTTGACATATGGCTAATAGTAGAAGTATATTTGGAAATGCGTTAAACTTCAGGTCTAAGAATAGTAAATATGTGATACTGAAGATTCAGAGGTGAATGGCTGGTTCATTGATACTTAACATGGCTGCCGCGTGGTTAAGGTATAATAGTGGTTGGCTCAGGGTTGATTCTCATGAAATGGCCTGTGAATGCTTTTGGATTGCAGTTAGCTGTTTCTGAACAGTTCTTTCCACAAGCTCACATGGCTATGGGTCAGTATTAACCAACCAATTTCATGGAGGATAATCCCCAAGAATCATAAGGGAAACAATGGTTAATGATAGGGGAACCAGGGGCACAGGGTTTTGACCCACAGCCACATAGAATCGTCAACAATTAATAATGTCGGGCGCTTCGCTGAAGTGGTTGCCAAACCAAGCCCGCGGGGAAGAATGATCAATAATGCTTAAACAGCCTTGAGAGTAGTTGATGATGAGTCATGATGCTGATATTTCTCGATTCGTGTTGGATAATGACGAGTCCATGCATTGTTCGTGGCCAAGGACGGTCACTCCTTGGACAATGATAGCTTAGTGGGCAATTGTTAAGAAGACAGGGAGGTGAAAACACAATTGATACATGGTTGTTAGTGGCTCTCATAGTTTATCACCACCCCCAACCATTCGCCAACCATTCACCAACCGTTCGCCAACCATTGCCAAATGGTAAGGTGGAGGGCACCATCATGGTTGGTTAGTGGTTTGTAATGGTAAGCCATGGCCATTTTCAGTTATGGTTGGTCGTGGCCCCGTGGGAGCGAGATGGTTAGGCAGTGACTAGCCACCAGAGAGGGTGAGGGTAAGACATGGTAAAACCATTTGGCAACCAATTCCTGCAATACCTAGATATAAGCATCCGCGACTAGATGATGCATATCAAATATCCCATCCGAGTTCCTTAGCCCATGTGCAGCCTCAGGGATGATTCAATTCCCGGCATTTCTTCATCTAACCAGCTAGCTTCGCCTCTTCTTTTCGAATCAAACTACGTTGTGATCATCCCTGAGCCAATCAAACTATAAAATTGTTAAATTCAAAATCGACCAAAATTATAAAATCAAAATAGTTGTGATCATCATCCGTTGAAGCATCAAAATCCAGCCCTGAGCCACCTATGAAGATCAGTGAAACCACCAGGGGTTGGAGCCATGGGGGGGCTCCCTGGCACCACCGAGCGGCATGGCGACGGGTGCACCGCAACGAAACGAGGTCGGGGACGCTGGTGCCAAAGCCTTGGCGGAAGTGGCCTCGGGGCCGCAGGACGGGGGGATGCGCCACGGTTGAGGATGGCTATGGAGTGCTAAGGAGGCGGCTGATGATGGTGATGTTTGGTGGTGCTTGGTGATGGTTGATGATCGGTTGATGTTGATGTTGATGTATGAATAGTTCAGCTAGTGGAATCACGAAAAAAAGCTTGATGTTGATGGTGGGTGAATGGTCGGCGAATGGTTGGTGAATGTTGGTGGATGGTTGGTGGCGGTGATAAACTATGAGAGCCACTATGAAGCTTCATGTTGATGATGTTTGGTGGTGGCCCCAGCTAGTCTCCTGGGATGTCACCATGGTCAGTTGCACCCTATAAGGTAGCTGAACTAAGCCCTGTAAGTCTGTAAGCATGCTTAATTACCAGTTACGATCGCTGAGGATGCACATCCAAGTAGTGTGTTGACGCACGGTAGGGATACTCGTGCTGCATTGCAAGGCATGATATTGTTTTTCCCTGCGATCACCCACATTCCATACTGCAAGCGCATTTTTCAAAACACTTCAGCTTGGGGAAGTTAGATAATGCGTTCAAGTCAAGTGTCATATCGAGAATGGCTTTTGTAGAGTTCCTTGCTCAAGACTAGTTGGAAGGAGTGACCTGGTACAAAGTGACCCAAACATGTTTCACGTAACTGTCGGTTTAGTGAGCGGTCAAAGTGGATCCTTTTCCGTTTCCAAGTCCTCCACAGTTGGGGACTTAAAACTCATGGCCCAGAAGTCGTTTGGACAGGACTCGCTGAAGCTTGTCACTGCAGATGCACAAATTCTCGTTGACTCCAGCCAATCTTTGGAGGCTGCAGGAATTCAGGCGAACGACCATTTAACGGCTATACAGCAGAAAGCAAACATCTCGGCAACAAAGCTGGATCCCAAATATCCGAACAGTGGAGCTTTTGCTTTGTGGTGCACAGGTAGTGACAAGGTCATCACATGGGGTGATCGACAATGGGGTGGTGACAGCTCTGCAGTCAAAGAGCAGCTCAGGGGTGTCCAGAATGTTCAGGCCACGCAGACTGCCTTTGCTGCGATCTTGGAAGATGGCTCAATTGTGACATGGGGTGTCCCAGAGTGTGGTGGTGACTGCTCTGCAGTCAAAGAGCAGCTCAGAGGTGTCCAGAATGTTCAGGCCACACAGGGTGCATTTGCTGCGATCCTGGAAGATGGGTCCGTTGTGACATGGGGTCGTCCACAATCGGGTGGTGACAGCTCCGCAGTCCAAGAGCAGCTCAGGGGTGTCCAGCAGCTTCAGGCCACACTGACTGCCTTCGCAGCGATCCTGGAAGATGGGTCGGTTGTGACATGGGGCTATCACCGATGGGGTGGTGACAACTCTGCAGTGCGACAACAGCTCAGGGGTGTCCAGCAGCTTCAGGCCACACAGACTGCCTTTGCAGCGATCCTGGAAGATGGGTCGGTTGTGACGTGGGGCAATCCGAGAAGTGGTGGCGACAGCTCTGCAGTGCGACAACAGCTCAGGGGTGTCCAGCAGCTTCAGGCCACACAGACTGCCTTTGCTGCGATCCTGGAAGATGGGTCGGTTGTGACGTGGGGCAATCCGAGAAGTGGTGGCGACAGCTCTGCAGTGCGACAACAGCTCAGGGGTGTCCAACAGCTTCAGGCCACACAGACTGCCTTTGCTGCGATCCTGGAAGATGGGTCGGTTGTGACGTGGGGCAATCCGAGAAGTGGTGGCGACAGCTCTGCAGTGCGACAACAGCTCAGGGGTGTCCAACAGCTTCAGGCCACACAGACTGCCTTTGCAGCGATCCTGGAAGATGGGTCAGTTGTGACATGGGGTGTCCCAGAGTGTGGTGGTGACAGCTCTGCAGTCAAAGAGCAGCTCAGAGGTGTCCAGAATGTTCAGGCCACACAGGGTGCATTTGCTGCGATCCTGGAAGACGGGTCGGTCGTTTCGTGGGGCAGTGAGTACTATGGCGGTGACAGCTCCGCAGTCCAAGAGCAGCTCAGAGGTGTGCAGAATGTTCAGGCCACGCAGACTGCCTTTGCTGCGATCTTGGAAGATGGCTCGGTCATGACGTGGGGAAGTGCTAGGTTTTTTGGCGACAGCTCTGTAGTCCCAGATCACGTTATTTGTTTTTAGCACAGTTGCCGGCCAGCGGCTATGCTTTGCCACGAGCTGCGGACTTGTTGTAAAAGTTCGCCTGGCAGAGCCCCCTTGTGTGTCCCTCAGCTTGAGCTTATCACAGCATATCTTCAAAGTATACTCGTCTTGGTTTGCCATGGTTTGTCATTAATCACTGCCCCCGCATTTATTGCAAATGACCATTTTCCCTTTGACGCTGAGAACCATCTTTTTCGAAAATCATTCGAGTATGCATGGGGGGTTCTCCACATCTATAGTAGTTGAACCCCGGAGAACTGCCCCTTTTCATGAGGGCAAGGAGTAAAAGTGGTTGATTGGCGGTGGATGATGGCGGATAGTGATTGGTGATGGTCATGGAAGGGTAGGTGATGGCTGAGGAATGGCTGACTTTTGCGATAGTTAGCGGCGGGCTTGTGGGGCGGAATGGTCAAAAGTCAGTGGGTAAGGATTAATTATGGAAAATGGACCAGCTGTAGGTGAGCTAGTGGTTTTGGATAGGTGTTCAGTAGTGAGTAGCAATTTCCACTTGTAGCTACACTTATCCTAAACCACCAGCCTACCACCAAGAGCAATCAGCAACTGTTTGGCGGCTTCCCAGCGCTAAAAGATGACTTGTGCCCCCCGTGAGGAATGGGCATGATGCAGGTGCTGTGATGTTTTGATGGCGAAGGGAACCCACGATGAACTAGCAATCATATATCAGCAAATGAACCATCGTTCACCATTTCTCAGCCATCGCTATACCCAAGGTTCAGCCACTACCCAACGGCGACCAACCATCTCCAACCACGAACCAATCAACCTCTAACCAACTACTAACCAACCATGCACTGACTAATCCAACCTCTAACCAACCTAACCAGCTAGTAACCAACCACGAACTAATCCAACCTCCAACCAACTACTAACCCAGCATAAACCCACCCACCAACCCACCCCTCGCCGGCACCGAAGCACCGCTTCACAGGACAGCGGAACCGGGGCCCTTCAAAGTCCCTGGGGCCTCGAAACTTTGGACTTGACACAGACCCAGGCAGGGCAGGGCATGGCCATGGCTGGTGGCTCCATTGTGGCGCTCAACTGGGCAACTTGTGGTCGCTTGGTACGTTAGGTAGTCCAGGTAGTTTGGGTAGTTTAGATGAGTTGATGGGTTTCTTGGTAGTCTAGTTGGTAGATTGGTGATGTTTAGTTGATGATGGTCTTCATTTGCCAAGATTCGGCAGGAGGCCCTGATGGCCGTTCTCCCACATGGTTGGAGCAGTTTTGAGCTCTGCGGCTCTGAAACCATTGCCGCAACTTACAACAGGCAATGATTGGTTTATTGTCTATTGTTATCCAGGTGCTTGTTAACAGATTGATCCACCTTCACTGTGTTTATTGGTGGTCATCCATTTTCGTTGATCATGATCGATCATTGTTGGCTGTTATTTTCAAGTAAGCTTCTTATGTTCAATGCTTCAACCAGCTTACCAGCCGCGTTGTTCTCCAATATTGATGAGTTTGTTGGTCGCTATCCCGGTAAACATGGGCTAAGTGTTTTTTCATCGAGAGCATCCACTACTGCCTGTCAATTTGCTGCTCACCCTTTTACCATCCTCTTATTCACCATTGCACATCATCACTGTCATTTCTTCACCACCAATCAACCACCAATTGAACCCAAAAAACCGTCAATCTACCATAACTAGCCACATGAACTAACCATCCACTGACCATCATGAACAATCATAACCCGGTTTTATTGGCTTCCAGCTGATCTCAACAACCCATATATCGGTTTCTTGGGTGTCCCCCCCACGTGTGCCCCCCACGTGCCACACCGGCACCACCGGTGTCCCTCAAGGTGGGCCGTGGCGGTCGCGACGCCCTGTGCGCCGCAGTGGCAGCACGCTTTGCGCTGCTGGATGCGGCCAGCAGGCGGATCAAGGAGGACCAGGCAGCGGGAACGGCGCGGGAGGTGGAAGTATGGTGACGGGGTTGGTTGATGTTGGCGTTGGGTTGGCGTTGGGTTGGGTTGGCGTTGGGTTGGGTTGGGTTGGGTTGGGTTTGTTGGATGGTTGGTTGGATGGTTGGATGAATGGCTGGGTTGGGTTGGATTGGGATGGTTTGGGTTGGATGGTTGATTGGCTGCTGTTGCTGGTGTTGTTGCTGAAAATGCCTCTGCTTCTATCATCCGCGGGATGATTCGTGATGAATGACCGTGAATGAACAGTCGGTCGCTATCAACCATCATCATCAATTAAATGTCATGATTAAGCAGTATTATCCAACATTATTATTTGTCAGTATAGTTGTTTCTATTTATGTACAGGTTGATGAGCATTTTACTTGATCATATACAGCTATCAATGAACCACTAACTTCAGTCAGCATTAAACATTGACAGTTCATCAAACATGCTGCCATTCACCATTGTTGCGGACCATCATAATTGAGCAGGCTGGCCAACCATTCACTAGCAGTTTATCATCAAGACTTGCTACGATCCATTAGTTTGCACGTCATTTGACCTAACCATCATCAACCATTGATTTTGAACACTTGCCACATAGCCTTAGTTTAAGCATAATTTCGCCCACATCTCCACCACTTCAACAGTCAATCAACCTGAAGCTGAACCATCATCAACCCCAAATCAACCCTAAGAATTACCAATCTGAGCCACTTCACCACCAATGCACCTTAGTTTAACCATCATCAAATCCACATCTGGTTGGTGGTTTCATTTTTTTTAATGTTCCCTAGTAATCATTAACAAATGGTTTGTTGACTTGCGCATATTTTTCATACGGGTGGTTACCAGACATCCTTCACCATTCATCCACCCCTTCACCCGCCACCTCCCATGGCTCAACCCCTTCTCCCACGGGCGCGCCGCTCCCTCAGCTTCAGGCGCTGCGAGAGTCGTTATTGCAGCGCTTCGGCCACCATCAGCCTACAGGCCGTTCGCGACGATAGCGCGATGTTCCCCAAGGGGGTGTCAACTGAGGTTCCAGACATGGCTAGTGATGATATATTATGTGTATCTATATTTATATATATATATATATATATATACTCCTTGGCCCTTAATTACCTTATATTTGTGGGATTAGTACCTATTATTTTAGGACTTTCACCCATTTTTTAGGGGTCATTGAGGGTCAAGGTTTATGTATATATCAGAATTATATAGCAATGGCTACTAATAGTTGATTGCGGGTCTTCTGAAGAGAGTTTCACTTGAAGTAGTTCAAGATGTTCAGGGCGGAGTGAATATCAGTTTTGGTATATAGAACTAGCTTGTTGATACTCATTCATACCCATTGGTGACCGTTTAGTTGCGAGACTGGTGATTATTGGTAAGAATCACAAGCCATTAAGAGATAGTCTCATGCAGATTCGACTAGGTGTCCCCTCAAAGGGGCGACTATACCAACGGTTAACCACCATCAGCCATGACCACCCGAAGCTTGCCGACCAACGCTCAGCAGGGAGCGCAGGAGTCAGGCCGCGAGAGCAAGCATCATGAGTCATCAGTAGCTACGATCGAGCATGGCCACCCATCCTTTACCCAGGTTAAAGCATCATTAGCAACTATCAGCCATCATCAATCAGAATTGGCCATCATTAAATTTTGATGATCATCTATGTCAACCACCATGATTTGCACGATAGAGTATCATAGACCAATTAGCTGTAGCCAACAAACAACCGACTCATACCATTTAATCATCAGTAAACCATCAAACATCCACCATGAAAAATCATCAAGTGACCATCAATCGCGTGCCAACCAACAACTAGCCTTCAATCAACCACCCTGAACCATGCGTGGACCCTAAATCAATCGCCATGAACCGTCCATGACCCATCACTGGAATGACGTGGTGTGCCGCCCATGCCAGGGCTCAGAGTAGTGGGCCTGGAGGGTGCCATGGCTGGCCCCTTGGCGAAGAGGAAGTCTCCCATTGACCCGTTTGTAGATGAATCAGGTAAATAATCCGAGTGTGCTATTCATTGTTAGCTAGTTCCCCTTGAACCTGATTAGTAAATGTTTCAGTCTTAGTGCCTGTGGGAAATGCCTGTGGCCAATTCATTGTTAGCTAGCTCCCCTTGAACGAACTAGATAACAATGAATTGTAACCCATCGAACCTGATTAGCTTATTATTTATTGGTTTAATAGTCAGGCAAACACCCGTGGTCAAATCAGTAGCAAATGTGGCCTTTTGATGAAGCACCTGAAATAATTGATTTACAAGGTGATTTTAGCAACAAATTGTTGAACAGCAGATGAGTATCAATTTAGATGATCAAGGATTGGGTGATCGTGCACCACACTTGGCAAGACTTTGACGGAGTATTAATCTACAAGTTGAACGTGGATCGATTGACAAATCTATCAGGAATTCCTCACAATGAAACACGTCCTGTTTTTCCACCAGTCGACCACTGACTATTCACCGTCGAATGGTCCCTGTGAAGCAACACCCATAGATTAATCATCAACCAAGCATCAACATTAAAACATTCTTTCCTGCAGCATTTCCAGCCATGGGAAAGACAACTTCTGTTTCCGGATTGAGCCACCAAAAAGGTAAACCAACATTTGACCCATAGGTTCAACCATCAATTCACGAAATGTTGGTCAATCTATGAATGGCTATAATTAATAATGCTTACCCTCTCACTAATAGTTAAGCCATTTAGCTTGAAATCTGCTCCAGATACCTGGAAGTTTTTCTGCCATTCCGCTCTGTAAGCACCAAGCTATGGAGGGCAAACCGTTGGACGCCCCGGCAAAAAATACCTGGAATATGACATCTATGTTGCTTGGAGTTATCAGCATTTCCCAAGGCACTGAGCTTTCGGAGTTGGAACAAGCGGCGCAGAGCCGCCTGGCCACCTACTGGCCGCAGGATGGCTAGGGGGCAGCCCTGGGGCACCAAGGGGGCTGGGTTTGGGTGGTGAGTTTTGCAGATGTTGGATGGTGAAGTGCTGGGGAAGTGATGGTAAATGGTGGTTCAATGATGGTTAGAATGTTGCTGAGGTTTGGTTAATAGCGGGTGGATGATGGTCAAATGATGGTTTAATGCTGGTGAATGGTGGTTGGTCATGGTTGATTAAGTATTGTCTCAAAGTGATTGATCATGGTGACTGGTGCTTCAATGATGGTGTAGGGCATTTGGCGCTCCGTATTTAGCGTTCAATTTTTCATCAATGGCGGTTAATTGTGAAGGATGGCTGGTTCACGATCAATGGTGTTAAAGAATGGTTGATTAAGGCAAGTAGTGGCTAATGACTTATTGCTAGTTGATTGACAAAAAAGGATCCATAAAAATTAGTGGTTGACCATTGGAAGTAGTTGATGGTGGTGAATGATGGTAAGGTAATCAATGGTAATCAATGGTTACTGGTGCTATTTCACCTTAGTTTATTGCGGGCAGTAGTACCTTTGAGCTCGCCTTCAGCTCAACCGGACCTTAGCTGCATGGAGAACTGGCCACTGGTTGTGCACTATTCAAATGATGGTTTGTGTGGCGGCTTCGGACCGTCAACTTATTCATTCAAAAGTATGGATCTTAAGCGTGGTGAACCTGCACTTCAATCAAGCTTGAGTCATGGCGTTGGCTAACCTCTAGAAAGAAACAAAGCATCATTTGCAGTTCTAAGGGGCTAGCCATGAATGGTCATCATTGACCATCACTGAGCATCACTTTACCATGATTGGTCATCATTGACCCAACTTTGACCCAGCACGGCCTCACCAGGACGTCGTTGAAAAGGATTCGGAGCTGCGGTTCGATTACTGGAACCTGGAGGATGCTGAGGCGCCCAGCTGGAAGGCAGGTGGATGATGATCCGAGGGTTGTGAGTGATGAGGTGAATGATGAACTATATTGGATTCACAAGCAACAATGGGGTATGTATATTTCATGATCATGATGATGATGATGATGATGATGATGATCATTGATGTGGCTGATGATACGTGTTGGTTGTTTTGTTTCTTTCCGACACGGTGTGGGGGGGGTGATTTAAATTTAGCAGCGTTTGGTGGTGTCAGAGCACTGGAGGCTTGTCCACAAATTGGGTAAGGCCAGTCATCCCAAAACGGATCTTTTGATCATTGATCCTGCTGAGCCAGCCATTCGACAAGCTGGCTACTTCATACTTAGTAGATTAGTAGGGGGAACCCATGCAAACCACCCATCATCCCAAAATGTCTCAATTTTCAGTAGGGAATGCCACCTCTTTTGCACAGCATGTTTGGACCAGTGGAACCGTCACAGATATACTGCCAGTCGTGGCAGGATGTTTGCATCACGGACTCTCCGTACCAGGTGCCCGGCCATGGGTTAATGCTGCTGGTGTTGTGGTGAGCGGTTTGATGCTGTGCACCCCAGCAGGTACAACGTACTTGTAGCCAGCAGCTGCTATGACCAGCTATAGCTGGTGGATTTTGTAAGACCTCGTTCTTCATTGCTACACTTCGTATGGATGGAGTACGACAACGACCAGCAACCACGGGGATATCAGCAGCAATAGCAATGCCGGCGATTGAGTTCAACCGCATTTTGGGGTGATGGTTTTAGCGGTCTTTCCATAGTTGTTTGTTTTTCAACCAACCAACTCACTTCTATGAGATGCATGGTACTCACGAATGCGTTTGGAGATGGAGTATTGTCGCGCTCTCGGGGAAAGGGCTGCCATTTTTGTGAATCGCGGATGCCAATTTGATTGAACACAACTTGGAAAGTGATCGGCGATCTACCGAAGGCTTAACCATGTTTTCTCACAAACTAATCCGTCGATTTCCTACCAACCAACTGTTAGAAGCAGACTACGCCTTGGGCTTTTCGACAGTGCTAAAAAAAAATGAATCTGTGGACTTGTTTGAACCCCAATTCTTTGACCGTCAAGTTTGCACATGTTCCAGGTGGTTTTAGTGCCTAGGTTTTTGTCAACTATTTTTTAAATGACATCTCTTTTTGAACATAGCGGCTATCAACTCACCAAAATACCCAAGAGCTTTTCGTGGTTTTGCAACCCATCGGCGCATTTTTGGAGAACAAACAAAGTTTTTCCACCAAATGTAACCATTGTCCTCCATTATTATCACCATGATCAACCATCATTGATGGTCGCACTTGTCAGGATTGGGGCGATTTCTCGTGACCTGGTAGCGAGTCGGGGGATGGGTCGAGGCAGGGCGGGTTGCTTTTGTCCGCAAATAACAAGTGATGGCTATTTCAGGACTAGTAAAGACAAGTGAAACCAAAGACTGATCCATGCTTGATGATGATTGATCAATGGACAGTATCTGATTGATGACTTGTTTGATGCTCTGCTGCTGGTCAACAAACGGTTGATGATCATGTGATGAGTGTTTCATGTCATTCATGTGATGCTTGCTACTGGTTGGTAAGTCAATGATGATTAATGGTCGTCAAAGATTGTTTGACCGTGGCTTGAAAGTTTATCAATGGCTGCTCATGGTTGATACTGGTGAATTCTGGTTTAGTAAGGTGATCACAAGACACAAAGGGTTTCGAGGCGGCTCATCAGTATCCCGGGGCCGTTTGGGGTCAAACCCTGCATTGTGGTTTTACTAGATGAAGACTTCGTCCCCATATCGCCAGCCATACAACCACGACTTGGTTGCTTGGGTGATTGTCAATGGAAGTTTGGTCATTTGCCTCAATCAGGCTTGTTTTGTGATGTGTGGGGAGGCAAGGAAAACAATCCATGAGACCGTCCAACTCGTCGATAACACGGGCATCGTAAGATCGATCCATGTGTAGTTGACGTGTGAGCTGTCGATAACAAGAGTGTGAAAATATGTGAAAATGCCTTTTGCCTTACATCAGAACTGTGTTTTTTTTAATGCCTTGACCATGTGAAATACCAACAGACGCCACCTTGACCTTGCTGAGCATGCTGTGACCTATTTTCTACCTGGATTGTGAGGTGGAAGTGCCTTTGCATACACAATCCTGACTGCGCGTTTGATTTCACTTGTTACCATGGGCCTGCCAGCTTTTGCACCGCATGTTTTTCGGCTCAAGATGTTGACCAAGTTGAACGTGGTATGGCGAGCTTCTAAGAACGTATTCTGGCCCAGCAGTGTATGCAATTCCTTCTCCAGTTTGCGCAGTGCCAGTGAAAAGTGCTGGCAAGTGAGTTCACATGGGCGAGTTTGCAACACGAGAGGTGTCATCAGCCATGGAACTCAGTTAGTTTCTGGATATCGACAGGTCCAAATAGAGGGAAATCATTTCTTAGTGCATCACTTGGTTGTACATGCATTTCGTGGACCTGCCTTAGATTCTACGGCATTCCAGGTACACCACAAGGATGGTGACAGATCCAATAACCGTTTGAGCAATTTGGAACGTGTGACACGCAGTCAGAATATACTACATTCATATGCCAACCCTTTGAGAAAGCGTGCTGGTCCAAAGCTGTCAAAGCCTGTCATGTGGCGAGTTGTGGGCTCCGAAAGATGGACAACTTGTGAGTCCATCCGGCAGGCATCGGAGCAAGTGGAACTGAGTCGGTCCACTGTAGCCCAATGCTGTCGAACAGCCTCTCTTGCCAAAGAACTGGAGTTTCGATTTGTAGAACTTCAACGGGACAAGCCCATGCAGGGAGAGCAATGGCGACAGATGTGCGATCCGAAATCGGGGGACAACGTGCCAGGTAGGATGGTGAGTTCCCTGGGCAGAGTGCAGTTCTCAAATGGCCGGATGTCCCCAGGGCATCTCGAAAAGAGCGGGTACTGTTCTGCTTGGATTACATTGGCCTCACAATCTCGGAACGAACTGGTTCATAGGCTTGTTGCATATGCTTTTCTTGGCCCACCACCGTCGCTGCACCACACTCACATTAACCACAAGGACGGAAATAAGGCCAACAATGCAGTACAAAACCTGGAATACGTGACCCCTGCTGAGAACATGCAGCATTCATACAGGCTTGGTTCCAGAAACACAGGTGCCAAGCCAGTTGAAAGCCGAGTTCATCGCAGTGATGATGTGTGGACATGGTACCCATCCATGTTTGCAGCAGCGAAAGCGCTCAAGGTTTGGCCCCAAAGCATTTCTCGGTGCATCAGCGGCCATCAGAAACAAACCGCAGGGTTGGAGTTTCGGCTGCCACAATGGAAATGGAACAAAGATCCGTACCTTGATTTCCGCACTGTTGGTGAGCAGCATCCGCCAGCCACGGAGGATCACAGTGGTGAGGAATGGCTCAAAGTGGATGCAGTTGGATTGTTGCAAGAAAAAGGATTGAGGAAAGCAATGCATTTTCGTTGCAGTCAAATCGCGGGCGCAGGAACACAAGCAGCTTAGCAGCTTTTGGTCTCGTTGGTTTGTTGGTGGAAGGGAATAAGCCAGCATGTTGCAAAAAGCAACCTCGGCTCGCCTGGTTGATGGTTGGTAGCGATTGCAAACATATCATTGATCATGACCAAGCAGATGCATCATTTGTATGTAGTTAGCATCTAGGTTTGGTTCGGGGTACCTCAATCATTGACAGTGTATGATATGTATGATAGATTAAATGCATGTAAGAAGGTACCGGGCCATCAGTTGTGTTGCTAGATCACTTTGGAACCTGGCTGGGCATATCAACAACTCGCGCTTGCTTCAGATCAGTTCATCACGCGAGGGCAGTGAACATTCTGAGGATGAAGGGAGGTTGGTAATGACTTCGGATGGTGCTTGATAACAGAGGATGGTGAACCAACAACAAAAAGCACTTTTTGGGGGATTAGTTTTACTGAACTGGTTGATCCACAGTTCTACTCTATTCTATTCTCAGTTCATGGATGGTGATTGTCACAGCCATATTTCAGGTAGCTTCACTCGTCCATCCAAGCATCCTACTTGGGGAACCAGTGCCAAACTGTCCCACAAACAACAGTTGTTAGCCACTATTGGCCACCAAATAGACCACTCTTAACTAACCATGGTTTTATATCCGCTATAGTCACTCTCATTAGCTTTCAACAGCGAGACATCAACCAGCCGGCCCACCCAAGTGCGCACACCGTGGCACTTCCCTAGGTTCGTTACTGAAGGCTACTTCGGTGGGCCCACGGGGTCTTTCAGAGCGTCGCTCGGCGAGCCGGGGGAGGAGTGGTGCTGCAAGTAGCTGTTGACTAAGAGTATCTAATGTTGGTGTCATGATAGTCATGTTGACTAAGAGTATCTAATGTTGGTGTCTAAGTTGTTACTGTTGTTGGTGTTTCGTGGCACTTTCAGCATTTATAGTGGTTAATGTTGTTGGTTGATGCTCCAGTGCTTCATGGTGGTTGAATGATGTTGGTGACTAAAGTTGTTAATGATTCATGGTGGTTTATCGATGTTTCATCATAGTTAGCTAGTTAATGTTCAACTGATGGTTAAATGAAAGTTGGTAGTGGTTGGTATGCCAAGCTTGGGATCAGGGCTAGGCTTGTGTGGTAACCGCGCTTCTGACCTTGCCATCAGGAAGCACTGAACCCAGATACAAGCAACAGCTAGTTAGAGTGAAGTATACCTTTGACATTTTTGCAGTGGTGCAGTTCTTCTTTCTCCCTCCCACTTACGAAACCTGCGAGCTGTAACAAAATGATCCAAAAATGGATGCTGTATCAATCTTAGATCCATATTGATTATATAATCATTCTCCACATATGAATACCAGTTATTAAGGTAAATCAGGGAGTGGTTTGTGAATATGGATCTCCCATTAGATGGCGTGGTTAAATCGCCGGAGTTCTGCATTTGCTTCAGAGCGATTGGCTCAGCCACCCAACCAATGGTTTAACCATTGCCGGAAGCAACCAATGCCGACCATGCGCAACTTTGCAACCATAATGTCAATGGTTTTACTTGCATCATCCAGAATTAATGTCAACAGTTTCACGAATTTGGTGAATATTTTCTGCCGACGGCTACGTGATGATACCATAGCTGCTGCTTCAGGAAGCATGGGGAAGCGCAGGACCGGGACGAGGGACTGGATACCGTCATGGCTAAGACGGCTGAATTGCTGACCAGTCAAGGGTTGGTAATAGCGAAGAACACTTCTCCAAGGGCTAATGGCTCATGTGAAACGGTGTGAGGTGAACGAATCCAGTTTCGAACAGGAAGCTTTGCTCGCGTCTTGGTCTCAAGAAATAACCTTGGCAATGATCCCAAGCGATCCCAAGGGCATAAGTCAGCCGTTGATCAAGGACCTTGAAGACCGACAGGGGAACCAGGGCAGATCCAGCCGGCGATCTACCCTTGCAGAACCAGACATTGCTTGGAAGGTTTTTCTTCTCACTGGACCCTGCAACCCAGAAGCATCCAGAAGCCTTGAGGCGTCACAGGATCATTGGGGGCTTCCGAAGGTCATGATGGCCTCAACTGCCTCAGCTTTCCATCCTTGTCACAGCTCAGATTGGAAGATGTCAGGATGAGAAGGCAGCACCCAAAGGAGAAGACAAGGATGATCCCGCCTGCGCTGTGGACACGGGGTTTGGATGGGTTTCGGGGATGATAGGGATGTACATTGGATATTCCAACCTCAAAGAGGGCTGTTTACACAAGTAAACCGATCCACAATCATGGGAATCCATTCTCCTAATGGATCAAGAATCAGATTGGACCATCTAGCTGAGTTCAGAGCTCGTTTGTATAAGCAGGAATGATTGTATCCTAGCACTATCTTTCTCTCTCCCTTCTCCATCGCCATCCCGAGTGAGACTGCCAGAGGCAGAGGCGAGCAACTATGCTTACCTAAATTTCCATGGTCAAATGTAGCAGGCACCTGATATAGCACTGGTTATATCCAGCACCGGATGACTATAGCAGCTACACTGGTCACCTTCGCGACGGCACCAAGCCACCAGGATGGGGCGAGTCTGGGCCCCAGCGGCGCCATTGGTCGAAAGGTTGATTTTGGACGGTGTGATCCACTTGGCGTTTCCGGGTGGTTGAAGGGTGGGCCATGAGTGCGCCTTGGTTGGTTTATGGTTGGTTGGTGATTGGTTGCTTGGTTCATGATTGGTGAGGTTGGTTTCCGATCGGTTAGTTCAAGATTAGTTGGCTGATGATTGGGTAAAAACGATGTTTCCAGGCTAAGCTCAAGCGTTTCTGTTTGCAATGATTTGCCATGATGAGCTGTAGCCATGATTCGCACTGAGTGAGCAGCTGTAACAGCCGACCATGATCCCCAGAACTTGGATGATCATCGCGTGAGTTAACGAAAGCCATACCCCTGAGCTGATCATGTGCAAATTGCGTGGTGTTTATTACTTTCCAAGATCGATTAACGACCAACAACCATCATTGACTATGATTATCCACTTGATCATTTCATTAAGAGTCGTCAGCAAAATTACCCATTGTCAACCTGCAATCATCCAGAAACTAACCACCGATCCGCTATTCTGAACCCACAAGTATGAAGCAGCAATCAGCTAGTGAACCTTTCATTCGCCTAATAAATCAACTATGACCAACCATTCATGATCAATTAACGCCAGCCCTCGATTCAGAAACCCTGGTTGATTAATGAGGGGTATCCCCAAGTTAGCCTTCCGTTTCCCATTTGCCCAATTACTCAGCTATGATCACAGCTTCACTTACGTACTAGTAATCAATCATCAAAGAATACTAACCCATCATGATATAATCACTTGCTAATAATTACATCAGTGATACTAACCCATCAATGATACTAACCCAATTACATCAGCTATGATCAGCTTAACTAACACCATTGTAACCCACCAATCAACCATTCATCGGCTATCACTTACCCATGAACCGCTGATAGCTTCGATGGCTCCAAGGCAAAGGTAAGGCCAAGGGAAAGGCCGCACAGCTGACACCAGGGGATGGTGGTCATGGAAGTTGCAGGGATCAACCGTGGTCACTGCAATGTTCTGCCCGTAACTGGCTGGTGGTTGGGAGGGAGCTGGGGAGCTAAGGGTATCCTTCTAGTCCTTCAAGTGATTCAACTGGGATCTGCCAATGATTTTTACCAAGTCATCATGGCTTAATGTTCATAGGTTGCGCTTCAACGTGCAATGGTTTTATTCGGAATTCCTTATCACCAATGATCATGAATGGTATGTTCCACCACCACCACCATCATCACAGTCATCATCATCATCATCATCATCATCATCATCATCATCATCATCATCATCATCATCATCATCATCATCATCAAATCGCCCATGAAACAGCTCCTCAACAAGCATGGTGGAATTAACAATGAACAAACCCATCATCTCAAAGATCATCCAACCTTTCCAACACAAAGCTATAACAGAGGATGGGTTGAAACGCTGGAGTCAACGCCAGGGGCCAGCTTTGGCGGCACCTCCCAAAGGGAAAGGCCAGGGAGTCAGGAGATGCACCCAGGGCGGAGGAACATGGGGCATTCGTAGCAGCTTGATTAGATACCATGAAGAGGTTTGATCCTGCCTGCCAAGCCATGGGCTGCTTAACCGAGCATTGGCTCACATGGTTGTAGAGGTTACATGGGGTTTTCACCATCAACAGGGCTTAAGAGGAAGGGATCATCAACAACATCAGCTAAACAACTACTAGTTGGTGGGGCAACTCGCTACCGGTATGACCCACTGCTAGGAAAGAGTTAGCCACCACAAAACAACCATCACAAAACTATCATTTAACCGTCATTTGACGATCAACCATCATCAAAAATCATTTTGCCACCATTCAACCATCACCCTAAGCATCATCAAACCCACCTCAGCCATCAAAAAGTCTCAGCTCCCAACTGCCTTCGGTGACCGCTTTCAGGCAAAGGTGGCCCGCCTGCCAAGAGCAAAGGCGAAGGGAAGAAGGACCGAGCTCAGAGATGGCTGTGGTTGATGGTTTAAGGTTGCTTAATCAAGGAGGCCATTTTGTGATCTCTACGACTGACAAACTGTAAGAATAAGTATGTTTAAGTTGATTTACTTTTGTGGTTAAGCAGGATGATGACTATAGTTGACTTTAAAATCTTGACTTTAAAATCTTTAAGCAGTTAACAATGGCGCATGATTTTGGGCATTTTTATGAGTACAATTATTTCAGTCAACAATGGTTAGTGATTAGTTGATATTGGCTGATGGTCGTTTATATTGCCTGACAATGGTTAACGGTTGCAGTGATGGCTCGTAAGATTTGGCCCATGACGGTGAGCTGATGCTTGATAAAGGTTACGGATGGTTCTTCATAGTTGTGATGCTCGTTGGTGAATAGTTTGTGGTGTGATGGTTGGTTGCTACTGGTCAATCATGGTCAAGTACTGTAACTATTTAGATCACCGACCAACAATGACCATAGCATGGTCAACGCTGTTGGTCAACCATGGTCATGATTGCCGGCCGCTGGCTCACGCATTAGCATCCTCAGTAAAGCATCAATTAATCGTCATGGAAGCATTCCTAAGCGTTGCACATCATTTTGTAGCCATCATCAAGGTTCATTGATTAGATCACCAGGTTGGATATATCTCCATAAGCAGAGCTCACCCCTTGGTGCTTTTCAGCGAGATCCTGCGTGGCCTGGTCATTGAGTTGTTTTTGGGGGATCACCTGGCGCTGTGTTTTGCCACGTGCTTCGTGCGTCATGGAAGCGTCCAAACTGCTGATTTCTAGTAGCATGTACGCGAATGTCATCCATTCGCGGATGACATTCGCGGAAAAATTCCATCGTAGCATGTGCTAGCTTAACCATGGGTCAGTCTCACCGATGGCAATGGAGAGAGACATTTACGCACTTAACAGGTGATAGATCATTTTCATGCTATTTTAACGCGATTAGACCAATCCACGCGAGCTAAAAAATGGCAGCAGAACCCATTTGAACGACAAAAACCGACACGTTCTTTCACCGCTCAGGGTGGAAAGACTCGCCCAGCTGAAGGTGGCAAAGGAGAACAACACTGATCCATGGTTGCGCCCTGGGCATCCCTGGGCTGCCCTGGCTGTTGCAACAATGTCAGTCACTCGGTTCCAGAAGACAGCCGTATTACGTGCGTAATAGGTTACCATGTGTGCTACTGCAAGGTGTTTTCCGGTAGTTGAATACCAGTTCTCACATGTTCTCACCATGGCTCATCCAATGGCTGGTGGTGATTGCTCAATAATTTGTGGGCTCTTTGCGAGCTACAGGGGCGGGCCCCGACTCTTGGCCTGCATTTTTTCCCTTGCAGGAGGGGGAGGCCGGAATAACGGTGATCATCTGCAACGTCATTATCAACGTTAGATCATTTTAATACCATGTCCTTGTCATGGTTTCATCGTCAGCGTCGTCACTTTCATGATCATGATGATCATCACGATTTATCATCATTATGATCACTAGTGTCATCACGGATGATGGTTAATCATCACCCACTACTACACAGCTTCAACAGTTGCAGCGATAACTGCTTGCCTAGCCATTATTTAGCAACACCAGGAATAATTCTTTCAATCCGTTCATCATAATCAACTATACCCAAGACAGGGCCGGTGGACGTCCAAACCGAAAGCAGTCTGGTCATTTCGGGATGCTCATGGGGTACCAGGGCACTGGCCCGCGAGCATATGGATTACGGTAATCACTTGATCTACCATACATCGACCACGTATAGCTGCTTCACCTGATAAAACGATGATATATAACTTTTCAGCTTCCAGGTCAGATTTCCCTTCATTGTCCATGATATTCCCTACTATTGTTGATTGTTTTACTCTACAATCACTAGCAGAAGCCTACTATTGTTCATACCACTTACCTTCATTCCCATGCTATACCCTCTAATCAACCACTATTGTTCCCATTGGTGGTTTTAAATATGCTTTCCGCAATATTGACCAAGGGTGGGTTGCTTGACAAGCATGTTTTTCATAGGGGTGGTTCAACCACCAACCATTTTAGTTTCCCAGCGTAAAATTCAACCAGGCGTATCCTTAAAGCCCTTCAAAGGGGGAGTTCAAGACCTACCAGGGGTGACCCAACCAAAAAGTAGTAAAGCAACCATCAGTAAATCCATTATTGACATTCAATATCGAGAATCAAGATTGGACAGCGGTTGCTATACCCTATAGTCAACCACTAGCACCAGGGTCACCCATGAGCTCGCTACCAGGAGCATCGAAAGCGCTGGCTGCTGCTCCGGCCCCCTTCGGTCGTCGAATGCATTGGGCCCCTTGGCACGGCCATGGGGTGGGGCAGTAGGGTGCACTGGGGGATGAGATCAACCGTTCGCAATGATCTAATCATAGGTTACTCATGGCCGACGGTGGGCATACTGGGGGATAATAACTGACAGTTAACTGATAATAGATTATAATTACAAAGACTGATAGTTGAGCATTGTTATGAATGGTCAGTGCGGAATTGGTTGATCTTCTTGGGGATGGAGCGATGAGCCACCAACCAGAGAATTAAGCTATGATGAATTGGAAATCCATTTCAACGGACCACCCTAGTTTCATTGTGGGATCTATCATCAGGAAGGGGGTTCATGGGGGCTCAGGGTCATTCTCTATTCACAGTTGGATCTCCTAGCAGGGGTTATCCAATATGAGCCAATAGTGATCTTGATCGCCCATCAGAAGCCATCATTGATCAACATCAAGATATATTGTGAACCATGATCACTAGCATATATTTACCAGCATTCATAACATCATTTATATGCCCAATATTAGCTAGCTTATGTGCCCATCATAACTATCATTTACCAGCATTAACCATCCTTAGCCAACTATCTCCTCATAGCTCCTTCAACACTTTGCCCGGTTATCCGGAGTGAAAATGAACGCAACTCACAAAAACGCAAGCGCGAGAACGGTCACAGCCAGCGGCAAGCGTAACAGCATGAGCCACTTGTGTGAAACCTTGAGCGGCAGTATTAGCAAACGTGGTAAGAGCCAACTTGACAGGTCATGATAGGTCATTAGAATAGCCAATCTTATGATTCATGTACTTTATTAGCAAAAACTACTATGTCATGAAACCTTGAGAGGTTTTCTTGGTGCTCAGACTTCTTGTGCAGGCAGCCAGCCTGGCTCTATCATTACCACATATTTGGGCGTCAGACAGCTTTTGCTCCTACTTTCGCCATAGGGACATTAGCCAACCAGTGACAACCTTATGATGACATGAACTATGCATGAACCATCATTAACCATGCATTATCTTTTTGGCGTTTAACAAAAAAACAAAAATAAACGTATCAACCACAAATTTAACAACCAGCTTTTAACAACCATGATGACTGGCGCCTTTTGGCCACCATGTCCAGGTGCATCCGCAATACCAAGACCCTGACCACGACGCTGGGCAAATCGCTGCACCAGAGTATCAGTCTACCGCAGTTGAGGCACCACGATGCAACTGAGTAGTTGACTAGTTAGTTCAATGAGTTTAAGTGGTTCTTGATTATGTTTGATTTTTTGGGTCAGAGGAACTATACGATAGAAATTAGTTCGGTGGTTAAACCAACTGAGCAAAAATTGCTTGAATTGTTGCTGATTAATCCAAAAATGCCACGAATGGGATGTTTTATAGCGGCCGAAAGACGATGAAGATGGTGGTTGGGGCACTAGGTAGTGAGTGTTGATGGCAATCAACCCGCTATTGAGCTGGTTAAACAGTGAGTGGTTTATTAAGAGCTGAAACTACCATAAATGACTCCACTCAACTGAACCACCTGGCAATAGCAATCATCAAGATTAACAACCATAGTTTCAATATGACCATTGACTAGCCATAACGTGGATATCATCGAATGTCACAATCGAATGACAGTGATAATGTTCATCAAACAAATTCTTTGAATCACCAGCTACTGCAACTAATCATGAGGATGGACTGGCAATCATTGATTAAGCATAATAGCGGATGAACTAAGTGAACCTTACTTCATTTGTCAGTAGGATGAACTAATGGTTGATGAATGGTCAGTGGTGACTAATGTTGAACTGATGCATCAGTTCCCGCATTACTTCACCATTAATCATTGAGCAATCACTAGCAGAGCATTCACCATATCAATGAATGATGGAACTTGAGGTCCATGGGTTTGGCTACTCAATGGTGCAGCCTTAAAAACCCTGGGTACAGTTGGTGAACATAACAAAGCTGGCTAGAAGATGAATGGTAATATAAACTAAGCCAAGTAACTGTGTGAATAGAGAGTTGACTACGACCGTTACCCCCAAGATGCAGTTGATGGTCGAAGTTTTTTTGCTCGAATCGTTGATCGACTTATCGAACCCAAATGGCCAATAGCTATGCCACTTTAAGGTTACTCAAGTGCCGGTGAACATGGGATCAGACATTTAGATGGTTGGACAAGCCACCAGGTCAGCAAGTAACCGTTCATAGTATTGGAGATTGGGATGAATTGGATGGCTCTGTTAGACATTGAAGTGACTTTCATGAGGCTCGGAGAGGGCTGCGGCCAACAGATCTCGATGTTGGTAGCTGCGCGCAATTTCCTGGAGCTAAGATGGACCCAACCCAGTAGGAAACGGGTCATCCAACCACTAGATGGAAGGGTCAAGCTGTCATATAGCTCCAGAATCGTACATGTTTTTACATGCTCTCGCTCGCAATCAGCGAAACTGTCCTTACATAAATGCCTTGGGGTGACTCCACATGTCGGGCTCGAATGTTTCCCGTAAAGTCTTTGGCTCAAACAGGATTTCTGTGATAGTCATCCGGCCCACTGTCACTTGGGGCTGACACCCTTGCCGACCTGGAAGTGAGCCGAAGATGATTCATGTAACTATTGGTTTGGCAAGTGGTCGAAGTGAAGCTTTTTCTGCTTTGCCGTCCTCCAAAGTTGGGGACTTGATACTTCTGGCCCAGAAATCGTTTCGGCTGGGCTTTCTGAGACTTGTCAATGCCGAAGGGCATCTCCTGGTCGATTCTGAGCAATCCCTCCATGCTGCAGGAGTCCTGGAGGGAGACCATTTCGTGGCCATTCCCCGCGAAGCAAAGATGGCAGCAGCAAAACGACCATGCACAGTTCTTCCTGCTGGAGCCTTCGCCTTGTGCAGCCCAGGTGGCAGGGTCCTCACATGGGGTCATTCGGAAGCTGGGGGGGACAGCTCAGCAGTGCAACAGCAGCTTAGGGGCGTCCAGAAGATTCAGGCCACTGCAATGGCATTTGCTGCGATCCAAGATGATGGCTCGGTCGTCACATGGGGCTCTGCTGACCATGGTGGTGACAGCTTGCCAGTCCAACACCAGCTCAAGCGTGTCGAGCATGTTCAGGCGACAACTAGGGCCTTTGCTGCGATCCTGGCAGACGGCTCGGTTGTTACATGGGGCAGGCCCGAATGGGGTGGTGACAGCTCAGCAGTCCAACACCAGCTCAGGGGTGTCCAGAAGATTCAGGCCACAGAGACTGCATTCGCTGCGATCCTGGAAGATGGGTCCACAGTAACGTGGGGCTGCCAGGACGACGGTGGCGACAGCTCAGCAGTCCAAGGGAAGCTCAGGGATGTCCAGCATGTTCAGGCCACCGGAAATGCCTTTGCTGCGATCCGGAAAGATGGCTCAGTTGTGACATGGGGTGTGCCAGATTGTGGTGGTGACAGCTCAGCAGTCGAAGAGAGGCTCAGGGGCGTCAAGCAGATTCAGGCCACTTGGAATGCGTTTGCTGCGATCCTAGAAGATGGGTCAGTAGTAACGTGGGGAGCGGGTTCTTCACAAAAGGGTTGTGACAGCTCGGCAGTCCAACAAGAGCTGAGGGGTGTCCAGCAGATTCAAGCCACAGCCGGTGCTTTTGCTGCAATTCTGGCAGACGGCTCGGCTGTTACATGGGGTGTGCCAGAGTGTGGTGGTGACAGCTCTGCAGTCAAAGAGCAGCTCAGAGGTGTCCAGCAGATTCAGGCCACAGTGGGTGCTTTCGCTGCAATTCTTGCAGATGGGTCAGTTGTGGCTTGGGGCAAGTCAGAATGGGGTGGCAACAGCTCAGCAGTCCAACAGCAGCTCAGGGGTGTCCAGAAGATTCAGGCCACAGCAATGGCATTTGCTGCGATCCGGGCAGATGGCTCAGTCGTCACATGGGGCTCTGCTGACCACGGTGGGGACAGCTCAGCAGTCCAAGAGAAGCTCAGTGGCGTCCAGGAGCTTCAGTCCACATCAGCTGCCTTCGCTGCCATCCTAGAAGATGGCTCCCTGGTGACCTGGAGCTCTCCGGACTATGGTGGTGACAGCTCCGCAGTCCAAGATCAGCTTCTAAGTTTGTAGCCGCCACTGCCGAGCAGGTGGAACAAGTGTGCCGTAGGGAGTTGCAACTTCATGGTCATCCATAAGTTTTGGCTTGGCGAATCCATGATCTCTCGAATCTCAGTCAATTTTCTCTTGCCAGTCATGGGCCATCATGGGGGATCCAAATATCAAGAACACATTGTTGAATTGAAATGTCATGTTGTGATGGTATTACATGCAGTGATTGGATCAGAATGAAGGGAGATATTGAATGTTAACTATGGATCTCCCAAACCATTCCAATCGTCATAGCTGGACTAACATCATTGCAAATTGATGGCCAAGCATCGATTTCGCTTCAATTCACTTGCATCACAACTAAGCGTTCATGCCCACTTAAAAGCCCAGTCCCGACACCAATGCTGTTCAGGAGCTGCCCTTCTCAGCTGTATTAAGTAAAAAATCAATGATCGTCAATCAGTGGCTCATGCACCACCAATTCCTCATGACGCTCGATGATGGTCGCTGATAGTTGATTTCCTGGATGCTTGGCGAGGTCACTGCCTATACACTATCGTCCCAAGCACAGGTGGCAGGATCGATAGGTATTGAAAAGTAACAAAAAACTAGAGATGCAGAACACCAAATTAATGCCGCTATCGTTCGCCTCGCTTCTGAAGTCTCTTGAATCTCTGGTAGTTCATGAAGCGATCCTTTGGTGAAGGTTCAGAGATCGATGATCCATCATACGTTCGGTTAGGCCTCAATATGTCAGCTGAAAGATGGAAGGCCTTCGATCCGTCCAACTGTTGAATGTATTGGGATACACCCGCAGCTGTCTCCACCGGATTTGGTAACACCGGTCGAGGAATGACTCCCTTTGACTGTCCCGAAAAACCCGCAGATTTCAAAAGTACAGTAGATTGCTTAACAAAATCCGGAAATAATGAAGAACCCAGCAAGCTCTCCAAGCATCGCAAGGTTGCATGAAAGGAAATAATTTGCCGTGACATAGCCCGAGCACTCTTCGGCTGCAGTTTAGCCAAGTCATCGTGGTAATCCGCAAAAACCGAAAAAGCTCCAGTACCATGCAGTCTCACCGGAAAGAATACGTTCGTGTGGAGATAAAAACTAAAACACAGCTCAAGCCAGGTAATACCATGCTTTGCAAAATCCAAATCACTGACCACCTGTGCATCATGTGAAGTGTAGTTTGAAGAAGGCCAAGTCAAGGTTTGTAGCCATGTAAACATTGCTTTTGCTAGTACAGCACCCATCAAGTTACAGGATGCTATCTCATCTGTCATGTCTGGAAATTCTATGGCCTCTGCATTGAGAACGCTGTAACGAGCAACTCGCACTTCCCATGAGTCCGCAACTACCTGCTCTGGATTCTCTGTTGTCTCAATTGCAAGTTGTTGAAGTTGTCTATGTCTCGCCAAGTTACATTCTGCCATGTAGATCAATACCAACTGTTGGGTATTGGACACCCTTTCGCTGTATCGAATACACTCTTTTACTTCATCTTCCAGAATCGTAGGCAATTTATTCAATGCAAGTGTGACTATCGTATCGACTGTGTTGTTTCCAAGGGCTTGCCAACGAGTGAAAGGTGTGTCCAAGTCTTCATATCTTTGATGACTTTTTACTTTGTGAAAAGTAACAGTAATCTGTCTTCGTAACTCCTGCAAACGCAACAGCAAGTCTACATTTTCAACCTTGTGTAGGTGCAGGCCAAAGGAGAGAGAGTAGACTGCTGACCATGCATCAATTGAATACTGCGAATCCGTATGAATGTGCACTTCTCTGACTTCAGAATCATTAAGGGCATCTTCAATGGCAAAAATGATTGCTTGCAGTTCTGCTCTTGTAATCGTTTGCTTACCATGGGTATGTCCAGTGCCTATGCATCGCCAAAAAGGGTATCTACACCTATTTTGAATGGCTTCTTCTGCTGCATGAAAAGCCGTTTGTTGATCCGGCGATACGTCCATGATTACTGCCCAGGCACTATTCCTATTTCGGATGTCTTGTGGTTTCCTACAACCTCCATCAGTGAAATACACACGAATGCTCGAATGGGAAGGACACACTTGTTCCGGTGATTGTTTTGGCATTCCTTCAAGCAGTTGAGTGACATTCAGCTGATTGGCCGACACAGTGCAAAAAGGGTGGTAGAGCCATACATCCGAGGAATCTTCAATTGCTTGAACTGCTTCTGTGTGTTGGTTTCGGACTTCGGTCAATGCCTCACATTCAGTGAAGCGGTGCTTTACCGTATCCACTGCTCCACAGAGCTCACATTTCTCATCACATCCAGGTAACCACTTTGCTTTAACACAATTTGATTGGAAACCTCCTATCATATTCAAAGTGATGAACTTTTGCTGCATTGGGGACAGCAAAGCAAAATTTTTCTGCGTCGTGAGTAGGTCATATTGGTATTGAGGATCAATACCTTTCCGCTCCACCCATCTGTTAGCAAAAACAATTTGAGGCCATAGGATTCTCAATGCTTTGCTAATAGCTTTTGTGGAGTGAGTCAGGATGTTGCATACCAGTCGATTTTGGAAAGCTAACCAACCACGAGCATCCAGAGAAATTTCACACACTTTAAGGTATCTGGCTAAACTGGTAGCTGGACCGAAAGTTGTCTTTCCATGGAATGCTGAAGCACGTGTCACAATCTGATGTGCAATATCAGGCGAAACAACTGCGAGTCTACGGATGGTCCTACAGGCAGTGATTATCGTAAACAAAAGAGGATCCATGACCGATGTAAACAATGCTAAGCAGGCGAGGAATGGGTTTGCAAGTTTCTTCTTCCCCACCAAAGCATTTGTAAAACCTCTGCGTAGCTTTTGGAAGTGCTGAAGTCCCACGAAATGAGAATCCAATCCGTACAATGCGTGAGGCCATATGCTTGTTTGGGCAACCTTAGCTTTTTCTTTCATGTCTATTGGCAAAGATGCGAGTCTGGCAAGTCGCTGCATGGACACCTCCAACCTATTTTTGATAGGCTTAAGAACTTGTTTCTTATTGTATTGGGCAATTTCGCCCAAATCCTTTGCAAAGTGCATAATTTTCAGCTTCGAAGAACTTCCTGGAAAAAGGGAATTAAGAGATTCAAGGGATTTACGGGTCCTAGGTTTCGAACCCCAAACCCATGACTTCCCAACATTCAACTCCATTTTGAGTGACGCTAAAAGGTTCAAAGTCTTGATCCAAGCTTTGAATTGCATATCTGTACTTACCGATAACCATGACCAGTTATGTGCAAAAGTAAAAGGTTCGAGATGCTCCGAGCGGGTTGCATTATAAAATAACACGGAGATTGCAAGCATTGATAAAATAGATAGGGCATCGCCCTCAGGCATTCCAGTTGTGGAACCTAATGCAGTGCTCATGGCACCACGAAAAGCCAATACTCTGCTCAGTCTTGAAAGATTAGTCATCCAAAAACCTACTATATTGTGAGGTATACCTAAATGCACCAGAAGATGGGCAAGTGGACGCCTTGGAATGACGTTGAACGCCTTAATTAGGTCCATCGTTGAACCAGTAATCTCGGTGCCATCAATCAAGTGACCTTCTATGAGGGTATTTTGCCGAAGGGATATATCACGAACGCTCCTCCCAGGTAACCCTCCGGATATATTAACCGGTAAGAGTGCAGCCCATTGCAAGACAACCTGCTGATAAATCACCTTCGAAAAAAGACGATACACGGTAGCCAATATCGTGATCGGCCGACCATCATTCATTGTTTCAGGTGTATCCACCTTCGCAAGCAACGAAGTTTTTGCTTGCATAAAATCTGCATGGAAACCAAATGGCAAAATGGCATTGCATATCTGCATCAAATCCTCAATCATGAGATCGTTGAGCATCTTTAGTTCCTCATGTCTCCAGCCATCAACTCCCGCTGATTTACCATTTTTCATCAGCGATGATGACAGAGAACTGAAGACAAAGCACAGATGATATGGCTGGTGGTTTCAAGCCTCTTTTATGTTCCCTAGTATTTATTGACCATTGGTTGGTTGGCTAATATTTTTCATAAGGGTGGTTCAACCACCAAACAGATGATATGGCTATTTTTGTGGGAAACTGACCTGCCAATGGTGCCCTGGTGCCACCAAGAATCACAAGGCTGATAGCAGGCGACCAACTCTTGGTAGGCGTGCTTCCCTGGCTGGCTATTTCACAAGAAGTTGACCTGCATGTAGACACACCTTTCAGCTTCCTTTGCAGCTGATTGTATTTAGCAGTTTCACTTAGATCATACCAAATACCAATGATAGATGGTTCGGATTTGGCTCAGGGATTCTGCCGAAGCTCTGAGACCTACTAGAATTTGACCTTGAACCCATTCTAGTTGGTTGTTGTCCTCCCACTGCAACCGCCTCCTATTAGCAAGATAATCAGTCATTAAGGCAATAGCGTGGTGACAACTGGGGGCGTAAGGAGCCAGTAATGCTTCATGCAAGGGCTAATCATGTCAATAACCACCATTTAAGCATCATAAACCGTCACTTGACCATGACTATTCAGCTTATCAACCATTTTTTGGACCATCAACCATCATCTAAGCATCAAACACCATCACCTTAACCATCATCTACCATCACTGATCTTACTAATCATCCCTTAATCATCATGAAGCATCAGTTTAACCATCAACCTGGCTACCCATCAGCTTACTAACCATCCCTTAACCATCCCTTAACCGTCCCTTAACCACCTACCGCCACCGGTTGCCTTCCCCCCGTGGCGCCACTCAGGACACCATCTTCGCCGACGCCGGCATCGCCGACTTCGACGCTGACGCGCTGGCAAAGCTGCTGCGCGCCTCGGCAAACAAATAAGACATATGATATTATGTTGGTTATACTTATAATATCATCAATCATCAACCATTAGCCATTACTAAATCATCAAGCAACCGCCATCGAACCACTGTTAACCATCAATTTGATTTTGTATCAACAACCAATGACCATATTTGCTTAGTTATGATCTATTGTCAATTCTGATTACTATTTATCAGCTTGCTAATCATCATAAACCATCATTTGACAATGATTTGGACGTTCATTGAACCACCACCTACTTTAACCACAATTTATCACCAGGTAATCATCATTCAATGGCCATTTTACCATCACTTAACCACCCTTTTCACATGTGGTAACCACCAATCCTTAGCAGCACCAACCATTCACAGCTCCCCCCCGGGTGGGTCCTCCCCTGAGGCGGCGAGGGCACTGACCGCTCTGTCGCTCGGGCGGCGCCCAAGAAGAAGGAGGGCGTCAAGGTGCTGCGGGAAGTTACAGGGTGATTTGTTGGTGGGTCAATATTAACCATCAATAATGGCTTATAATGACCAACCAAATCATACCGGGGGTGTGCAGGGACAAGCGGTCGACCAACCAAATCATAGGGAAAACAATGATTAATGATGCGGAACCAGGGGTACGGGGTTTTGACCCACAGCCATTTGTTGGTGGGTTGCTGTGGGTGTTTCTGAGAATAGGGCAGGTTATAGCCAGCTGGCTACCTGGTAATAGAGGATCATCAGCAAGAATAATGGCTAAACAACTACCCTATGGGCATAGTCTATGGGTGTTTCTTGAAAAAGGGGTACCCCTAGATCAGCTAGTATTAGCCAGTTACAGTAATACAGCAATCTTTTTTTGGATTTCCTATGTTGAGAAACTGCCATATGCTCGACATTAAAAACAACCAGCATCAGCCATCATTAAGCCCTCATTTTTCACCACGATTGACCAACCAGTAGCCATTGCGAACCAGTATTGAGCCATCATTGATCAGTATGAATCGCACCATCCGCATCAACCATCACCACCTTAACCCTGAATTACCTCGAATTTTCAGGGATTCATACTATTCATGAGGTTTAAGCCTCAATTACCTCGTATTTTTCTTCATGGATTCGTTCATATTCATCCTGTTCATCCCCATGATTTACGGTCAGGGTAGCTCTAGCCAAGCACCACGTCTGACATGGCAGGTCCTGGATGCATCTCGTGCGCAGAACGTGGCCATTGTTTTGAGCAGCCGGGCAAAGTCGATGGCACAGTGCTGTTGGAGGGTGAGATGGTCAATGATGGGTATTTAGTGGCTATATAATAGCAGTAGATCAGGCAGTTCAGGTATGTGGCCAGGGGTCAAGCAGTTAACCATGATGGTGAGATAGTCAAATGATGGTTATCTAAGTTATCTAGTCGCAATATGGCCATGGGTCAAGCAGTTAACCATCAATATTAAGCAACAATCATGGGGAAAACAGCCTGGTGAATGATGGGAAGCAGGGGTACAGGGTTTTGACCCACAGCCAAATGATGCTTATTTAGTGGCTATATAATAGTAGTAGGTCATAGTGGAAGTACGGGTGGGTAGCTGGATGAAGCTGCTAGCGAACCAGCTGGCTGATGGGTTGGGCCACTTGGCCCTCAGCAGGCGGTGCAGAGAGAGATCGTGGAAGTAGATAGTAATTAGGTTTCCCCCAACTGCACTACTGGTGGTTGGGTAGTGTGAGTATTGAAGCATCACCAATCGCCAATACTAACCATTACCAACCACAATCAGCTATCACTAACCTCACTAACCATGATTAGAAGTCAGTCATAGGGATCATTCACGGGAATCATTCACGGAGATCTCATGGGTATTCAAGCTCCATCATTACGCCACCAGTAGCTTGAATACCCATTAATCAAGCTACAGTTGGGTCATTAATCAAGCTACTGGTTGGGTATTAAGCCACCAGTACCCTCCGGTAAACTAACCTGGCAATGGATTTTCACCACATTTTAGAGTGAAACCCTGGGAAATCATCCATTTCTAGTGGATTTTCCATTGCCATGTTAGTTTACCAGAGGGTAGCCACAACCACCACCCCTTCACCCGTCACGTCGGAAGGCAAGCTGCCCGTGTCCTCCCACGAGCTTTGTGCTGCCTTGCTGCACCTGGACTTCTCCGCCCTGGCGGTGTCGGAGGCCCCGAAGCAGCGCCTGGCGGCACCGGGCGGGGCCTGGCGGGGCCGTGGAAGCCGAAGTGGTTGGGAAATGCCTCAGGGGTTGGTGATCTTCGACTTGAAGAAGCAGTCTGGTGGGTGGTTTTTTTTAGGGGGGGTACAACCATTAATAGTGGCTAATAATAGGGGATAAGAAGCAACAATAGTGGTTCAACAACTACTGGTTGGTGGGGTTTGATTCACGTTTTTATTTTCCCGATTGTTCATTAACAATTAGTTGGTTGACTCATATTTTTCATAGGGTTTGAAACCACCAAGCAGCAGTGAATTTTAGGTGTTATGATTGAACATAGCCAGGCATTTTGGGGATTGAGTAACAAAGGGTTGGTTCGGAATTTGCCATCCTTTCCCATGACAGCAAAGTAGCCAGAAACCTCTATGGTTCATATTGTTGGAGATTTCTAGCCAGCATTGGTGCGTGCTTCTGGCTCGCCCAGCTCAGACAAGGAGACAAGGAGAGGCCATAGACCACAGCAACCATTCTCAGCTGGCAGATTGTGTCAAGATGATTTTGGCGTGTTCAACCAGGCCAACTGGAAAAGTGGTTTCTTATTAGAGACCATATTTGTTTGGGACCTGGCAACTGACCACCAAAGAGGTCATGGATGGTCATGCCAAGCATCATTTTCAGCGGTTGAACCCCTTTAAAACCGCAAAACAAGTGCTGCCAAACATTTCTTCGCAGCTGTTTTAGCATGGATCATGGATCATGCTGCTAAATAACCCATGCTAACCAATGGTATTCAATCATCAGGCCTCAGCAGCTGAATCTCCTTATATCCTCGGAGCTGTCAAGCCGTGGCCGCCGTTGAAGTCGGCAGGACCTGGTGGACTTGCTGACTGCGGTGCTGCCCACGGTGGAGGCGGGGCTTCCAAGGTCCAACGCCAAGCTGTGGTGGCTCCCAACGCATGGCTCCTACCAGTGGGGTGCCCATTTGGAGGGCGAACTTGTCGGTTACAAGCATTAATTAGGCCATGGGTCAATATTAACTATCAATATTAAGCAACTACAATAAGGAAAACAATGGTTAATCATGGGAACCAGGGGTACAGGGTTTTGACCCATAGCCACAATGGCTAATAATAACTTGTCAAGTTGCTTAACCACTGATAATAGGGGATAATAAGCACCAATAGTGGATAAAAAGCTACTGGTTGGTGGTTTCATGGGCATTTTGCTTATTTTCCCTAGTAATGATTGACAAATGGTTGGTTGACGAGCATATTTTTCAGCGGTTCAACCACCACCAGCCAGTGGTGGTTTTTTGGCACCTTTCGAGTTGACAAAGTGGGAACAGATGGGAGGGGCTGGTCTTTTTGGAGGTTGGCCTTGATCCAACATGGCTGTGGATCATCCACGATTTGTTGGCACGATTAAACTCTTGGAAAAATGGTCATTGCTAAGTTACCAGGTCATCACAGACCAGTTCGCATCGGTGATTTGTTTTTTGAGGCTGCAATCTCCCGACCAACTAGGCGAACGCAAGCACTGTTTAGTGTGTATCGAGCTGTTCTTATCAGGTTTCCTTGGGACCGTTTGTCCCTTGGCCTCCTGGTTTCCACTCACTTTGGCAATGAGCTGCATAGCAGGCTGGAAGACGTGGCCCCACTGCTAGGCAAACCAGCTGAGGAAATGGCTATCCAGCCAGCAAGCCTCAACTTTTGGTTGTTTTCCAACACGCACTGCTGAAGCTGATGCCTGCAACTAACCCTCCATGCTTGTCAAGGGCCCCATGGCGCTATCCACATCCCACGGCTATGACCCAACTAGTCACTGCTGGGATGTGAACGGCTCCCATTTTTGGGATGGCTGGGGTGGATGGTTGGAGGCCGGACCCAACAGCTGTCGCCCCAGGAGTGCGAGAAGTTGAAGGTGTGGCAAGAAACGCCCGAAGCCTTGCGAGATATCGAGCCTCGGAAGCATCAACTCACACATGGCACCACTGGCCATGATGAGCTGGCGGGTGGGAGCTTGCGAAACAGGACGCTTCCAGGTCCATATGTATATATATATATATGATATCCCTGCAAGGGGATACCAGGAGGCTTCTAAGCAAATGGTAGGTCAACACTCATCAACCCTTGATGAATCACCCATCATCAACCCATCATCAACAAGCCCAAGCCATCATTGGACCCCAAACATCAACCCACGCCAAACCCAAGCCATAGTTCCCTCCCAAGGCTTCATCAACCAACCCACCATCACCGAGGCTTCCCCTGGCGGGAGAGGCATCAAAAAACAAAGGGATGCATCAAGAAAAAAGGAAAGCAAGCAAGGAACCAAGGAACCAAGGAAGCAAAGAAGCAAGGAAGCAAGCAAGGAACCAACCACCAAGGAAGCAAGGAAGCAAGCAAGGAAGCAAGGAAGCAAAGAAGCAAGGAAGCAAAGGAAGCCCTGCAAATACAGAAGGGAGAGGAGCAAAAAAAGAATAAGAGGAGAGAGGAGCTGTCTCAAATTAAAGCTATGCCCTTTTCCCTTTGTTTTGGGAAGTCATTGTTTTATTCCTGCATCCCAATTTTTTTTTGATCCCTCTCTCTCCCCTGGCTTCCCACATGGCTTCCAACCTTTCCAAGGACCATGGCCACCCCCAACCCCCGGCCCTCGCCACGGGCTGCCGAAGGAGCAGAAGCTGCTGCCCTTCTCCTTCCTGCCGCGCAGCGCCCCGCGGCT